>CANSGD010000194.1:0-469473 GCA_947645195.1 Patellifolia procumbens
TTTATTTCGGTTTTTCACCCTTCTATTTAAACAGGTGGTAGTGTAAGGTAACCACTGCAATTTCATCGAAATATCGCGCGTTAATTTATATGGTTTATATTGTTATTTAAAACTCTAAATATAATTTCGTTTATAAAAAAAATTATATTCTATTAAATAAATGGTCATATTTGAAGCCGGAAAACATTTCGGTAGATAATATATCGTGCGTATTAATTTTGTAATATAGTTAGTTATTTATACTATAAATTTTAGTGTTGTGTGATTTAATTTTCAAGCGTTAATTATATCCGATAATTTTATCTACTCTTATATTTTTAAACTTATTATGTCTTTTACATTTCATTATATATGTATATATATATATATATATATATATATATATATTTCAAATCGTGAATAATATATTTACTCGTTTATTTATTTTTGTTGCTGTACTTTGTCGGTATTGTTTAAATGAACAATGTGACCTTGTATGAGTATAGTATATAAAATGCGTATGATTAGTAAGTGCATATTTATATTACGTTATTATTCATAATTTTTAATTATAAAAATATTACCATATGTTTCATTTATGAGCGTTTACAATTCTTTGATTGTATTATGTACTAGGAAGTTGTGCATATGGGGGTCCGGACATATGGGCATTAGGGGGATAATGTAAAGTCTTGGCCAGCTTTGTATTCCTTTGAAACATTTATGATAATCAAAAGTCATACCCCTTCATTCACCCTCATAAACCACCATCATCATGGCCATTATGTGCCACTTTAAATCCACCTTTAATCACCCTTATTACTTCCCCTTATGCTGAGTATAAAACTCAGAAAATCAACCCCCTCCCTTCCCATTCACACGCCATTCACCAAGGAAAAGAAAGAGAGAAAGTCTCCCCGTTTTTCCCTTGCACACCCTCACTAAAATGAACATCGCCGGAGATCTAACCGTTGGATTGTCTTCAAATTCGGACAGAATGTTCTTCACATCTATACCTTCACTTTGACCGGAGGAATTTTTAATCCTAGCTTTATATCACCGGAAATCGTGGTCGGAACACCACTGACTGTTTTAGAGGACCCTAAAATCTTTTAAAAGGGGAATACTTTGTTCAATGGAGAAGTCTTCAAGGGAGAAGAAGGTTTTGATGATCCGCACGTTTTCTAGGCTATTATATTATGTTTTGCGGCACTCCTCTCGAAGATCGAGGTAACTAGCGTTTTTCTATCACGTTAGGAAATGAGAAGTAACCTTAGGTTGTTAGAATTATCGTTAGAGAATTTAGTATCATGTTAGGATGAACTTAGAAGATTGTATTTGTACTACTCTTGTTAAAATCATGTTAGGCTAAGTTTTTACTTGAATTCATATATCTAATGTTCCCTTATTCTGCCGTTGTTATTGTGTTGTTGAAATGACTTGATTGTAAATGAATGGAAACTTTAAATTTTGATTTATGTGAATGATTTGGGAATTTGAGAAACTTATGATTTTTGATGCGAAGCAATTCATTTTGTATGGTGATTGGTTGGTTTTGACTTGTGATGATTTTGTATGATGTTCAATGCCTTGAGGTTTGGTCAAACAAACCCGCGAAGCTGTGTGGTCGCGGCCCGTGACCTAGTTCGCCGTCCGCGAACAGATTGGCCAGCCTGTTTTTAAATGGTCATATCTCACTCGTTTGTTATCGGAATTGAGCTTGTGACCAGTCGTTGGAAAACTAACGAGCTAAATTTTAATGTCCCATTGGAATTTTCTAAAAATATTATCTGTGCTGAGTGTTAGGTCTATTTAAAGTTGTTGTTGTGTGCATTCTGTGCATAGTTAGCTTACAACATGATTCCGTGTTTTCGTAAATGACTTTGGTAGTATTGTGGAGTATCCTAAGGCATGTTTGAAAGTATAATTTTAGTACTTGATACCATTTATTAATTCTTATGCCAAGTTTGAGTTGTCGACGTCGTAATGTTTGGGGGAGAATAACACTGCCCTTAGCATCACTTCGCCAAGAGTTATGTACGGAGAGTATTGTGACTTGATCATAATTTACTTCGTACTCAAACTCAGATAACATTTTGATGTTTTGTATGCCTTTTGTTGTATTTGTAGTATACTTTGATTAGTTTACCGTATCAATTTGGGATTTGTGAACTTCGATGATTTTGAGGATGTGATGATTTTAATAATTTAAATGATTTTTAATGATTTTGACGGTTTTAATGGTTTTAATGATTTTTGATAACTTTGATGATTTTAATGACTTTGATGGATCTAATCGTTTTGACGAATTTGATGATTTGATGATTTGATGAATTTGACGAATATGATGAATTTGACGAATTTGACGAATTTGATGAATTTGATGAATTTGATGATTTGAAGTATATTATTTTGTCTTTGAATTTGAAGTTTGGTTTTTAATTGAGTTGAGTAGCCTAAAGGACGGTGTCCCGAAGGTAACGAACATGCACTCCGAGGGGTCAGGGGACATCACGTTGGGTGTTACCCTACATTGGAGATGCCTAGGACTTGTTGTCGTCCGAGAGGTCGGGAGATACTGCGTGTATTATCCCGCATCGGGAGTTTGGCCATTCTTAGACACAGACGGTAGGGAACGTAACCCATAGGCCGTTCTGGAGGTTGCGACCTGACATTACTTGAGGAGGTGGGCTGCGGGTCACTAGCGTTCGCTCTCTCTATGTTAAATTGTTTATTTTCAAATTGTTGGTGTTTTTGTGATCCCTTTGATGTTGGTCTTTCGAAATTCTTTATTTTAAACATCTAAAGCATACTTCTTAGTACTTTATGTTAAAGTTTGACGTTTGTTGCAATGTGTACTTTGCCTTCTTTTGTTGCTATTTGTGTTTTCTTGTCTTTGACGTTTGTTCTAACTTCATTTAAGTTTACTATTTGTTTCCTAAATTGGGCTGGGAGAATTGCTAGTTACTCACACTGATTGTGGAATTTTTGTTAATATGTATTGCAGATGACGATGCTGTTTAGAGTTGTTACAATATGGATTGGGGTTGTGCGTTTACCCGTGTAAGCAAGAAGGTTGTGCTAGTCATAGTGAACGAGCATTATGAGTCTGAGATTAGGACTAGTTTTCTAGTTGGTCTCAAGTAGTTTACCTTTGTTAGTTTGAATGTTAGTTTAGAGTTAATCTTTTGGATTTTGGTTTTATATTTCGAATTTGGTTAAGTTTCGAGATTATGGATAGTAATGGTTATGGATTTGGCTTGTTTAGTTAGAGATGAGGGTATGAGACTTCATTCCTCTTTATATATATATGATTTGGAGTTTCGATTACTATTATGGGACTCGTTGTTTATTTTAGTTTTAATTTTACCCCATAGAGTGACATTCTCGTCTCGGTGGTATTTCCGCTACCACTGATTTGATCGTTGTTACATTTATTTAAGTTAAAGCTTAGTTGGTAAAAGACGGGATGATGATCATGTGATGTTTTTTTTGTTGTTTCTAAATTAGTTAAATAGAATACATTTTCATTATATGATAATTTTGTTTATTAAATAATTCGAACCTAAATGAAATTACCATTATTATTATTATTATTATTATTATTATTATTATTATTATTATTATTATTATTATTATTATTATTATTATAAAACGGACAAAAATCATACAACCTATAAGCAATTAGAGGGCATCCAAGATACAATCTGGGCACCTACTCCTCTAGCTATAGCAAACCCTATCCTAGCAAAAATATGGGTAGCAGCACGTGTCCCTGTGTCATGTGTCTTCGAGAAGTTCTGAACCTGCTTCAGCAACGCAACAGTCACCTTATCCAATTCCCCACGAGAAGAAAAGGAAAAGGGGAAGGAAGCCATACCCAATTGCTTGACAACGAGCTTCATACTTGACCCGCTTCTGATGAGTCACATCAGCAACAATACGTCCAGGAACAAAATCAGACAACTCAAACTGAGTCAAGGAGAAGACCCAATCAAGTCGACACACACATCACGACTACGATCCCAAGAATAAAGAAGCACAGCCGCTGGCCTGAGGGCCCCCGTATTCCCCCAAGACAATTATTATTGTTATTATTGTTATTATTATTATTGTTGTTGTTGTTGTTGTTGTTGTTGTTATTATTATTTATTATTACTATTATTATTGTTATTATCATCCTAAACAAACTCAATATATTTACAAAAGTTAGTGGGTAGCCGAGATACTATCTAGGCCCCCACTCCTTTAGCTATACCAAAACTAATCGTAGTAAAGATGTGAACAACAGCCCGTGCTCCAATATCTTGAGGCATGGAGAACCTTTGTAATTATTATTATTATTATTATTATTATTATTATTATAGATTAATTACTGAATAAAATCGAATTGTCGGTAAATAAATAGGAGCAGAATTATAATTAAACATTAATACATTTTGAAATTTGGGATATTATACATAAAAATTAACTCGCTCTATTTTCATGATGATCTGTAGGTATCAAACAAATTTATAGATGAAAGGAGGAGGTTTAGGTACTTACAACTTTAATATGCAACACGAAAAATTTATTGGAAGGTGAATGAGTTGAAGGAATATATCCTTGACAGTTTCGCAATTACTAAATACAAATAGTAATAATTATAGAGATTATAAGTTAATTATTTTAGTAATCGTATTTACTTGCTAGAGAATAAATGTCGATTAGTAGGCTAATATGATTGGGGCTACAACTAGAATAATTAATCATATGGGGTCACACTTTGTAACACTAATGAAAAGAGAATTAAAAGCCCAAGTTGGGCCTATAGTGGATGGGCCAACTAGTAGGATTAGGGTTTTCTCAAGTTAACCTAATCTAATGAGAATTAGGGTTTCCTACTTCAACTAGGTACAGTTATACATTGTTGGATTCAACTCCAAATTATGAGTTTTAAATTTGAATATATATGCTTAATGAAACACTAAAGTGCATAATATAAGATGTACAACATGTCTTGTAAGAGACTGCATATTTTAAATAAACATTAGGCAAAAGCACGACCCAATATTTAAAAAAATAGAACAAAATGTCTAGTGACTAGTACAATATTTAATTCATTCAGTGACTAGTTTAGTTTAATCCATTTAGTGACTAGCTTATTCCATTCGGTAAATTTTTTGGGTTTTTTAAAAAAAGTATGTTGTAGTTCAAGACTAAAATTGAAATAAAGAGAGGGAAGAGAAGGGACGAATAGGATGGTGTGAAATGTCCAGGAATAGTGTTGAGTTAGAGTTAAATGGAATGAGCTTGTTAAAAGAATGTGGGCTTAGGTTGGTCTAATTTTAAGTTAAAATTAGACGGCCTCTTTAATAATTCGTGTAAGATTTAATACATAGATTTCACTGATTTTATAAGTATCTAATGATACTTTCTCCTTTTCCTAGGTCGCAATACTTCCATTACGCGGTCTCCCATGCTCTACTTTAAACATTAATACCACCTATTATATATTAGAAAATATTATAAAATTTGATATTCAAAAGTTACACATTTAGATGGTTCCAATAACATTCCACGTGAATATTCTTTTCATTGATAATAGTAGATACGTGGTCAAAACATATAAAATTTGAATAAAAATCACAAGTATTACAAAATTCCTATGAAGTACAAATTTATAGGAATAAGTTCCCTAATCAAGTTCATGGTAATTTGGTTAATGTTTTTGGTTGACAATGAGAGAAGTAAATTCCTATGGGATTTTTTACTTACGTAGGATCCTCTACCTAAATAAATTCCTTCATTTTGTGGGAAGTTGAAATTATTAGGAATCTCTAATTACTCCATTTTACTATCAACCAAGTAATAAAACAACTTGATTTTAATTTCTAGAAATTTCTTTTTTTCGTGAATTTTCTTGTCAACCAAACAACTGGAGAATAATGGAACAAAGAAATAAAGGGGGAAGAATATACGTTGTGGAAATAATTGATGTAACCAAATAATCTCAAGCATCAAAATTTAAAGCAAAATTGGTGGTGATGGGTTGGCTCGGAACAAGATGCCAGATTCTCATTCAAGTTTGAGTGCCCGCGAATATATGCTTTAAGCTCATGCAATATCTTTACTTTATACTCCCTGCATTTTATTGCTCCTCATAAAACTAATTGTCGCTATATATGATATTAAATACTTATTCCTATCATATTGTTCACAATTAACAAGATATTGTTGTCTTCGTTTTCAATATTCAAAACCCAACCGCTACTACCACTAACAGCCATGTTTAGTGGGTCGTTAATGGTGGTAACGCCTAATATATATCGCTAATTATGTAGCGGTCCAAATATGGGCAAAAATATAACACAAGTAATGTTAGTCCTTTGTTACAATAGTTAATGAAAACAACATACCAGTCTACTAATGAAATCGAAGTTGGCTTTAAAGTTAACCGTTGTCGATAGTACCGGTCTCAGTTGCTAAATCGAAAGCTAACCGCTACTACAATTAGCGGCCAACTGGATAATTTTTTTAAAATAAAGAACGGTTGCTGACTTGGACATTATCAAGAGAAATATTTTTCAAAATCGTGTAAAGTGGGAATCATTTCTATGAGGAGCAATATTTAGGGAAGAAATTCTTCTATTTATTAGCCCTTTTGCATTTGATATTTCAAAGAGATTGATTCATATAATAAATAGTGATGATTACATTTTTACATTCATACTACTCACTCTGTTTGTTTTTAATTGTTACATTTTCCTTTTTAGAACATTTCTTTTTAATTGTTACACTTTCACTTTTACTATATTTGGCAAACTTTCACATCTCTATATTCCATTTTCCCATACTTTTGGGCCCACTTGTCCTTTTATTTTTATATTAAACACCCAACCACCCTATACTTTTTACTTTATAACATTATCTTTCATATTTTATCTATTCCCCAAACAACTTTATCAAATCTCCAAATAATCATTGCATAGATTTTACAAATTTTCTTGGTTATCCCCAAAGTGAATTGTAACAATTAAAAACAAAAGGATGGAGTACTTTGTTAGATCTTGCAAAAACAAAATTCGCCAAAACTATAAGAAAAAATATTATAGTGAAACTAAAAGCAAATAGGGCAAACATATAAGAAGAAATACATTTTTCTTAAGAAAAACGAAAAAGGAGCCTGGCTTTGCTTGTGATGAAGTCGCAAGTCTTTACATACATACATTCTCGTCAAATATCATAACATAACGTGTTCGAGGGTATGAATGCCACTTTAATTATAACAATACATAATTTGGTTAGCTCTATACATACATCTTTTTGTATCAGGTGCACATTAATATCATTGTGAATCAATTCTAAAAAAAATCTCCTTATTGACGAATTAACACATCTATATATGTTTTTATGTTCTAAATTTGACCCTTTTTCTCATCGAAATCACCCATTTTTTGTTTCAAAAGTTTCCATGATAAGTGGATTTGCTATAACATTATTTTACACATGATATATTATGGACTTCGTGTGTCTTTCCAATTTAATTTTTGTTTACAGAAAGCATATGTTCAGTCAAAATAGAGGTCATATAACACCACTAATTGATTCATCATGTCACCTTATATTCCCCCCTCTTTCTGTTTTTCTCGCTACAAATACTCACTCCTACACTTCTACTCCTTATCAAATTATCATAGTTAAAAAAGGGTCATTCCCAGATATATCATCATGCAGACTCACTCAACTCTCACAACTCCCACCATATCCAACAACCCCTACGTAAAAAATACTCCGGCCTCACCCCCAGTAACGGCAGCAAAAGCCATAAATTCTATCGGCCAGAAACTCGGGTCGGCAACGAAAAAAGCTGAGAGTTACGCAGGAAACCTCTTCAGCCACTTTCGAACCGGGCCAGGTTTAGCAAACGTCGCTATGGCCCGATTCGATCATGCTGCTCGATATGTTGTCGAGGGCGGAGATGATCATGTTTTCCGACGGGAATTCGGGCATGTACCTGGTGAGAATCTCAAGAAGGGACACCATGGTTATTTGTCCATAACAGGTGGACCCATATTGGGAACACTATACGTTTCTAATATACGGGTCGGGTTCAAGAGTGATGGTCCTGTCTGGACCAGTCAGGGTGGAGGACCGGGTCACTGGGTGTACTATAAAGTAGTCATATCGGTAAATCAGATTGAGACGGTTAATTCGGCTGCGAACCATACAAATTCGGGCGAGAAGTATATTGAAATAATTACCAAAGATGGACATGAGTTTTGGTTCATGGGGTTTATTAGTTATGACAAGGCTCTCCGCAATCTGTACGAGGCCTTAGAAAACTCCAAAACACAATTTTTTGTTGCTCACTAAAATGTCTTAAGGTTTTGCCTCGACCAATTTTGCATATCAAGTGAGGAAATTATTCAATAAGACAAATAGTAAAAGTTGATATTTTGAAAATATGATGTATTTTTAGGTAAAAATTATAAATGTTGATCTTAGTAAAATATCATACTTTCGTTTTTTAATACTCGTATCATTTGAGATTGTGGTTGTAATAGCTCCAAATTTTAAGCACCTTTAGTTAAATGATAAACTCTATATTATTAACTTGATTATATGATTGTTTTGTGAAACATTTCAAGAAATATAAAGTTCGTATCAAGTTAGGTATTTATGATTCCTATTATTAGTTTTGTTATTACGAGCATTTATTTGCTAAAATAAGTTTTTTTGCCAAGATACATGGGAAATTTCCAACCAAAATTTTACTTCAATTAAAGGGCTTTAAGTTTTAAATTGATGGCTTTGAATGTAAGGCATCTCTCTCGCTTCACTATTACAAAAAAAGAAACTAGTAACCAAAACCCCAAACAATTCTTTCTCTTTCTCGTAACCCTCTCCCTTCCGGTAGCACTCTTGACTTCCTTTCACCTTCTCTTTGTTCTTAACCTCCATTAAAATCCCATAAAATCTTGAGCAACTAATCCATGGAAGAAACACAAAAATGCCATGAGCATTTGATCTAATTTAATCGCAAACTTCTTTCTGGCCAATTTCTCAAACATGAAGTTTGTTTTAGCCACTAATTAGTTCATGGAGGTTATGGATCTTGAAAATTTATTGAATTTAGGGCAAGAATTACTGAATTCGGAGTTGTGTGCTATGAGATATGCCTTCTGGAAGATTTATGTTGTTGCTGTCAATTTCTTACGGGATTGATATGTGGCTGCGATTGTGCTCTATTTGTTTCCCCTTGCCCTTTATTTCATTTTCCTATCTCTTCTCATATGAGATGATGACATGTTAATTAAAGGTATACAACTCTTTCGTTTATCTTCATAATAGGTATTTGTCTTAATCTCTCTATTAGTTAAATTTGAATACAGATTAAATTGTGAGTTAGTCTGATTAATAAGATTATATTAGTAAAGGTTGTAAAAGTGAGGTATTTATGACAATAGTATAGTTTAAATGAGAATTAAAGAAGGAATCATTTCATTCATATGGTATTTGATGATTGTCGATATTGGTAATACTAGCCATATATGCAGTAATCGCCTTGTACGAAAGATTAATATGAAAGGATTTGGGAGAAATTAATTTGTAATTTCTCCACTGAAATGTATACATATTTTTGTATATTTTTTTTAAAGATAATCGTTAAGTTTTAGCTCTTTTGTTTTTAAAAATAATTTATCATATTTCATGATCAATTTCATCAAATACACCTGTATACAGCAAATTTCGCAGTCTAAATAAATAAACCAAGAAATAATGTAACAAAGATAAATTTATATTGATAATGTGTTGGGTACAATCTCTGTATTACAGTTTATATAAAATAAACTAAGTCCTCTGATTCTGTTCCACAGCTTGATGTCGACACGTGTTGATGACGACCTTGACTTGGGTGTAGGACAACGTTTTGTTAACGTCAACCTAAACTTGAGTGTTGGATGGCGTTTTGTCAACGTCAACCTGAATTTGAGTGTTGGATGACGTTTTGTCAACGTCAACCTGAGTTTGAGTGTAGGATGACGTTTTGTCAACGTCAACCTGAGTTTGAGTATTTGTTTGGGTTTATTCGAATGAGGGCTGACACAGCTTGAATCTCAATCGAATGCGTTTGAGTTTCTCTGAACAGTCGGCACTAATTTGATGTGCTTATTGACTACTTCTAGAGAGGATTTCCAAGAGAAATTTGAGAGCTCTTGAGAATAATGATCTTCCGACCCGCCGAAGGTGGGGGGAGGGCTATTTATAGGGGATGGAAACCCTTATGGACTTTTGGTGGCGTGGGCTTAGGCCCTGTTTATGACTTAGTAGTCTTTTTGCCTTGTCCATTTAACCATCTGTTTTGGGCTAGTAATATGGAAGGACCCAAGTATTTTACAACCCAAATTATGTTTATTAAAATTGGGTTTTATTTAGGTGGGCAAATTAATTAAATTGGGCTATTATTTCTTTTAGCTCAAAATTAATTGATTTAATTTTAATGTAAAACACTAATAAATTTTTAGTGTCTACAAATTGCCCCCTCGAGACTATGTCACATACACGTTGCGGGGTGTTTGATTGTGATGGGGTCTCGACGAATTTGATTTTTGACTTGGGATTTTTTTTGTTGAAAAGAGTTATATACTGAGTATAACTCTAACAAGTCTTGGATCCTAAAAAAACTTAATCATATTAGTCTTAGGTTTGTTGCTTGTAGCAGATTAAAGAAGAAAATCTATCTTTTAACCTATTTTGTTTAACGGGCTAAACATGATATATCTTGTATAAGTACACAAGATAATCCCACAATCCTAACAATCTTGCTTGCCTTGCTTACTTGCCGCTGCTGGAAATATCGGGAAGTTAATATCTACTTTATTTCTTTTTATTGCTTCATTAATCTGGTATCCCATTGTCTTTGATTGATGCATCAGCATCATCACCACTAATCAATATCAATGATTCGTAGTGCATATTCTTTCTCCTTTTTTTTTGTTTTCTTTTTATGTTTGGCTCCGTCTTTTTCCTTTTGTAAAGCTCCATGCTTTACCTTTCTTTTTCTTCTTATTCGTTTTGTGGTATTCACATTCACATTGCCAATTTGATCAACAAAGTGTATTACTAATACACAGCACTACGAACTTCCTGATATATGAGTGCTTTAATCATTTACATGTAGGTTTAGATTTAGTTGACTCAATTCCTCATCTCCCATATAGTGCTCTTCGCATTCAAAAATCAGAGATGATGCTACGGCCATGTATGACGTTCGCATCCATTGATCCAAATCAGATGATCGTGTCGACGAACCTCGCTCTTTTTTTTTCTTCTTTCGCATGCCTCCTTTTCTAACAAGATTTTTTTTGTTATTATTTTTTTTTAATAAATGAGAGTCAGAACGGAGTTTATCACAGAAAAGATGATAAATTGACCGAAAACATTTAACCTCTTTTTTTTGTTCATAATGATATTACAGCAGTTGAGGAGTCTCTTACTTTAAGCAATACACTCACTTCATGCTTTGGTGAATTGGGCTATAATGCTACAATGATATTTGAGAAATTATGCACAAAATTCAATCCCTATTTTTTTTGCAGTGACTGAATTTTGAGTATTTGACCTCTAGCCATTAACGCAGAAAATTTGACAGGACACAGTTTGAGTATGTCTCGCTAGTTTTGGCTTTTATCTAGTCAAATGCCCCTATTTTTCATAGATTGCATTTTTTTGTTTTGTTTTGCTTCATGATGTTTTGTAGGATGTGAGAAAAGTTGAAGGGGATCCCATCGTGATTGGCCATTCGTGAATACACATGTGAGCCAATCAGAGGTGTCAGGTCATTGTGTGTGCACTGTGAACCTGGCATCTTCAGATGGTCCTTATGAAGACTTGAAGAGGGGACTTCATCGTGATTGGCCATTCGTGAATACACATGTGAGCCAATCAGAGGTGTCAGGTCATCGTGCGTGCACTGTGAACCTGGCACCTTCAGATGGTCCTTATGAAGACTTGAAGAGGGGACTCTATCGTGATTGGCAATTCGTGAATACACATGTGAGCCGATCAGAGGTGTCAGGTCATCGTGTGCGCAATGTGAACCTGACATCTTTAGATGGTCCTTATGAAGACTTGAAGAGGGGACTTCATCATGATTGACCATTCGTGAATACACATGTGAGCCAATCAGAGGTGTCAGGTCATCGTGCGTGCACTGTGAACCTGTCATCTTCAGATGGTCCTTACGAAGACATGAAGAAGGGACTTCGTCGTGATTGGCCATTCGTGAATACACATGTGAGCCAATCAGAGGCGTCAGGTCATCGTGTGTGCACTGTGAACCTGGCACCTTCAGATGATCCTTGCAACCCATCTGATCTTGGTATTTGCTTCCATTTGCTTAAGGTATGTGGCCTAACCCCCCTTTTTGTATTCATTAGGTGATTATTTGCTTGCTCAACCAATTTGTTTCGATACTTGTTCAACCAATTTGACAAACAATATTGCTTATGTTATTGTATGTGGCATTCTCATTTAACATTCATGCAGACCAAGAGTTTCACAGTGACTTTTTTTTTGTTTCACCGTTCACAATTTATACTCTTGCGGGCCAGTAGTATTACAATGTTTTTTTCACCGTTCACAGTTTATACTCTTGTGGGCCAGGAGTATTACAATTATTGTTTTGTTTCGCCGTTCACAGTTTATATTCTTGCGGGCCAGGAGTGTTACAATGTTTTTTTTGTTTCGTCGTTCACAGTTTATACTCTTGCGGGCCAGGAGTATTACAATTATTGTTTTGTTTCGCCGTTCACAGTTTATACTCTTGCGGGCCAGGAGTATTACAATGTTATGTTTTTTTCGTTTCTCCATTCACAGTTTATACTCTTGCGGGCCAGGAGTATTACAATTATTGTTTTGTTTCGCCGTTCACAGTTTATACTCTTGCGGGCCAGGAGTATTACAATTATTGTTTTGTTTCGCCGTTCACAGTTTATACTCTTGCGGGCCAGGAGTATTACAATTGAGATTTTTTTTTTGGTCTTTTTTTGTGGTGGTGGTGGTGGCTGCACTTGAATTTTTTTATTTTTCAAGCTGCCTACGTACTTGCAAAATGATTTTCAAATGACATTGCAAGATCAAGCCAACGTAGTTCAGGTGATGCAAATCCTTTTTTCTTTTATGCATGAGCAGTTTACCCTCTTACTTAGGAGCTTACATTAGCTTACAACTCTAAGAATAATATCTCTTCAGGAACTTGCCATTGATAGGTCCTACACATAATCCTTCAGCGTCGACAATTTTGTAGGCTCCATTAGTGTAGACCTCTTGTACCACGTAAGGACCATCCCACTTCGAAGTGAATTTACTCCCTGTTTTGCGAGAAGTAATGATGGGTCTTCTTACAGCTAGAACCATATCTCCCACTTGAAAGGAGCGAGGTTTGACTTTCTTATTGAAGGCGCGTGACAGACGGGCCTGGTAGCACTCTGATTTTTGTTGTGCTTGAATCCTTTTTTCATCAAGTGCTTCTAACTCGGCCAGTCGAAGACTATCATTTTCATCACTTGTCAAAACTTCTTGTATGGCTATTCGTAATGAAGGGATTTGAAGTTCTAGGGGTAAAACAGCCTCAACACCGTACACTAACGCATATGGGGTTGACTGTGTTGCGGATTTGTATGTTGTTCTGTATGCCCAGAGAGCTTCCCCTATTTTTTCATGCCAGTCACGCTTGGATTTGGCAACAACTTTGCTTAACAACTTGCACAACGTATTGTTGAAAGCTTCGGCCAAGCCATTTGCAGGTGCATTGTACATCGATGACTTATGTTGAGTGAACTTGAACTTCTCACATAAATTTTTCATCAACTTATTGTAGAATGGCGTTCCGTTGTCGGTGACAATTCGTCGGGGTACTCCATACCTGTATATAATGTGAGTAAGAATGAATTCAACAACATTCTCCTTTTTGACCTCCCGAAGAGGGATCGCTTCTGCCCATTTAGAAAAGTAATCTGTAGCTGCCAAGATGTATGTGTGTCCCGATACGATTTTGGCGTGATTGGACAAACTACATCAAGTTCCCATGCTTCAAAGGGCCAGGATGCCACAGTGGGATGCAAGGGCTCTAGAGGTTGATGTATGAAGTTAGCATGAAATTGACAAGCTTCACATTTTCTTGCATAATCCATGCTGTCTTGCACCATAGTTGGCCAGTAATAGCCCATCCTTTTTATTCGGTCATGCAATTTTGGACCTGACTGGTGAGCACCACATACCCCAGAGTGAACTTCCTCTATTGTTTGCTTTGCTTCTTCATCTCCTAGACATCTCAACCATAGTCCATGAAAGGATCGTCGGTACAGTGTTCCCTTATAATGTATGAAGCGTGGGGCTCGACGACGAATCTCCATTCTGTGCTTTGCATCACTTGGCAGTTTTTCATGAGCCAAATAATCAATAATTGGTTGACGCCAATCTTCTTCGTCAATTTGATAGACGGATATGATGTCAACCTCTTCAACATCCTTTTCAACATCCTCTTCGTCTGAGGCGGCAATCCAGACTTCTTCCACATCTTCTTCATCTGGAGCAACAACCCAGCGTTTGCAAACGGGTACTACTGTAGTGTCCTCTGCCCCCAGTGCCTAGGTGGCTGCAAGCCCAGCAAGTGCGTCAGCCATTTTGTTGGCACTCCTTAGGACATGCTTTAACTTGAAGGTATCGAGTTTGTCGAGTAACTTCAATGCTTGTTTCTGATAAGGGACAAGATCTTCTTTTTTAACTTCATATTCCCCTGAAAGTTGCTTTAGAACCAACTCCGAGTCACCATAAATGTCTAAGTCTTTGAGTCCCATTTCAGTTGCCATTTGTAGACCTAGTGTGAGCTCTTGATACTCAGCCATGTTATTTGTGCATAATTGAGTCAACACGAAAGAGTAAGTCAGTACATGCTTTTCTGGGGATATGAAGACAACTCCTGCCCCCGCGCCGTCTCGACGAGCAGCACCGTCGAAGTACATTTTCCAAGGCGGGAGTATGTCAATGAAAAATAAATCTTCGCCTGGCAAGTCATCTGAAAGTTCCCACTCCGCTGGCACTGGATGATCTGCAAAGAAGTCTGTTATTGCTTGTCCCTTGACAGCCTTTTGAGGGACATACACGATGTCATATTGTTTCATAAGCATGGTCCACCTCGCAAGTCTTCCAGATAATACTGGCTTTGAAAGGATGTACTTTATTGGGTCAGCTTTTGAGATGACACGGACTGTATGAGCTTGCATGTAATGCCTTAAATTTTGAATTGCAAAGACAAAAGCAAGACAAATTTTTTCCATGGGTGAGTAGTTCAGCTCGGCACCTACCAAGGTTCGACTCAAGTAGTAAAGTGTCGTTTCTTTGCCATTTTCTATTTCTTGCGCACACATTGCCCCCAGGGATCCCTCTTGAGCCGCAATGTACAAAATGAGCGGCTTTCCTTTTACTGGTGCCCCCAAGACAGGAGGAGAAGACAAGTACTTCTTTATACTTTCAAAGCCTTTCTTACATGAATCATCCCATTCAAATGGGGCATCCTTTCTCATGAGATGACTAAAGGGATGACATCTCCCAGCTAGATTGGAGATAAACCTCCTGATGTATGCAAGACGTCCTTGTAAACCGCGCAACTCTTTAAGGTTTCTTGGTTCAGGCATTTCTTGAATTGCCTTAATTTTGGCTTGGTCAATTTCAATACCTCTATGCTTGACAATGAAACCTAAAATTTTTCCTGAGGTAACGCCGAACGCACACTTAAGAGGGTTCATTTTCAGTTGACACTCTCGTAGTCTTTGAAAGACTTTACGAAGATCACATAAATGGTTCTCCCTCTTTTTTGATTTGACCACCAAGTCATCTACATAACATTCCACAATTTTGTGCATCATGTCTTCAAAGATCTTCTACATTGCGCGTTGATACGTAGCTCCAGCGTTCTTTAACCCAAATGGCATGACCACATAGCAAAATATTCCTTTTGGGGTACGAAAAGCGGTGGCCTCTTGATCTTCAGGTGCCATGAGTATTTGATTGTAGGCAGCAGTACAATCCATAAAGGACAAGGCTTCATGACCAGCAGTAGCGTCAATCATGATTTCAACCACAGGAAGTGGGAAATCATCTTTTGGACAAGCTTCATTTAGGTCACGGAAATCTACGCAGATTCGCAACTGCCCGTTTTTCTTTCTCACTGGAACAATGTTTGCTACCCATGTGGGATACTTAACTTCACGAATAAACCCTGCGTCAATGAGCTTGTTTACGTCAGATTCGATCTCGGGAATCATTTCAGGTCTGAAACGTCTTTGGGACTGTTTCTTTGGGCTCATGCCTTTTTTGACAGCCAGTCGGTGGACAGCGACTTTGGGGTCGAGTTCAGGCATCTCCTTGTAACTCCATGCAAAGACATCTTTGTATTCAGAGAGTAGATTGAAGTACTCTTCTTCTTCGTCTTGTGATAGATGAGCACTAATATAAACGGGGTGTGGTTCGTCTGGAGTCCCTAGGTTCAACTCTTTTAGATCATCCACAGTGGCTTGCCCCCCGTCCTCGAGAGGTTTAGGTGCCTCGTCTGTCTCTACTTCTTCATCACTATCATGAGCTTCATGGCCCGTGATATGATTTGAAGACACAATTTCAAAATTGTCCTCTTCTTTTCTGTCAGACGGGGTACTCTGGTTGGTATGTACCACAACCCTCCCCTTCACTTTTAAGGGTCCATGCTCGATGATGTCTACCACTTGTGTGCGCTTCATGCGAGAAGGCACAACACTCTTAAGTTCACTGTCTTCTTTAACTTTGTCGTCCCTCCTTCCAATGCGACTCATCACTGATTGCCTTTGTCGATGGTTACTTGAGGCTGACACGCCTAGACGATCAAAAACTTGTGCTTTCTTCTTAAAAGGGAGAGTGTTTTGATGTGGAATGTGACTTTTTAAAACCGCACCCTCTTTCTTTCCATTCCCTCTAAGCCTTCCAAATACAGATTCACGCTTCTTAGGGGCAGGTGGTTGCAATCGATCAAAAACTGACACCCTTGGATTAACTGCATTATTTTCACCTTCTTTTTCTTCGGCCTCCTCAGCAGTAATATACTGTGTAGAAGAAATATTCTTCCTAGGTTGTGCAGAAATCAGAATAGGTTTTGGAGGATCGAACCCCAAACCTAACTTAGTTGGTTGAACCACAGTACCGTGCTCTTGTAATCTCTTCTGTGTGTCATTAAGTCCATGAGATTTTGCTTCAATTAGCTTCCCCATAGGTGCTGGGTTTTCAAAGTCATACCCAGATTTTGCCAAGAGCTTGTAGGCATTGGGATCAAATCTACCCTTATTAAGCCATTTTCTTCTAGTTGTCTCCTCAGATTCTGAGATTGGAGGCTTGGAAATTTGACTTTGGTTGGCCTTAGACAAGGGAAGCATTGTTTCATTCTTCAAAGCTTGAAGAGTACTTACGCCCACCCGTGCATTTATCTTTGACTCAACTTTTACATCTTGGCATCCTGTGAATGGGGACTCCCCTTCCTTACGACGAGACTTGGGAACATATCTCAAGACTGGAGTTCTTGATGTTGCCCCCATGTCTTTCACAGGTTGAGCGACACTTTGTTCATTCGTCTTTCCCATGTACTGTTGCTTGGCATTACTAGGTGGCTTGCTAGAGTTTGAAGATGAAGGGACATCTTCATTTTTCTTAACGCCCCTTTTACCTGTCGAGGTAATTTGGGATGGTAACATCTCACTTGAGGCTCCCCCGTCTTCAAAAAACTTAGCATCAGCGAAGTAGGAATCTGCTTTGCTAAAGGGTTTAACATCCGCATTTATTTTCTTCTCACCTCCACGATAGTACTTAAGACATTGATGGAGGGTTGATGCGACTACACCATTTTCATGTAGCCAAGGCCTTCCAAGCAACAACTTATATGATGTCTTTGTGTCAATCACATGGAAGAGAGTAGATGAAGTTAGTTCTCCCATACTAAGGTCTAGGCGTATGATGCCTATTGCACGTTGACTATTTAGATCGAATCTTGAATCACTATACGACTATTAGACAACTCCTCCATTGTAATCCCTAATTCAATCATAGTATTTTTTGGCATGATGTTGACAGCTGAGCCTCCATCTACTAAAATGCGGTTGATCCTTTGCTCAAGTATGTAGCCAGAGACAAACAATGGTCGGTTGTGAGGTTTTGAACCCAATAACAGATCCTCATCTGTAAAGGCTAAAGCAGAGTTACAAGATGCACAATTAGCAGAGCTTTCAATGAGTTCCTCAACCC
Organism: Patellifolia procumbens; assembly: GCA_947645195.1. Classification (NCBI taxonomy): domain Eukaryota; kingdom Viridiplantae; phylum Streptophyta; class Magnoliopsida; order Caryophyllales; family Amaranthaceae; genus Patellifolia; species Patellifolia procumbens. The sequence continues at coordinate 18,286 of CANSGD010000194.1, forward strand.
CTTTTATCTTGTCAACATATAATTCTGGTTGTTGAAGTGCAAGAGCCACTTGCTGACACATTTCTCGAGGCAGTTTGAAGATTTGCCCCCATCCCATCCGCGTTGGAAGGGCCTCTAATACAGTTAAAACTTTCGGGTCCATTTCAGTTCCGGAATGTTGAAGAGTCAGTTTGAAAGACACTTTGCTCTCTTCAGCAGGAGAATTATCTTCCTCACTGTCCTCCATTACTTTTTGCTCATTATATACAAAGGAGACAGTGTTGACAGTAACCACAGTGAGGTAATCTTCGGAAAAGAATTCCTCTAAGATTATGGGCGTAAGCGGTTCTTGTTCAAGTAAATCAATGGGAAGGACTGGTGTCTTGACACTTTTCTTTGGCTTCTTCTTCCCTTTCGAGCGTTTAGGGCCCTTCTTCCTTTGTTGCTTCTTTTGTCGGCGGAAAGGTTGTGACTGTGGCCTTGTTTGCTTTCTAGGCCTCCTTCTTGTGACCAATGTCCACCCTTCGTCATCTTCTTCGTGAGGGGTGATAACCAAAGTTTCATGCTCAACATGTGACATGTTGGCCATTAGAGTACTTGGTCTTGCCACATACACAATCACAGGCTCCAAACTTTCGAACTGCAAAATTTGAGGTTGCCATGGAGTATCTATCACGACGGATGCATGATTAGTCTCAACTGTTTCATCAAGGTCCAACTCGATTCTCCCATCCTTTGCTAGCTGCATGATTTTTTCTTTAAGTGTTATACACTTCTCGATGGGATGACTAACCATCCTATGGTATCGGCAGTAGTTGGGGTCGGCAGTCTTGCCAACATCCGCGGGCCGTTTAGGTTCGGGAAGCTCGATGACCTTATTCTCAAGCAAGTCATCTAGCATTCCAGACAAGTCAGAATCCGGGAATGGGTACTTCTTTGCTTGCAATTCTTTTAATGTGGGCCTATCCTTCTTAGGCTCTCTTGAGGATGAACTCCTTTTGTCTTCAGTGTTCGCCTTTCCAGAAATCTTGACAGGCCCAGAAGTGGATGTGATCGACATCGACTCCTTAGTTGAACTTTTCGAAGATTTGTCGCTCTTCTTGAAATCTTTCTTTTCCTTCTTCATTTCATAAGAAGCATGACTTTTACCAAGATTATTGGCTATGGTGAGCTCCATGTCATGAGCTCGAGTAGCTAACTCTTGGAAAGATCTAGGCTTTATACCTTGCAAGATATAAAGCAAATCTCAGTCCATTCCCTGTATACACATCTCGACAGCAGACACTTCAGTCAAACGGTCTTTGCACTCTAGACTCAGAGCGCGCCATCGGTTGATGTAATCAATGACCGGCTCGTCTTTCCACTGTTGAGTTTTAGTTAACTCAATCATGCTAACTACACGTTGAGTGCTGTAAAACCTATTCTGGAACTCTATCTCCATTTCATCCCAACTATCAATGGATTCCGGAGATAAGTCTGTGTACCAGTTAAAGGCGATGCCTTTGAGGGAGCGAACAAACTGTTTCACTAGCAAGTCACCTGTAGTGTTTGCATTATTGCACGTCTCTATAAAGTGGGCAACGTGTTGTTTAGGACTTCCCTTCCCATCAAATTGCTGAAACTTGGGGGGTTGGTAACCATGAGGCATACGCAACCTATCGATCCTCTTGGTGTAAGGTTTCACATAGCGTTGACTACCTTGAGAACCTTCGCCAAGTTGACCCTTGACAGCGTTAGCTATCATATTTTGGACTTGTTTAGCAGTCAATGGAAGGTGAGAGTTGTCTTTCACAGATTTATCACTCTCACTTCCGCTTTCACTGTCACTATGCTTAGATTATCCATCCATTGAACTTCTCTCAAGCTTCTTGTTCAGGGTAGCGATTTGATCATTCTGAAGTTTGATTTGAGCATCTTTTTCCTCTCCATCTTATATCAATTTCTGGAGTAGATTATTCATCTCAGCAAGTTGCTCTTCAATAGTTTTTGTTGAAGTCACCATGACAGCAGCAGTGAATGACTTAGAGACTTGAGATGATCTTTCTATGTCAGGGGTCTCCAGAGGTGAAGAGGTAGAGGAATCATTACTGGATTCAGCATCACCGTCGACCCTAAATGGGCTAAAGAGGGGACTGGTACGAACGACCAATCTCTCTGACCGTTCAGTTGCAGTTTGCTTTCATTTGAGGGGAGCAGCAGATGGTTGGTCAGATTCAGCTGCAGAGCTAGAGCCAATCACTGGCACTTCACGCTCTTTGTGAAAAGAAGTCGTGATGGCATTTTCAGAAACAGTTTGCCTAACTGATTTGCGTTGACGGGTAGGGATTATTGCAGCTCGAAGGCTTGCAGCAGGAGTGGCGACAGCAACTTTCTTCATTCCTCTTGTGTTTACACCAAGAGTCTGGTCGGCAATGAAATCACCCAGCGTCACAGTCTTTCCCTGGGTAGCGTCAAAGTTGTCAGTGAACTCAACTATGTTCTTCCTTGAGGCCATTGATCTTATAATAGTTGATTTTTTTTTATGAAACAGAGATGAGAGGCAGAGATGTCCCACCGAGCGTGCCAAAATTTGTATATAGCAAATTTCGCAGTCTAAATAAATAAACCAAGAAATAATGTAACAAAGATAAATTGATATTGATAATGTGTTGGGTACAATCTCTGTATTACAGTTTATATAAAATAAGTCCTCTGATTCTGTTCCGCAGCTTGATGTCGACACGTGTTGATGATGACCTTGACTTGGGTGTAGGACAACTTTTTGTTAACGTCAACCTAAACTTGAGTGTTGGATGGCGTTTTGTCAACGTCAACCTGAATTTGAGTGTTGGATGACGTTTTGTCAACGTCAACCTGAGTTTGAGTGTAGGATGACGTTTTGTCAACATCAACCTGAGTTTGAGTTTTTGTTTGGGTTTATTCGAATGAGGGCTGACACAGCTTGAATCTCAATCGAATGTGTTTGAGTTTCTCTGAACAGTCGGCACGAATTTGATGTGCTTATTGACTACTTCTAGAGAGGATTTCCAAGAGAAATTTGAGAGCTCTTGAGAATAATGATCTTCCGATCCCCGAAACTGAAGGTGGAGAGGTCTATTTATAGGGGATGGAAACCCTTATGGACTTTTGGTGGCGTGGGCTTGGGCCCTGTTTATGACTTAGTAGTCTTTTTGCCTTGTCCATTTAACCATCTGTTTTGGGATAGTAATATGGAAGGACCCAAGTATTTTACAACCCAAATTATGTTTATTTAAATTGGGTTTTATTTAGGTGGGCAAATTAATTAAATTGGGCTATTATTTCTTTTAGCTCAAAATTAATTGATTTAATTTTAATGTAAAACAATAATAAATTTTTAGTGTCTACAACACCTTCACTCATGAGCAATCAGTTACTCATGTATTTGGAAATTTAAAAAATTCAAATGTATATAAAAATATAGCAAAATGGTTGTCTATTCATAGATATTAAGAAAATATAACCATTGATATTTTTAAATTATTTTTACTCAGTAGATTCTTAGATATTTGACTTTGAAGTTTTAAACATTTTTTGCTAATAATATGATGGCTAAGTTTGGAAATAAAACTTAATTACATAATAACTTCCTTGACTTATTTTATTTGTTTTTTTCTTTTCTTAATTTTGTGTCCACCCCCTCTTCCCTTATAGTCTAAAGATTTAGTGAAGGAACCATAGGTAATTCATTGAGTTAAGTCAATAGCGTATAAATGAGTTAATGTAGTTCTATGGGTTAGTCTATGATATACCCCTACGATTTTTGAAATTCTAAGTTGTGCCCAAGGTTATACAGATTTCTAATTTATACACTACTACCAAAATGGCGTTGGAAACCGGTCAAAAATGGGCTTGGAAACCACACCCCAACCGGTTTACATCTAAGAGGTGTCAGAAGTTGAGAGACCAAACTAAAAATCGATTTCAGAAATAAACTTCTGAAACAGGATATCTCTTTGCACGCATGTTTCATGTCAGTTTTAATTTAATTAATAAAAAGACCTAAAAAACCAGTTTTCTCTCTCCACACGTGCCTTATCTCTCAATTCAAGGAAACCAACCTGACAGATAATTGGTTTCTCAGATTTTTTAAATAAATATTTAAACATTTATATCTACTCTCTCCATGCGTCCCTTTCTGCTGATATTGCCTGCTTGCTATATATGCATCTCATAGCTGTGATGCCTTATATTCAAAGCCATCAATTTTTTTTGCTTTCCAATATACTTATTATAAATAACAACCTGCTTCCCGCTATATAGTGAATACTTGTGTGCAAATTAAATACAAACATCAATAAAGATTGAATCTTGTAATTTCCAATTGATTAAATTCAGCTTCATGTCAAATGTATTGTCCTACATCGGAATCATAAAATAATTCCTAAAATAATAGTACTTGTACAATATCCAAAAATATGATTCAAATTAGAGCTTTAATATCTAAAATCACTATTTTCTTAACATATATTCTAACAAACTCTCAATTGATGTCATTGTCTTCTAATTCCTCATCACCATCTTGTGTTTTCCGAAAAAGATATGTAACTCACATATCTCGCATCTCATCAATCATCTTTTGTGAATAATTATCTGGAGCTCCGAAAAAGTACTACAAAACAAAGCCATGATAAAGAAATTAATTTGCACTATACTAATAAAATCAAATTACACAATTTATAATCAAACTAGCACAATTTATAATCCTTACAACTCCTTGTTTCCCTTTGACACTGGTTTCTTTATGTTTTTGATGGTTCCACATCAATTATCATCTTCCTTTATGTTTCTTTATTGCATATTTTGTTTCAAAAAGCTGAATGAACCAGCTAAGGCCTGATCTGTGCAACAGGTCCATCAGTTTCTCAAGCAAACAAAGCCTTGCAAGCATCTTCTGTTTTGCTTGAACCTGGACTTCAAAAGCCAGACTCGACGTTGATACCCCAATATCCTAATAACACAGCAGTTGTATCTCCTTGGGTCACTAACACTCAGGCTAGTGTATCAAATGGTTCCTGCTTTGTTGCTTAGTTTTTCACTTGTTTGAGTGTTTACATGACCAGGTGATATGAAATCCTCAGGGCCACCAATTGCTAATAATTGCTCAAGGAGTTTTTAGAGTACACCAATGGCACGCATAGCTGGTGAAGTGAATGAAGTAGTGATTCAAGAATTAATGAACCATCAGAATTACACATAATTAATCAAATTTTATAGTTATCTTTTGGTTTCGTCTACTTCCTCTGTTTTAGAGTACTTAGGTTTTGATACTATTTGTGCTTAATATGAGTTAAAAAGTTACCTCATCAGGAATACTCTGTCGTCTACTCTATATAGTCTCGATCATGTAGAGACACACATAGTACCAACAATCCTTCGAGTCTTGTAGTTGACGAGGACACTATCATAAGCTTTTGAGTTGAGATATAATATTTAGGTGTCATCTTTTTAAAATATATCATTACACATACCTTTACTTTGATCCACCTGATCTCGGGATGCCTTTTCATCTTCTTGATATCCTTCCGATAAAGAATGCTGAATTTCTTAACAGCCCTATGAAGAAAAGTACCTTATTATATGCAAACTATTATACTAAGAAAGAATTCTAAATGTAAGTAAATAACGACTAGTCACATACTTGTTGATGGTACGTAGGGCGAATTCACGGATCTTATTTTCTACTCCTGCCGAATCAAGCCAAAAAACTATACCATTCCAAGGACTAATGGCAGCTAACATCCAATGGCGACTGTACATAACTTATTAGTAATGATAATGACGTAATTACATAAGATCAGTAACCTATATTTTAAAAAACTTATAAAATATTACACTTACTTTTCATTGTAAGGTGCAAAGATAAGTTGATGACGATTCTTGCCTTCCAAAAACACGACACAGATAATCAGATCTATCTCCTTCTTCAATTGGGGTCAATGGAGAAAGATACCTAGGATCACAAAATCCATACATCCCCGATACACCATCATTTTGGCACGATTCTCTCAAGTACCTGCCCAAATAATTAGAATGAATTTATTACAAACATCAATGAGGATATTTCGATAAAAAACATAATCAACATAAATAATACGACACATACTTCATAAATATCAATAAGTGAGTTGATCCGATCTCTTTTTGGTAGCACCAATCCAACAAGTCTTCATAATGAAGACGAACTTCTTGTTCATTGTAAAACACATTATCCGAGATGGATAATATGATGTTTTTTCTCATCTTTATCATCCCTATAGCTTCTTATCAACAAAGCAGAAGTCACCTTGGCATGATCCTTCGCACTAATGTCATACTTTTGACCGGATGATGTACGCGATGATGGCGATGGCGAGCTAAAGGTATTTGTCTTATGCTTAATAGACTTATAAACAACACAAAGAATAAGATTAGGTCGACTTTCACCATCAAAATGCCATGTCAACTTCTCCGCATCTCCCGCATTCGAAAAAAGACGTTTAAACCACAAAACCTCAGCCGGCACTTCTTCCTTCTTCTTGTATCGAGATGCATTGCAAATAGGAAAATGATTTAAAGACTCACACTCATTACGATATAATATGCAATCATTAGGACAAGCATGAATTTTCTCATAAGACAAGCTCATTGCGCACAATATCTTTTTTGCCTCATAGGTCGTACTTGGAAGGACATTATCACACGGAAGCATATATTTCACTAATTCAAGTAGTTCAGTAAAACCTGTGTCGCTCAAACCATGACTTGCCTTCAAATTGTATAACCTAAGTACACTTGACAATCTCGTATACTTTTTCGAACCCGAGTACAAAGGCTTTTCAGAATCGGCTAATAGCGTCTCAAATGTAGCGGGATTTCCATCAAACTTATCCTGAGTTACATGAAACATGTCCTCTAACCTATGACCCTCACAAATAGTAGAACTTTCACACCTACTAGTCCTAGGAGTTTCTTCCTTAGTTTCACCATGCCAAATCCAACAAGTGTATGGTCTATCAAATGCCGATTTGCTCAAATGATTAAGTATCTCATCAACTCTTTTATGCAAAAAATTATGACACTTAAAACAAGGACAAGGTAACCTAGAACGACCCCAGAATTCTTAACAACAAAATTGATAAAGTCTTTTACTCCAGCTATATACTGTGGATCACCCGGTTTTTGACGTCGATATCCAACTTCAATCCATTTCTACAAAGCAACAATATAACATAAAACAAAAATCATATCATATTCACATTCGTGCTAAGGTACATAAAAGTCCATTCACAATCTTTGGGACCTTATCACTCCAACCTAACCCATCCTTGAACAATTAACCTCACTAGTGAATACAAACTTACTAATCAGTTTCAATGAAAAATTCGACAGCATTTCCCTATAGTTCTCCAAATACACGATGTAAATACCAATATTATTTACATATGTACCCAGAGAACATTATGGGAAATTCAATACCGAATATTTCCATCAAACTGCTTAGTAAGTATGTATTCACATCCTAAGTGAAGTTAAATATTCAAGGACAGTCCCAAATCGGGGACTATTCAGAGTCTACTCCTAATGAGTAAATATTGAACGGGTACTAGGTCGATAAAAATAGTATTTATACAAGCTAACACACAAGTAACATGGATAATTAATAAATATCATTTACATGCTAACACATAAACAATATTAATTAGAACACATGAGAGGAGCTATGGACGCGGAAATTGGCGCACCTAACGAAACCACGAAAAAATAGTGACCTAACGTACTAGCAACACCGCAAAAAAGACGACACCTAAAAAAAACATTAGTCATGTCTTTTAGTAATAATTCAAGATATTAATGCTGAAATATATACATTAACAAGTGTGAATATTCAAAGTGTAATAATTAATAATATTACTTACTAGATTATAGTACATACATAAACAGCTATATGTCAAAAGATAAGATAATATTAATCCTCCTACATCAATGGGAATCGCGTTTGGCCGGTTGATTAACTAAACATGGAAAATTATTATAGGACTAAAAATATTTATGGCCTAAACAAAGACAAAATTCTCATTCACATAATTCAAGGGCAAAGGAAGATTTCAAGAATCAAGATGTCTTTAGCTGGTTCAAATTTTATATTTAAGGCACCATAATTTTACTCTTCTATCTTGATGTGAACAACCTAGGAAGATTTATGCTTGAGAGGTCCCTAGAAACAAAATAACACGCTTGAGAGGTCCCTTCCATGAAAAAATCATCAGCATTCAACCGAAAGGAGGAAGGGAAATCTCCTTGAATATATCAGCAAAGAAGTCAGTAGCAACAGAAGAATAGTAGCCTTAAATGCAAGGATGCGTGGAGCTAGAAACCTTGATTCACTAAGCTCCTCTATCAGTGTTCTCCACGCTGCTAAGGCTGCATCACAGTTTCCTTCTTGAAGAGCAAGCTTTGCGCCCTAGAAATCAAATCTTAACGAGAAAAGAACGTCAGCTGCAAGACATTATATGAGTAAAAAGACGACATACAGGCAGTGCATTCAGCAGGACATGAACAAAAGTAGCTAATGTGAAGATATATCAAGAAGCATCACTTAATATATAGACTGGAAATCATTAGTTTACTAAGAGAATAGGCTTGTAGCCCTTTCAAATACAGCCTCAAATTTATCCTCAATTCACATATAATGAAGCACTGTACAAAGCACAAATACAGCCTGAAATTTATCCTCAATTAACAGATAATGAAGCAAATGATTCGAATTGTTCTTTATCAATAAAATAGATTAAGAGTTCCAAATAACAGTTTTACAATCCATAAACATCAAAAAGGATGAGAAAAATACAGAGCATTACAAAAAGATACCAACATTATGCAATTGTCTCAAAAACCCTACAACTATTTCACACTAAGTAAAATCAATTCTATAAAAAACATAATTATGCATAATTCACCACCTAAAATCAAATTTCTAAATTTCCAAAATCAGAAAGCATATTCAAACTATTTTACTAAAAAAAAGGAAATTAGGGCTTACTTGAAGGATGACGGCGCCGGAGAGACGAAATTTGTCGGTGAAGGGTGTGTGAGTGCCAGAAGCTCGCCGGTGAGTAGTGGTGACGTGTGTGCAAACGGTGGGCGACGGCTGAGGAGAACAGAGAGACATAGTTTATTTGTTGAAGTGTCTGATACTCAAAGATCTGAAAGCGTTCAGATTGTCCTCAATTCTAGACCGTGAATGCTTCGCGGCGTTAGTTGATAGCGGCGTTGCAAAGCTGGAGGTCGATTGCTTGCTATGGACGATGAACAGTTGAGTGTCGTCATTTAAAGTAGTGCGTTAGTGAGAGGTGGAAGTGGCAATGAACAATTAGGTTTTTTATTTTATTTTTTGTTTTTTAATTTATTTTCTTAGGGAGGCGCAATAATATCATTTAAAACTAATTAAAATAAAATTAAAATTATCTAAGCAACCGGAGATGAGGCCCACACATTTCTTATTTGTTTTTAGTACGAAAATTTTGTTTCCCGCCAGTATCTGAGAGACCACATATTAGGTGGCAATGGTTTCAAAATGTGAGAAACCACTTATTTAACCAAACACATTCCATATGTTTGGTCCCTTTGACGTTTTTTGTAGTAGTGATACCCCCTATTTGATTTTTTTCAATTAACAATAACCTCCCCGTTAACCTTCCGTTAGTGAAGTCGTTAGTTAGTATTTTTACAAGTGTTGACGACCGCCGACGCTCTTGTCTTCCCTTCTCACCGGCGCCTCTTCTCTCCCCATCTCCCCGGCGTCCTTTCGTATTCCCCCCCAGATATGGGTAAGGTTTTTTCGTGACTGTTAGTGGTGGTTATGGTTTTGGTGGTGGCTATGGTCTTCCGGTCAATTTCCAGATCTGGGTAAGTTTTTTTTCATTTCTTTTAGATTGAAGGAGAGGTGGTTTCAGTAGGTTTTGGGGATGGTAGTTTCGCGGTAGTTTGGGGGTTGGTTTCGGTAGGTACTACGGTGGTTGTGGTTGGGTTTGGGTGGTCATGTGGTGGTTGTGATTTTTGGGGGTGGTGGTTGTGGTTGGTTGAGGGTGGTTAGGTGGCTGTTGTGGTTTGTTCGGTGTGTGATTGGTGCGGCGATGGTTGTTGTGGCAGGATTGTGGCCTGATGTAACGGTTAAGGGTGGTCAAGAGTGCGTAAATAATTAAAAATACTAACTAACGAATTCACTAACGGAAGGTTAACGGGAAGGTTATTGTCAATTAAAAAATATTTTAAAAGGGGTATAAATTAGAAATCAGTATAACATTGGGCACAAATTAGAATTTCAAAAACCTCAGGGGTATATCATAGAAAAACCCTAGTTTTATTATGGGTTCAGCTAGACTAGTTAAAGAAGTAATGTTTAGGAGTTCCAATATTAGTCTCTTATTTGAGATTTGATGAAAGTGGTTATTAATTAATATCATTACTATTATGAGGAAATATTATGGATAACTAATCATGGAGACGAGCGAATAAGGAATAGAGATTTTAGATTGTTAAAGATTAATATGAAGTGGATCGATGATGGAAATCAGGCCAAGGTACACATTGTCCCCCCTCCCACCCCCCACCCCCATTTCCTAGAACCGAATTTGGGTTTATATGATCTGATAAAAAATGCTCTTATAAACTCGATACTGCTTTTTAAAGATCATATACATAAAGTATTTGTCTATATGGAAAGTAATTTGTTTTATAACGAGATTTTATTCGTATATATGAATTTGGTTATTGAGCTACTTTACAAGATATTCATGTGTTTCGTATGCTTGGTACTCAAAGTTACATGTGTGGACTTAAATTGTGTGAAGTATGATTTCGATTTTGATTTCATAAACAAAATTTTGTATCGAACTCGAGTAGAACCTCGATAAAATTGGTTACGAATAGTTATAAAATTGTGTATCGGGTTTCTAAGACCCGCTATAATAAGCTATTGTAGTACTTATGTTATAGGGATATCAGCATGTGAATACTTGACTATAATTTAGCGAACCGAAGTTCTCGATGTACCTTTTCAAAGTAAATATAGTTTTGAGTTTCCGAATTGAACGACTTCGTAGATTCTACAAGCGGATCAACTAGATTCCAGAAGAATACGATAAAGTAACAAATGAAATATTATGTGGAAGGTTTCAAAATATTGAAATTGACTGTTTAGTTACCGACATTTGAAGAACATTATTTTGTTTGAACGGGCTATGAAGGAAGAACCTTTACATTAATTAACTGTGGAAATGTAATTATAAATGTTAGGAAAGAAGACTATCGAAAGTACTATTGTATATTGGTCATATTATAATGGGGTACTGTTCAAGTATAAAGTTATACCGTCTGGATATGTCTTCGAGGGTTCTTTCGAGGAAATAAGTTTAAGAAGTTGGAAACCTATGCTTGAAGGGTTGTGAGATAAATAAGTGTGCATAAGTTGTATTTCTGTTATAAATATAGGAAAAATGTGAGGGAGCTAAGTTGGGTTATTAAGATTATGATTCGCAAAATAGGTGTCGAAGTTTAAACATTGCTAGTAAATTATTATATAAGCTAATATGTGAGAAAGAGCAGTGGATGTGTGGCCACACAAGGAAGGGCCGATTAAGAAATAAATTGATTTGGAAAAAAGTTGGAGTTGCATCTATTGAAGAAAAGATGAGGGAAAATCGCTTAAGATGGTTCAGTTATGTGAAAAGGAGACCGAGTGATGCGTCATTGAGAAGAATTGAAGAGTGGAGGAGTAATCAAATTGTAAGGGGGCAGTGGAAGACGTAAGATGAATTGGATGAAGGGAATTGAAAGTGATATGGGGTTACTTGGGATCGAGGAGAGCATGACGTTTAATACAAGTGGGTGGGGAGGGCAGTGTCCACGTGCAGGAAGGGTTGTGATTAATTCATTTATTTGTTTTTCTCAATTGATTTGTGTTAGAACTTTTTGTTAAACACCTCTTATAAAACTTTTTTAGTGTAAACCTTTTTTAGAAACTTATTTAAAAACTTTTTAAAACTTAAAACCTTTTATAAACTTTTTATCATACTTATCAATGCTCCATTGGCAACAGTTTCAGTTGACGATTCATGTTAGCTGACCTCAAATCATTTTGGAAATAAGACTTAGTTGTTGTTGTTGTTGTTACGAGGAAGATAGTAGGTTACAACTTGTTATGAAGGTTTTGTGGACTTTCTAAACATGATGAGCAAAATAGTGATAAGTTGGGAAACCCCATAGTCTAAGAAATAAAAACTGACATTTGAGGTTTATGTTAATAATATCATATCTCAAGAAATGAGTGATGGATCAATATTATGAAGAAACTAAAACACTTATGTCTTAAATAACTTCATAGCTGAATTGAAAATATTTTATTATGAAAATCGAATTGGAAATGATCAAGAATAAAGAGATCCCATCCTTTTTGAGTTGAAGAGTGGGCTCAAAGAGCAGAAAGTGGGAGTAAATCGATATTGTGTGTGTGAAACACGTGGGGGCTTGTTAAAGGTTAGCCAATCGGACCTGTAAGGATCAAGTAAACGCTCGAATCACTAGTGGAAAAATACCCAATATCCGCGGGCTTCAAACCATCAATAGCTGCGTATAGGAGGCGTAGCTATTGAAAGCGCATCAAAAATATAAAAAACATTAGCTGCATACATGTTCGCAGCTACTAGTAAGCATTTGCTGCGGGGTATAAGGTGAGGCCCGCAGCTACGATAGCTGCGGGCCTCAATGTTGCTCTCCACCAACAAATATTCACTTGTAGCTGCGGGCGTAATTAAAAGCCCGCAACAAATGTTGATTTTTTTTAATAAAAAATTAGCTAGCTCTCTAAAGCTAGCATACAGTCATACACTACAAGCCAACAAATAAATAAAATACAGAATTTTCATGCACACAAAAAATCTATTAATATATCAGCATAAACAACAATAGTTAATTCACATATTTCCACCACAACCTTTGATCTACAGCTACAGATATTCCAAAACAAACTGAATTTGCTATCGAATAACTAACTAAGATAAAAGAATTCCCTATATAACTATAATTATAAATACCAATTCCTAAAAAAAACTTGGTTCACTACTCCCGAATTCTTCTTGGTTCTTGGTTCTTCTTGCTTCCTTTCTTTTCTCTTCTCGTTGTCTTCCCCCTACTGCTACTGCTGCAAAAAAAACTTTAACTTCAAGATTTCAGTTGATATAACACCTCAACAGAGATAGGTTCTCAATGGGATACTCAAACTACTCACATACCTGCAGGTAAAACATCTTCTGCTTTGTATTCTTTACTACTCATATCCGACGTCTTCAATGAGCTACCAAATAGACAAGTCTGTAATTTAATGGAGCCGGGGTAAGCCTGGGGCTGTAACCCACAAAAAAAGTCTAAGCTAAACAAAGCTATCTAGATAATATAACATATGAAGTGATAACTATTTCACCCACTCAATTACAACATTGCACTCTTAACTTCAATTCTTCACCAGACTTAATAAAATTTATGGCCTTGAAATTTAAAGTAACATATTACACACAATTAGCAGGATAGTGATGCTGCCTCAGGTTCTAAAATAGTATCATAAGCAATGCGTTAACAAAACAATTCTCTAAGATGGATAAGTAGACAAAAATGATTCATGTATATAGTGCTAGGGACAAAAATTATTCATGTATATAGCCAGGGTAGCAACAAAGTAAAAACAAAAGATGGGAATAAGAAAAAGGCATGAGATGAGAGTTACCCAATCAGCCCAAATCATATAAGATGGCAACAATACAAGGAAGGCAACCCCAAATAGCAGCAGCGATCACTGCACAGACGCTAGCGCCACACAGAAAATGACAAAAAACAGATCAAAATATGGTCACGAACTGAGTATATTTTCTAGAAAGATACCAGTAAAGGAGTTCATACTAGTAAACACTTGCATTTTCCATGATTATCCTTAACACATGAGCAGGCCATCAAATGTTCATGTACAGTCAATTAAGAATATGAACTCAGTGAGTATTCACGAGTAACTTTAGTGTTTACAAAAGAAACTAGTATTTACTTTATGAACTCATTAAGTATTCAAGGGTAACTTAAGCGTTTACAAAAGTAACTAGTATTTATTTTGAAAAAGGTTAACACTTTAGACATATCAAAATGAAAAGAGAGAAGAAAAAAGAAATCAGGCTGGCAGAAATACTACAAAACTTTTGAATTTTAACATCATCAGATGACATCTTGAGTTGCACATCAGAATTTCTTGAGTACTCTCAAAATCTTCTATCCTTCATTTTTGTTTATATGACTTGATGTTCCGACTCTTATTAGAACCCAACAATACGAATAAACTAAGATAATCAATTTGATTCCTCTCTATATAAATTAAAAGAAACTTATTTCGTAGGAGGGAGTAACTATGTAAGATAATATTACAGCCCTACTCAAAAGCAATGCTCACAAACTGACAGAAACATGTCCTCAGAAGCAATATTCACAAGATGACACAAGTTGACAGAAATTGATGATTGTACCAAATCCAGGGAAATGTAAGCATTGTTAGCCTGTAGATGATAACAAAACCACCATTTATTCACTTACATTCCATCCAGCCTTATAAAGTCAGATAGTACAAAGACAAAGTTCTTTTACCTGGTCAGGAACAAAAGTTGTACCCTCATACTCTACACGGTCAAAGGGACTGCCATTAGCGAATATTGCACAACCCTTCTCATTTGTAGATAGAAACTAGGCTATTTAGAATCAGTAAAGACAAGATATTATTAACAATGTATGGATTTTGAATCCAAACCTAGATAAGTACCTTATTCCAAGTATAACTTTCCTCTGCAGTGCATTCTACTTGTGTTGTAGGGTTAGAAAGAGCTATGATAAGAGGTTTCTGGACCACATTTCCATAATAATTAGCTGCAGGATAAACACATATCCAAGATTAAAAAATCTCATATCCTGGTTATTAAGCTCAAAAGTTATTGCAGAAAAATGACAGTCAAGTTCATCGGGTTTTGGATTCACCTGTTTTGAAAAGCGGGTACGGATCCAAAATGGGGATATCTCAAATGGTATTTGGGTCTCAACAGACTGTCTCGAGACCAATTGTCTGAAGGGAAGAGAGGATACAGTGCGCACTGCGCACATAGCTGGTGAGGTCTTCTTGAAGTGTTAAACATTAAAAATGTCAGAAAATTCACCGCAGCAGGAAAAGTGCAAAAAAAAAATAGATTAATCATTATCCCATATATTGTAGAACTTCAGTCAAAAGACTGATAAAGCTTTTGATCACACTGGAAAATCAGAAATTCAGCAGCCAACCCTTGTTGAAAGACTCAAAAATTACCAACAATTTGAATATAACTTGTAAAATATGATGCAGGTTCAGAATAATATAGGTGACTAGTTGTGGAATTATGGCAAAGACGATCAAAATCTTAAATCAAGAACCATTGAAAAAACATAACCCATAAATTTGAGAATTATAAACAATAAGTCGCAATTGAATACACATTACAAAAGAAACAAAGAAATTAGTCGAAAGAATTAAAAGGATGTTAGGAGTCATGCTTTTGTTCATGTCAAACTCGCTAGCCAAGTCATACCCAAGCCTGCATAGGGTCGACATGAGAGATCCCCATGTCCTCTCTTTCCCAAATATCATAGGTTTGAAGAGCCATTGTACTTAATGAACAATCCTTAGACAGGGCGCGACATGTTGATATCCATAATGTTGTTTCAAACTTCGGATGAAGGACGTCAAACACACCTATAATAAATAGATCCAAGCTAGGGACAATAATCTTTGTTTCTTGATGATCAAATTGCCTAATACATCAATAATGTCGCTGTGTAAACCTATCACTACCCTCCATAGAAACAAAAGAAAAACAAAAGAGAGAAGGAAAAGAGCTAATCAAGCAAGCACAACCTTCCAGATAATTGCCTAATACATCGAATGCATCAAAAACGAAAACAGAAAGCGGCCAACTTATTGAGATAGCATCAAGAGATCAAACCATTACAAGACTAGATAATCATCCACTCAAAGCATAATGGTGGTAAAACAAAAGGGCAGTGAATTGCTTTGTTCAGTTTCTCATAACTTGTATAGTTACCATCTTCTTATGAAAGTGTATAATTTGGCTTTTCATCCACAGGGCTGGTCAGAAATTGAAGAGAGTACGACTTCAACAGATTGTGGTAACCGGAAGTAATGTAACACTTTCCTAATTCCCGTGCCACCCCCTCTAGATTGATTATATGTCTAACTTTTCTCCGATGCTGAGTCTAGCTTGTTAGCACTCAGGCAAACAAATTTAACCCCAAATTAGCACTTATTAAGAAAACAATCAACAACACATCAATATTATCCAATTATTACCATATATAGTGGATAGTTTTCATTCCATCGTCAATTTGGCTTCAACAAAAATCGAAGGAAAAAGGAAGAGGGAGCAAAACCTTAAAGCCGTCAACGGTGAGTAGACCGCTGAGAATGCATTCCTTGAGACCGGTACCAAGAACCTGTTTGTATTAGCTAATATGAATCGTGTATGGAAATGAACATGACAACAACCAACAATTATAACAAATCAGTGAGAAATGCTTATTATCAGGTTCAATTACAGAGTTCAATTTTATTAACCTAAATCTAAATTGCAGCAGCAAATGTAAACAGAGGAGAAGAACTCCTCGCCTTCTGTTACCTGCAGCACCGAGGAACGACGCCACGCTGGATCTAATCGCACAACATCAATTGAAATTCAGATTTAGCGTGTATGTGGAGTAGATTAAGTTACAGATCTGATGTAGAAGAGTGTAAAAATGGAGTACCTTGGAGGAAAGGAGACTCGGGTAAGAGGAAGGCTACGAAGAAATCCCTAATCACCATTGTTGATGAAATCAGAGAAGGGGAGAGAGATTTCACTTTCGCGGCCCTGTCTATTGAAACATGTTTTTGGCCATCAAAAACAAAAGAATATAAAACTTAGCTACGGGTCTTCAAAGTAGCCCGTCTCAAAACAACCCAGCTATAAAATCTTGTCAATTTAGCTACGGACTTCAACTACAGCCCACCTCAAAATTGACCTTAGCTACGGGCTTTCTAAGAGGCCCGTAGTTAATGTACACTAGCTACGGGCTGTTTCTGTAGCCCGCCGCTAATAGGGCGTAGAAGTAGCTATTTTTTCCACTAGTGAATCAAATATGTATACATTGATTCTATGGGAAGATATACAATTAAGGTATTAGTGGATTATGATAATTACAGAAGATATATTATGAGAAGTTGTGAAATATAGATGGGCAAGGTTATGGAATATGAATGAAATAAGCTTTGTGAATTATTAAAGGAAATAAATGAAATATGAACGGAAAAAAGGTTATGAAGTATAAATGGAGTAGTGAATATTGACGTCATGAGGCCCGCACACCCCTACTTTATTTTGTGTATTTCTCTTCTCTATAAATACTCCTTCTGTCCCCCAAAGAATTTCCCATTTTTCTATTTATATTTGTCCCAATTACATTTCTCATTTCCATATTTGGATATGGCCCACCTACTACAATATTATTTTCCTTACAAAAAATATTTGACCTCACACACTCTCCCTTAATAAACAATTCTAAAAAGTACCCACTACGGGCCTGTTCTCTTCGGCTAATTCTAGCTGAACTGAACTGAACTGAACTTATTGGAGCTGAACTGAACTGAACTGAACTTATTGGAGCTGAACTGAACTGAACTTATTGGAGCTGAACTGAACTGAACTGAACTTATTGGAGCTGAACTGAACTGAACTGAACTTATTGGAGCTGAACTGAACTGAACTGAATTGAATTGAATTGAATTAAATTATAATAAGTATATGAATAATAAGTAAATAATAATTTTTATGAATATTAAATAATCATTAATAATAATTCTAAGTAATAATAATTATTATGAATATTAAATAATCAGTAATAATAATTAATTTAATAATTTAGAATAATATCAAATGAATAATGACAATATTATTTTGATGTTATTATGATAGTTATAGATAAATAAATAATAATAATAAATTAATTTTAAAAAAAATAATTACTGATAATAATAATAATAATGAGTAATTACAATTATTAGTATTAATATATTAATAATATAATGCCTAAGAAGTAAATTAAAGTATTACCATTATAATAATAATTAGCTTAAAACATGGGTTGATGTGTGCTTCTAACCAAACCTACGATTTGTGGTGGGTTGGTCTATGATAGATTTACACCAAACCGCCAAAGTATATTTAATATACAACGTAACGACAATGTTGTATTTTAAATAGTACTGCAGTATTATTAGCAACTTTGTAATTTTTTCATATCTTCTAGATTTTTGTAGCTTATTTGTATGATGTAATAGTGAATTTTATTCAGTAAAATAAAGCAACAATTGCAAATTAGAATACTCGTATTGACATAAAATTTGGTTAAACCGTGCATCAACCCAAACTTTGCTGAGCCATAAGAATAATAATAATAATAATAATGAGTAAAGATATAATAAAAAAATAATATATATATAAATAATACTAATAATTATTATTATATAATAACAATAATAATAAGTAAAATAAATTAGAACAACAATAATAATATTAAACAAATTGGTTAAATAATGAATGGAGCGAACTGAACTGAACTGAATTTATTGGAGCTGAACTGAACTGAACTGAACTTATTGGAGCTGAACTGAACTGAACTGAACTTATTAGAGCTGAACTGAACTTATTGGAGCTGAACTGAACTGAACTAAACTGAACTTATTAGAGCTGAACTGAACTGAACTGAACTGAACTTATTAGAGCTGAACTGAACTGAACTGAAAATAAGCTGAACAGAACAGGCCCTACCTTACTTTTCCATTTTAAAATGAAAATTAAGCCCCAAATCAACATCAATCCTTAAACTTTGTGCCCAAAAGAAATGGGAAATCCTTTGGAGACGGAGGAAGTATTATTCTAAGGTTGTGTAAAATAAAAAGTGGAGGAAGTATGATAGCTGCCCAATTCCTATCAGATAGATAAAGGGTTGGGCATGTATCAAATTCTATGTAGTATACTTATAGATATATGTAATATATTTTATGAAAAATGTAGTATATTTTTATAAAATTTTAGTATATGTTTTAGAAATTGTAATATATCCCTATCTGATAGATGTAATTATATTATGGTAAGAAGAATAATCCTCAACAATTAGAAATTTGCTTCAACCAAGATTTGAACCTTGGTCTCCCATGTGGGAGAGAGGAAACTATACATTAGACCCAAGGATCCTTGATATGTAATTTTTACATATATTACATAGGTACTAAGCATTTCCCGAAGAAGTATTTTAGATACGACTGAGTGCAGCGATCATTATTTTAAGGAAGTAAGAGTTTGAAGTTTTTGGTTCGTGTACGGCAACCTAGAAGCTTCATCATCCTTCAACAACGGTAAAATAGAGCACCTTTACTTGGATTCCGAAGTACCCGATTGTATACAAGCCATTGAACATTTGTACAATCCAACACAAAAGTATTTCATATTCTAAAATTTCTCACTTTAATAAACTAAACCGGCAAAATCCCCCTTTAAGCCTTAACATTCCATTTTCACCAGCAACAAACGAATCAAACCCTTTGCAAGTTGCAACCTCTTCATACCAGGTCTCTCTTTCCCTTATCAATCATGAACAACTCCACTGCCCTGACCGTCCCGGGAAACCCGTACCTCCACGCTTCCCCTGCACCTCCTCCATCAACATCCTCAGACACCTTCAACAATCTAGGACGCCGTTTCGAATCCGCCGCCAAATCAGCCGAATCCTTCGCTGGAAACCTCTACAACCATCTCCGAACCGGACCCGGTCTTGTCGATGTCGCCATCACCCGTCTCGAGCATGCCGGCCGAGTCATCGCCGATGGCGGCTGTGACAAGGTTTTTCGCCGAGAGTTTGGGAATATTTCTGGTGAGAAGCTTAAGCACACTTTCGTCTGTTATCTGTCTACTACCACTGGGCCGGTTATGGGTACCCTTTACCTCTCGAATAAGAGAATCGGGTTTAGGAGTGATAACCCTGTTTGGAGTGGGCCAGTTGGCGGGCCGGGTCAGTGGGTTCACTACAAAGTTATGATGATGGTGGATCAGGTGATGGCGGTGAATCCTTCGGCGAATCCGATGAAACCAGCTCAGAAGTATATTAAGATATTGACACAAGATGGTCATGAGTTTTGGTTCATGGGGTTTATTTGTTATGATAAGGCCCTTAAGAATTTGTACAAGATTATACAACTGTGTAATTGATTGTTTTTCTATTTTTGTTGGAAATCATATTTTCAGAAACTGATAATGCTGTTCTATATGTCAAGAATGAACGATTTCATGAATGCTACAGTATTTTTTTTTTGTGGGGATTTTGTCATTAATTATTTGTATATATATTTCTCCTTTTTTTATTGCCACACTTTTTAATTTCGCAAGTTTAGAATTAGTTGTAATACTCTTTTTTTGGGAAAAAAAAATTTCCCATCTTTCTCCTTCCATTGTGGTCCTTTTCTTTCTTTTTTTTTCTATTTCTTTCCTCTCCAAAAATTGTCGAGAGGTTCGTAAAATAAAAAGTGTCACAACTAATAAGAAAACGGAAAAAGTAAAAAAAATTAAGCAAGTTTTTTTATTAGATGTCAGCTACCATCTGGTTTAGGACTAATTCAAGTCGAGTGATTTGTCAAATAAGGCAATCCAATAATTTATTAGCGAATGTTTGAATAATGAATTTGAGATTGATAATGTGCGAAAATAACAATGAATGAAGAAAAGTGCTTATGTTCTAAGGAATTTTTCTCATGATACATAAAAAGAAGTTTAGTATACCTTTCTCTTTAAGAAGTATGTAAAAGTGTAAGTATATACTAATTTTATAAGAGGTAAAAATGACTAAATTAATTAGGGGTGCTTTATTCGAGCGATGGAATGAAAAGGGAATAGTACAAAAGAAAGATTGGAATGGAAACAAAAATTATTAATTATCAAACTTGTTTGGTTTAACCAATCAATGGAATAGAACTATTACAAATCTGAAGAAAAAACGAAGAAAACCAATCACTCCCAAGCTTTTTCATCTCTAAACTTCACCATACTGACATTCGATTTCACGGTCAACCTTGAAAAGGGTTATCCTTACAAAATTGTGTCAATGACACCCCTCGTAATTTTATTCTGTGGCAGGATCGATTAGGTCAACCATGAACCTGGTACAAGAATCAGGACTAGAATAGTGGAACTTGAATGGACACTCGTTAACCATCATATATAATTAACTCCCGAATGGCCATCATTGTACAACTTGTTCACTTGGTATGCGGCCTTCCAAGAATAAACTTGCTCACTAGAGCTTAGCCTTCTTCGAAAGAATCCAAGGCAATATTTGCAGGCCAATACACCCCGTGCAAACTGTATCCAAATATTTTCTTGTTCTAATTGGTGCTTCCATACGATGGTCCTATGTAACCCTTATATCAACAAGACACGTTGCTTTTGAAAAATTCCTTGTCTAAATAACACATTTAAGAGTTCAAATCGGATTATCTAATCCATAAAATTTGACTTTGTAGTGTTGAAGAATTTACATCTCGAACATCTGACGACAATTTCTTATCGATTGTGATAGATGTTGAACAACTGCTCATCTTCACACACAAAATTTCCTATCCTACAGTATTGATAAGAGGTTTTTAGCGTGTCGTTAAGGCACTAAGAACCGCTTAGCAAACACAATTTATAAACCTAACTAGCAACTACTAAGCACGTAGTAACGGCAAGTCAAGGGTCGAACCACAAGGAAATTGGGATTGAGTTCAGTCCACTAAGTCCAAAACTACCTAAGTGAAGGGTTTTTGGGAGTTTAAGATTGAGTAAGTAACCGACTAATTGACTAGCTAATGAATACCGACTAATAAACAAATAGGAGGATTAATATGATAAGGAAGACACTAGAGTTCGGGCTACTCGTATGAACGTGGGCTAGACAACGATAATCGACGCTATGGTGATTCACAACGGAGTCAATACAAGGTTAAATTCCCCTCTAATATACTTGAGTCCTCTCTCGAATGGTCCTCAAGAGTAATCGATTAATCAACCAACCAAATCCTCTTTTGAATGGTCTTTGGTCCGTTGATTAATAAATTCATTAAGTTTGGAAAACCCCTAATTAAAGGATCCCCTTAATTCCTACCCAATCCCTTGGTCTAGAAATCAAGTCGAAACATGGGAATGACAAAAGGGGTTAGAGTTCGATGAAGAACAATAAAGACCCTAAATGCCCTAGCATAAACGTGATCAAGATCTATCCTAGGGTGTCAAAACACCACATTCAATGCATAGACAAACAATTGAATCATAAAAAGCATAGATAATCTACATTAAGCCCTTAATTCATACTTTCGCCCGAACCCTAGATAATGAACTACTCACTAACCAATGGATTCTAAGCAATTAAGATTTAATAAATTCAACATCATAAACGAAGCAAAAAGATTAAAGGAAAGAGATAGAAGAGAAATTACTTGAATTAATTGATGAATTCGATCTTCAATAATGAAAACAAAAGGAGTAAACTAGAATTTGAGAGAGTTTTAGGGCTAAGAGAGAGTTAATTAGAAACTAAGTATGAGATAATGTCGAAAAATAAGCTCAGAAACTAATTAATAAACCTCATTAATGTTTGACGGAAAAACGGGTCAAAACCCGAAAGCAGGTCCACACGGTCGTGTCAAAATCGACACGACCGTGTAGACCTGTTACACAAATTCCTCAGTGCCCTTACAAAGTTACTGCTTCAATGTAGAAACTACTACACGGTCGTGTCCAAATCTACACGACCGTGTAGCCTTGGCGTCTAAATCTTCACAAGCTGCTGATTGTGTCTTCAAAACACTACACGGTCGTGTCCAATGTGACACGACCGTGTAGACCTGATGCTCCAAATTTCCTCAAGGTGACCATACTCACTGCCAGCGTACCAAAATGGCTACACGGTCGTGTCCAAAGTGACACGACCGTGTAGACCTGACGTTTAACACTTTTTGCTTGGCAGTTGCAAACTGCTTCCCCAAATGAAAAGCTACACGGTCGTGGCCAATTCCACACGACCGTGTAGACCTGCTTCAATGTCTTTTTCCATCCACAGGTCTCTAAATATCCAAAGTGCTCCAAATACCTGTTAGTTAGTCTGAAAATCATCCAAAACAACTAAACGAGTAGTGAAGCAACCATTTAGCTCAAAGTAATCAAAACCATGCAATGCAAGACTAAAATGCTCTAAATTTATATGCATCGACACTAAAAATGCAGCATGGATAAGCACAATAAAGTGCTTATCAAACTCCCCCAAGCTAGTCCAATTGCTTGTCCTCAAGCGAACAAACAATAGACATAGGAAAGAGTTCAATGACCCCCCTAACAATGATACGCATGCCAAATGTATAACATAGACCCTCAAACGTTTCCAACATCAAATGCAAAACACTATCAAGCCTCAAAGTTTATGGCACAAGGAAAAGCAACCGATCTTACCACAAGTTCTCCCCCAAGCTTGGCTCAGTCATATAAATAGTAGCTCTCACTTTAGTCGTGCGCACTTCTCTCGTGTGTTTCAATAGGTCAAATGAACGCTTGATAGGATTTAGTCGTATCACCTAATCAAAGATAAATCTACAGTCCTCTAACTATGGTAGTCAAGGGAAGCAGGGTCGAATCCACAGGGAGACAGAGTTTCTAAATTAATATTTAATCAATTCAGCTACTCCAGATGAAATCAGATAAGAATTAACTGAACTAATGATTAAACTACAGAAGACGGAATAAATCGAGGAATTAACTATGGACTAAAAACCTAGGGTATTAGGTCGGTCCACCATGCTTATACCAATCAAATAGGGTCAACTACTATCAAAACCTAAGTCAAGAGTCGGGGGATTAGAGCCTATGTTGAGCTATGGTTAAGACTCAACGCTCATAATTCAACATACGCCGCATGTTCACTAACGTAATCAGAACTACTGACGTGTCTTAGGCCTCTAGTCGTAAGACGGATTTGTGCAAACAACTATTAACCACAAGCAAGCAATGAAATTGTACACTGACATTAATTACTCAATAAGAACAAGCCACATCACAATCACCCTAATCAAGCCCTAGAAATTGATAGAAAGCTAAATCACAATCATGTTATAAACATGGCTTTCCTATCTAACACCCTAGAAAGAGAACTACTCACTCATAATTGAATTGACAACAATAAAACTAATATGAAACCCTAACAATTGCATCATGAATAATTGAATAAATAAACTAAGTTGAGAATAATAAAAGAGATTAGGGTAGGAAAGAGTACCAATTGACGGAAAGCAGGAACTTTTATTGAAATCGAATAGGCTCAATCACCTCTAAATTAATCTAAAGTGTTTGAATTAAACTAAGAATAATGAGAAATAAAACTAGTCTAAAGCAGTAAAAGGATGAATAAAAGATGTCTCTAAAATAATGAGGGAAAAAGTATTTATAGTGCCCCTCAAATCTAACTAAAACGGAAATTAAAAGTCGAAGTCCGAGGAAGAGGGTGCCAGTCCCGATCGGGCCCGAGCACAGTACCCGATCGGGTCCACACTCACTTCAACAAACTTGTCTTGGGCTTTAATATAGCGGCAGCGCAGTAGCAATAGACGATCTTAAGGTCCACCCGATCGGGCCTTGGGCAGCCACCCGATCGGGCCAGGCGACAAAATGGCCCAGTGAAAGCGCCTCTTCAGCAGCTCCATAATGAGACCCACGAGCATCCGACCCGATCGGGTCGGGCAGGATACACCCGATCGGGCCTGGGCACATGTGTGCTCGCCCGATGGGATCGGGCACGCCTTGCCCGATCGGGTCCGCAACTTCTATACCCGATCAGTGTATTTGCGCCCGATCGGGCCATTTTTGCCCGATCAGAGTACGGAAACCTCCTTTTTGACTCTTTTGCTCTCTAATCTTCACGTTTAGGGGTCTTGGGACCTCCTAAAATATCCATAAAGGTCGTGAGCCATCCTACGTGCCCCGTAACATCTCGTAAAGCCGTGGTTGTTTCCAAATGGCTCGGGAATAAGGAGAAAACTCCTTAAAACCTCCAATTCAACACTAAAACACAAAAACACAACTATATACGAAAGTTAGCAGCAAATAGCTCCCAAGAGCTCCAATGACGCACAAATTAGCTTGTAAATAAGGGAGAAAAGTCTATATAAATAGTTTGATATCAAACTCCCCCAAGCTAAACCTTTCCTTGTCCTCAAGCAAACAGAACATGAACATGGAATAGATTGCCTCACCCTATAGATAAAAACAAATCAAAGCTCAAAACATTTTCAAGACTAAGAATCGTTCAAGCAAGCATAATTCAAGTTTGGCTAATCAAATCCATCCAACCACCAATCATCCAAGCAATTTATCAAACTCAAGCATCCACAAGGCATACAAGTCCTGAAAAGGCTGTCACAAGAGTGTCACTCCTCTCAATTTTGTGGCAGGCAAAGAATGTGCCCGAACACTCGCCAACCTGACCATAAGTACCCTTCCCACTCACACTCTCATGTGTTTAAGAAGGTTCAATGACTCTCATCCTAGTCAAGTCGACTCAATTAGCAGAAATACTCTTTAACTTTGACAAACTGACTCGAAATCAATCAAATGAACAATGTAGACACAAGCTCAAGAGGACTTTATAGGGTTGTAATGGGGCTTAGGCAAGAGGTAGGGGATACTTTTGGGCAATGTGGTGGAAAAACCAAGAAAGGGGGAGCATAAATCATTCAAACAAGGCCTAAGATGGCCTACACAACTCCCAACAATCACCATAAAACCATGTAAAGTAACCCAACTCTCATAAATCAATGAAAAGCTCATAACAAACCCAATTTTCTAGCAATGAAGCGAATATTCCTTTATGAACGTACGTGAATGAAAGAACCTGAATTCTTTTGAATTTTCATTTCATTTTTCTTTCATTTTTCTGAACTTCATTCACGCAACTCTAAACTTGCTTTTTCTTTTCTTTTTCTCACTCTCAAACCACAGCAAATACACTTTTAAATTCCTCAAAAACCAAACTAAACCAACAAACTAATCTCAAACTCAACCCATACAAAAGCTCCCCCAAGCAAGGCTTGGAATAATATCAAGTGAAGGCTTTGGGCTCATAATAGGGGTTTAAGTAACACGAAACAAGTCATTAGGCTCAGCGGGGCTAAGGAGGATAAAAGTATATCAAAAATTCACTCTGAAGCTCAAGAATAAGACAAAAGAACGCCTCTATCATAGCAAATGCTACAAGTCATCGAAAATCAGACAAGTACGAAGTCAAAGTCAAGATCAATCCACTAAAGAGGAACTAACACACAAGAATAGACTGGATAATAATATGAATCCAATAGGCTACAAAGAGGCATCACAGTCTAACCAATTCAGGTATGCAGCACAAAGTGGTCTAATATAATCCAAAAATGCTCGAAATCATAGCAATCAAACATCAAATCATAACCTCAAGATCACAAATGCCCAGCTATCCAGAAAACAAAGTCAAATCATTTTCAAATAGAGCACAAAAAGGGGCACAGGGAGGCAACTAAACCAGTCATGGGAACCATATTTTTTTTTTATTTTTTCAGAATTTTTTTTCGAAAGCAGTAAATCTATCCTAGAAAGCAGTAAAAGAGATAGAGATTACAAACAGAACTCCTCCCCCAAGCTGAACTTGGCAGTGTCCTCAATGCCAAAAGGTGATAAGGACTATGCTAAGAGGAAAAACAATGTTAGTACCCTCACTCTCGCTCACAAAAAGAAGAAAAATAAAAAGAAAAGGAAAAGGGAAAGAAAAATACGAGTTGCCTCTCGCACAGCGCTGGTTTATAAAGGTCCCGCACGATCATAATCCGCCCTCTCTCAAATAGGAGGGGCGTGGCAGTAAGTGCCACCCTCATCAAATATCTTTCTCCTCCAAATGTTCTTGACAATGCCTCCAGACGGTGAGGCAACCTTAGGTGGAATTGGAACCTTCTCCACACCTACTTCATCCAAAACCTCATCCCTGCAACAAGATTGTTCAAGCATAGGAGCCTTAACAGCATTGGTTAGTTTAAACATCACTTTATCATCACCATCACTAAGAGTTAAAGACCCAGACTTGACATCAATTACAGCACCAGCAGTACACAAAAATGGCCTACCCAAGATAATAGGAATCTGGGCATCTTCATCCATATCTAACACCACAAAATCAACAGGGATATAGAATTTCCCAACCCTAACAGGAACGTCCTCTAAAACACCTAGAGGGTACTTTATAGAACGATCCGCTATCTGTAAAGTGATTTGTGTGCATTTAAGTGCTCCCATGTTCAGTTTCTCAAAAACAGATAATGGCATAACAGAAACAGAAGCACCTAAATCACATAAAGCCTTGTCAATAAAAATGGGTCCAAGATGGCAGGGTATAGAGAAACTACCAGGATCTTTTAACTTTGGTGGGGTTTTATTTTGGATAAAAGCACTGCACTCTTCAGTAAGAGCGACACGTTCTACCCCACCAAAGTCTCTTTTCTTAGTGATCATGTCTTTCAGAAATTTGGCATAAACAGGCACTTGGGTAATTAAATCTGTGAATGGAATCGTTACCTCAAGGTTCTTGACCATAGCCAAGAACTTACCAAACTGCTGATCGACCTTGGACTGTTGCATCCTGTGGGGAAAAGGTAGCCTTGGTGTAAAAGGCGTTTCAGAAACCTTCTCTTTTTTCTTCCTTGTCTGTTCAGCTTCTGCAGACAAATCGACTTCAGACGTCGAATTCTTCTTTTTCCTTCCTCTACCACCTTCTCCTTCCCTGCAGTTGGGGTAACCTCATCAACGGGCAATGGAGGAGCATCATAAGCTATGCCACTACGAAGAGTGATGGCATTCACATGTTCTCTCTGAACGGGTTGCCTTGGCAATTGTCCCTGCTGCCTCTGTGCATTAGTTTCGGCCAATTGAGCAACTTGAGCCTCGAGAAGTTGGATGTGCTTCTCTTGGGCCCTCCGTGCTTCCTCTTGGGCCCTCCGTGTTTCCTCATTTGCCTTTTGCATAGTCAATATCAGTTTCATCAGTTCAGAATTGCTAGGCTCTTGTGGGTTGTTGTTTTGTGGAGGTGGGGTGTGGAAATTTTGTGGAGTTTGGAAGTTATTGGGATGATGGAAGTTTTGTGGTGGTGGTCTTTGGAAATGTTGTGGGGTTTGATGGTATGAGGGTTTAGGATATTTTTGTGGAGGTGGAGGTTGATAGTTTTGTGGGTTTTGGTAGTTATGTGAAGGGGGGAAGGTTTGTGGTCTTTGTTGAAAGGCATTGGCCTGCTCTATCTGAAGTTGACTGAACTGACAGTCATGCCCAAAGTGACCCTGAACACCACATACCTCGCAGTAAGATGAGGTAATGGGTGCTACTGCAGACATAGCATTGATGCTCATAGGCGGAGGTGTCGGACTAGAAGACTTCATTAGCTGCTGAGTTAGTTGCGCCATCTGAGATGTAAGCAATGAAATAGCGTCAACTTCAAGTACCTTCTTAGTCAAACTCCTAGATGATGAATGGTCATTGGCTGCAAGATTTGATAGGAATTCATAACCCTCATCAACTGCCTTGTCTAAAAAGACTCCTCCTGCAGACAAATCAACAATACTCTTCGTCTGAGGCTGCAGACCATTGTAGAATGTCTGCGTCAAGAACCATTTGTCCATGTTGTGGTGTGGACACTCTCTCTGTAAATCCCTAAACCTAACCCACGCTTCCCGTAATGTTTCATCAGGCTCTTGGGAAAACGTGGCTAGTTTATTCTGATTTCTGCTGTTTTAGTAGGTGGGTAATACTCTCTCAGAAATGCAGCAGAAATCTCACTCCATTTATTTTCCTTCACATCGTTCAACCACTTCTGGGCTCTATCTCTCAATGAAAACTCGAACAACATGACTTTGAGTTGATCTGGAGTGACACCGGCATGTTTAACGGTTCGACAAAGTTGTTGAAACCGTTGCAGATGATTTGCCGGATCTTCAGTAGGATGCCCACCAAACTGATTTTGCTGGACCATGCTGATGAGTCCAGGCTTAATCTCAAAATTTGTCGCGGCAATGGTGGGCATAGTAGGTCCAGTGGAGAGACCATCTGGGTTGGGCACCCCATATGATTTCAGTGACTTTGACATGACTGAACTCAAGGTGTCTGTTCCAGAGGTGTTCAGCTGAACAGACTGCTTTTCTTTCTGATTTTTCTTTCGAATCCGCCTGATTGTCCTAGTAAGATCGGGATCCACTGGGATGGGGGAACCGTTTCTTTGGGACCTGGGCATACAAAAGAAACAAAAAGCAGCAGTAAAACGTACCTCGATTGAAACAATGAAGTTCCAATGAGGTACAGAGAAGTAGACCAAATAATCAAATAAAAACTTAGAAAACTAGCCGTCTCCCCGACAACGGCGCCAAAATTTGATAGGATTTAGTCGTATCACCTAATCAAAGATAAACCTACAGTCCTCTAACTATGGTAGTCAAGGGAAGCAGGGTCGAATCCACAGGGAGACAGAGTTTCTAAATTAATATTTAATCAATTCAGCTACTCCAGATGAAATCAGATAAGAATTAACTGAACTAATGATTAAACTACAGAAGACGGAATAAATCGAGGAATTAACTATGGACTAAAAACCTAGGGTATTAGGTCGGTCCACCATGCTTATACCAATCAAATAGGGTCAACTACTATCAAAACCTAAGTCAAGAGTCGGGGGATTAGAGCCTATGTTGAGCTATGGTTAAGACTCAACGCTCATAATTCAACATACGCCGCATGTTCACTAACGTAATCAGAACTACTGACGTGTCTTAGGCCTCTAGTCGTAAGACGGATTTGTGCAAACAACTATTAACCACAAGCAAGCAATGAAATTGTACACTGACATTAATTACTCAATAAGAACAAGCCACATCACAATCACCCTAATCAAGCCCTAGAAATTGATAGAAAGCTAAATCACAATCATGTTATAAACATGGCTTTCCTATCTAACACCCTAGAAAGAGAACTACTCACTCATAATTGAATTGACAACAATAAAACTAATATGAAACCCTAACAATTGCATCATGAATAATTGAATAAATAAACTAAGTTGAGAATAATAAAAGAGATTAGGGTAGGAAAGAGTACCAATTGACGGAAAGCAGGAACTTTTATTGAAATCGAATAGGCTCAATCACCTCTAAATTAATCTAAAGTGTTTGAATTAAACTAAGAATAATGAGAAATAAAACTAGTCTAAAGCAGTAAAAGGATGAATAAAAGATGTCTCTAAAATAATGAGGGAAAAAGTATTTATAGTGCCCCTCAAATCTAACTAAAACGGAAATTAAAAGTTGAAGTCCGAGGAAGAGGGTGCCAGTCCCGATCGGGCCCGAGCACAGTACCCGATCGGGTCCACACTCACTTCAACAAACTTGTCTTGGGCTTTGATATAGCAGCAGCGCAACAGCAATAGACGATCTTAAGGTCCACCCGATCGGGCCTTGGGCAGCCACCCGATCGGGCCAGGCGACAAAATGGCCCAGTGAAAGCGCCTCTTCAGCAGCTCCATAATGAGACCCACGAGCATCCGACCCGATCGGGTCGGGCAGGATACACCCGATCGGGCCTGGGCACATATGTGCTCGCCCGATGGGATCGGGCACGCCTTGCCCGATCGGGTCCGCAACTTCTATACCCGATCAGTGTATTTTCGCCCGATCGGGCAATTTTTGCCCGATCAGAGTACGAAAACCTCCTTTTTGACTCTTTGGCTCTCTAATCTTCACGTTTAGGGGTCTTGGGACCTCCTAAAATATCCATAAAGCTCATGAGCCATCCTACGTGCCCCGTAACATCTCGTAAAGCCGTGGTTGTTTCCAAATGGCTCGGGAATAAGGAGAAAACTCCTTAAAACCTGCAATTCAACACTAAAACACAAAACCACAACTATATACGAAAGTTAGCACCAAATAGCTCCCAAGAGCTCCAATGACGCACAAATTAGCTTGTAAATAAGGGAGAAAAGTCTATATAAATAGTTTGATATCAAACTCCCCCAAGCTAAACCTTTGTTTGTCCTCAAGCAAACAGAACATGAACATGGAATAGATTGCCTCACCCCATAGATAAAAACAAATCAAAGATCAAAACATTTTCAAGACTAAGAATCGTTCAAGCAAGCATAATTCAAGTTTGGCTAATCAAATCCATCCAACCACCAATCATCCAAGCAATTTATCAAACTCAAGCATCCACAAGGCATACAAGTCCTGAAAAGGCTCTCACAAGGGAGTCACTCCTCTCAATTTTGTGGCAGGCAAAGAATGTGCCCGAACACTCGCCAACCCGACCATAAGTACCCTTCCCACTCACACTCTCATGTGTTTAAGAAGGTTCAATGACGCTCATCCTAGTCAAGTCGACTCAATTAGCAGAAATACTCTTTAACTTTGACAAACTGACTCGAAATCAATCAAATGAACAATGTAGACACAAGCTCAAGAGGACTTTATAGGGTTGTAATGGGGCTTAGGTAAGAGGTAGGGGATACTTTTGGGCAATGTGGTGGAAAAACCAAGAAAGGGGGAGCATGAATCATTCAAACAAGGCCTAAGATGGCCTACACAACTCCCAACAATCACCATAAAACCATGTAAAGTAACCCAACTCTCATAAATCAATGAAAAGCTCATAACAAACCCAATTTTCTAGCAATGAAGCGAATATTCCTTTATGAACGTACGTGAATGAAAGAACCTGAATTCTTTTGAATTTTCATTTCATTTTTCTTTCATTTTTCTGAACTTCATTCACGCAACTCTAAACTTGCTTTTTCTTTTCTTTTTCTCACTCTCAAACCACAGCAAATACACTTTTAAATTCCTCAAAAACCAAACTAAACCAACAAACTAATCTCAAACTCAACCCATACAAAAGTTCCCCCAAGCTTGGCTTGGAATAATATCAAGTGAAGGCTTTGGGCTCATAATAGGGGTTTAAGTAACACGAAACAAGTCATTAGGCTCAGCGGGGCTAAGGAGGATAAAAGTATATCAAAAATTCACTCTGAAGCTCAAGAATAAGACAAAAGAACGCCTCTATCACAGCAAATGCTACAAGTCATTGAAAATCAGACATGTACGAAGTCAAAGTCAAGATCAATCCACTAAAGAGGAACTAACACAGAAGAATAGACTGGATAATAATATGAATCCAATAGGCTACAAAGAGGCCTCACAGTCTAACCAATTCAGGTATGCAGCACAAAGTGGTCTAATATAATCCAAAAATGCTCGAAATCATAGCAATCAAACATCAAATCATAACCTCAAGATCACAAATGCCCAGCTATCCAGAAAACAAAGTCAAATCATTTTCAAATAGAGCACAACAAGGGCACAGGGAGGCAACTAAACCAGTCATGGGAACCATATTTTTTTTTATTTTTTCAGAATTTTTTTTCGAAAGCAGTAAATTTATCCTAGAAAGCAGTAAAAGAGATAGAGAGTACAAACAGAACTCCTCCCCCAAGCTGAACTTGGTAGTGTCCTCAATGCCAAAAGGTGATAAGGACTATGCTAAGAGGAAAAACAATGTTAGTACCCTCAGTCTCGCTCACAAAAAGAAGAAAAATAAAAAGAAAAGGAAAAGGGAAAGAAAAATACGAGTTGCCTCTCGCACAGCGCTGGTTTATAAAGGTCCCGCACGACCATAATCCGCCCTCTCTCAAATAGGAGGGACGTGGCAGTGAGTGCCACCCTCATCAAATATCTTTCTGCTCCAATTGTTCTTGACAATGCCTCCAGACGGTGAGGCAACCTTAGGTGGAATTGGAACCTTCTCCACACCTACTTCATCCAAAACCTCATCCCTGCAACAAGATTGTTCAAGCATAGGTGCCTTAACAGCATTGGTTAGTTTAAACATCACTTTATCATCACCAACACTAAGAGTTAAAGACCCAGACTTGACATCAATTACAGCACCAGCAGTACACAAAAATGGCCTACCCAAGATAATAGGAATCTGGGCATCTTCATCCATATCTAACACCACAAAATCAACAGGGATATAGAATTTCCCAACCCTAACAAGAACGTCCTCTAAAAAACCAAGAGGGTACTTTATAGAACGATCCGCCACTGTAAAGTGATTTGTGTGCATTTAAGTGCTCCCATGTTCAGTTTCTCAAAAACAGATAATGGCATAACAGAAACAGAAGCACCTAAATCACATAAAGCCTTGTCAATAAAAATGGGTCCAAGATGGCACGGTATAGAGAAACTACCAGGATCTTTTAACTTTGGTGGGGTTTTATTTTGGATAAAAGCACTGCACTCTTCAGTAAGAGCGACATGTTCTACCCCACCAAAGTCTCTTTTCTTAGTGATCATGTCTTTCAGAAATTTGGCATAAACAGGCACTTGGGTAATTAAATGTGTGAATGGAATCGTTACCTCAAGGTTCTTGACCATAGCCAAGAACTTACCAAACTGCTGATCAACCTTGGACTGTTGCATCCTGTGGGGAAAAGGTAGCCTTGGTGTAAAAGGCGTTTCAGAAACCTTCTCTTTTTTCTTCCCTGTCTGTTCAGCTTCTGCAGACAAATCGACTTCAGACGTCGAATTCTTCTTTTTTCCTTCCTCTACCACCTTCTCCTTCCTGCAGTTGGGGTAACCTCATCAACAGGCAATGGAGGAGCATAATAAGCTATGTCACTAAGAAGAGTGATGGCATTCACATGTGCTCTCTGAACGGGTTGCCCTGGCAATTGTCCCTGCTGCCTCTGTGCATTAGTTTCGGCCAACTGAGCAACTTGAGCCTCGAGAAGTTGGATGTGCTTCTCTTGGGCCCTCCGTGCTTCCTTATTTGCCTTTTGCATAGTCAATATCAGTTTCATCAGTTCAGAATTGCTAGGCTCTTGTGGGTTGTTGTTTTGTGGAGGTGGGGTGTGGAAATTTTGTGGAGTTTGGAAGTTATTCGGATGATGGAAGTTTTGTGGTGGTGGTCTTTAGAAATGTTGTGGGGTTTGATGGTATGAGGGTTTAGGATATTTGTGGAGGTGGAGGTTGATAGTTTTGTGGGTTTTGGTAGTTATGTGAAGGGGGGAAGGTTTGTGGTCTTTGTTGAAAGGCATTGGCCTGCTCTATCTGAAGTTGACTGAACTGACAGTCATGCCCAAAGTGACCCTGAACACCACATACCTCGCAGTAAGACGAGGTAATGGGTGCTACTGCAGACATAGCATATCATAGGCGGAGGTGTCGGACTAGAAGACTTCATTAACTGCTGAGTTAGTTGCGCCATCTGAGATGTAAGCAATGAAATAGCGTCAACTTCAAGTACCTTCTTAGTCAAACTCCTAGATGATGAATGGTAATTGGATGCAAGATTTGATAGGAATTCATAACCCTCATCAACTGCCTTGTCTAAAAAGACTCCTCCTGCAGACGAATCAACAATACTCTTCGTCTGAGGCTGCAGACCATTGTAGAATGTCTGCGTCAAGAATCATTTGTCTATGTTGTGGTGTGGACACTCTCTCTGTAAATCCCTAAACCTAGCCCACGCTTCCCGTAATGTTTCATCAGGCTCTTGGGAAAACGTGGCTAGTTTATTTCTGATTTCTGCTGTTTTAGTAGGTGGGTAATACTCTCTCAGAAATGCAGCAGAAATCTCACTCCATTTATTTTCCTTCACATCGTTCAACCACTTCTGGGCTCTATCTCTCAATGAAAACTCGAACAACATGACTTTGAGTTGATCTGGAGTGACACCGGCATGTTTAACGGTTCGACAAAGTTGTTGAAACCGTTGCAGATGATTTGCCGGATCTTCAGTAGGATGCCCACCAAACTGATTTTGCTGGACCATGCTGATGAGTCCAGGCTTAATCTCAAAATTTGTCGCGGCAATGGTGGGCATAGTAGGTCCAGTGGAGAGACCATCTGGGTTGGGCACCCCATATGATTTCAGTGACTTTGACATGACTGAACTCAAGGTGTCTGTTCCAGAGGTGTTCAGCTAAACAGACTGCTTTTCTTTCTGATTTTTCTTTCGAATCCGCCTGATTGTCCTAGTAAGATCGGGATCCGTTGGGATGGGGGAACCGTTTCTTTGGGACCTGGGCATACAAAAGAAACAAAAAGCAGCAGTAAAACGTACCTCGATTGAAACAATGAAGTTCCAATGAGGTACAGAGAAGTAGACCAAATAATCAAATAAAAACTTAGAAAACTAGCCGTCTCCCCGACAACGGCGCCAAAATTTGATAGGATTTAGTCGTATCACCTAATCAAAGATAAACCTACAGTCCTCTAACTATGGCAGTCAAGGGAAGCAGGGTCGAATCCACAGGGAGACAGAGTTTCTAAATTAATATTTAATCAATTCAGCTACTCCAGATGAAATCAGATAAGAATTAACTGAACTAATGATTAAACTACAGAAGACGGAATAAATCGAGAAATTAACTATGGACTAAAAACCTAGGGCATTAGGTCGGTCCACCATGCTTATACCAATCAAATAGGGTCAACTACTATCAAAACCTAAGTCAAGAGTCGGGGGATTAGAGCCTATGTTGAGCTATGGTTAAGACTCAACGCTCATAATTCAACATACGCCGCATGTTCACTAACGTAATCAGAACTACTAACGTGTCCTAGTCCTCTAGTCTTAAGACGGATCTGTGCAAACAACTATTAACCACAAGCAATCAATGAAATTGTACACTGACATTAATTACTCAATAAGAACAAACCACATCACAATCACCCTAATCGAGCCCTAGAAATTGATAGAAAGCTAAATCACAATCATGGTATAAACATGGCTTTCCTATCTAACACCCTAGAAAGAGAACTACTCACTCATAATTGAATTGACAACAATAAAAATAATATGAAACCCTAACAATTGCATCATGAATAATTGAATAAATAAACTAAGCAATTGAGAATAATAAAAGAGATTAGGGTAGGAAAGAGTACCAATTGACGGAAAGCAGGAACTTTTATTGAAATCGAATAGGCTCAATCACCTCTAAATTAATCTAAAGTGTTTGAATTAAACTAAGAACAATGAGAAATAAAACTAGTCTAAAGCAGTAAAAGGATGAATAAAAGATGTCTCTAAAATAATGAGGGAAAAAGTATTTATAGTGCCCCTCAAATCTAACTAAAACGGAAATTAAAAAACGAAGTCTGCGGAAAAGGGTGCCAGATCCGATCGGGCCCGAGCACAGTACCCGATCGGGTCCACACTCACTTCAACAAACTTGTCTTGGGCTTTGATATAGCAGCAGCGCAGCAGTAATAGACGATCTTAAGGTCCACCCGATCGGGCCTTGGGCAGCCACCCGATCGGGCCAGGCGACAAAATGGCCCAGTGAAAGCGCCCCTTCAGCAGCTCCATAATGAGACCCACGAGCATCCGACCCGGTCGGGTCGGGCAGGATACACCCGATCGGGCAGGATACACCCGATCGGGCCTGGGCACATGTGTGCTCGCCCGATGGGATCGGGCACGGCTTGCCCGATCGGGTCCGCAACTTCTATACCCGATCAATGTATTTTCGCCCGATCGGGCCATTTTTGCCCGATCAGAGTACGGAAACCTCCATTTTGACTCTTTGGCTCTCTAATCTTCACGTTTAGGGGTCTTGGGACCTCCTAAAATATCCATAAAGCTCGTGAGCCATCCTACGTGCCCCATAACATCTCGTAAAGCCATGGTTGTTTCCAAATGGCTCGGGAATAAGGAGAAAACTCCTTAAAACCTGCAATTCAACACTAAAACACAAAACCACAACTATATACGAAAGTTAGCACGAAATAGCTCCCAAGAGCTCCAATGACGCACAAATTAGCTTGTAAATAAGGGAGAAAAGTCTATATAAATAGTTTGATATCAACGCTCAAGGCTCAATTCCATCGACTATATCCTACCATAAGCTTGCATATCATCTCACTCTCCATCGCATAAGGACCAAAGTTTGCATCAAGAATCAAGAGAACTTAGTAAAGGTTGTAATGTAGGCTTAAGGTGAGGGTGTGGTAGCATTTGGGATCGTGGTGTTAAAGAGGGGAAAGTGAAACTTCCAACTCGGCACCGTTCTAAGAGAACAAAACCAAACCTACTCAATTGTTGACACTCAACACAACCTATTCCAAGCACTCCTTCAATTATAGCGTCCCAATCTCCTTTATTGCAAATAAAAAATTTGAACACATCACCAATCCTTTTTCTTTGATTTTTCATTCTTTTGCATCGAGGATTCTTTTTTTCCCTTTTTTTATTTTTATTTTTTATAGGATTGTGGTGATTAAAGATGGAAGGAGAAAATGGAAACTCCAATAGTATGGGAAGGTGGCGAACTCAAACAGCACATGAGTTCTAGCTAAAACAAAGCCGAACAAATCACAACAAGTCACAACAAGCCGAACTCCAACACCAAGTCATCTCTCATGACACCCATCAACATGTAATTCCTCATCTAAGTAGCTTCACAATCCCCTAGGTAAGGAAATGAGTAATAGGCTAAAGATGTGGTTAACAAAGAAAATAGGCTTAGGCTCACAGGGGCTTCAAAGAAGGATAAGTAGGTGTTGGTGGCCTTTGGCTATGTAGCTCAAGTAACAAGAAAGCCTCAATTATATTCAAGATGCACACAAGTCAAGCAACTTCAAGGAGAATCAATGCAAGTTCTAGAGGATATTCATCAAGGAAGAGCAACACATAACAAGCAGATAAGACTGAAAAGTTGTCAGTCTATAAGGCTATAAAACATGCTCTCACAAAGGACAAAGCTACCAACATTAGTCGATCCGCACAAGAGGGAGACCAATCATACCACAACCCGACAATTCCTTGGCCTACTAGAGACTATCAAAGCATTTCCTTTTTTTTTTTTGTTTTCAGGTCGTCAAAAAGAACACATGCGTATCAAGGGCAAGGTCCAGTCCTAAATGCAATCTATATGCTCATGCAATGCTAGAGAAAAACTACATGCACCCTAAACATGATTCTAAAAATGCAACTAATGAAAGCTATAAATACATCCTCCCCCAAGCTAAATCACACAGTGTCCTCATTGTGAAAAGTCTAATGAAATCATAAGCAAGGGGGGGGGGAAAGAATCCCGACTCACTGGTCGGGAGGGGGGTGGGAGCTAGAGCTACCGGGGTACCAACCACTATGCCTACCCCAGTCTTGCAGATCAGAGCGAAGTCCTCGGAACTCCGAGGTCATCGTAGAGACACTGTCCTGCAAGGACAGGTAGTACTGCTGGGTGGTGGTCTGGGACTCCCGTAGAGAATGGACCTCTGTCTTGAGGGACTGAAAGTCCGTACGTAAACCGCCCATCCCCTGCTGGAGGTCAGCCAGCTGATGCTCCATAGAAACAAATGGCCCTTGTGGGGCCTGAGCACCATGTGCTCTCTCTCCTTCTTCTTCTCCTTCTTCTCCTCTTATATCAACTTCCATCTCGTCCTCACCACCCTCTATACCCTGTGGAGGCCTCATAGTCAGGCTCAAAAATCCAGTTTGCCTGATCATAGATGAGGGTTTTGGAAGGATCCGGAAGGATAGCATAATTGTGATGATTGACCTTCCAGATGTACTCTCCATTCGGGCCATTTGAAGAGATCCACCCCATAGTCTGAAATGAACTGAGGTCAAGCAAAGTGGATCCTGGGACAGGCTGGAAACCTGCACAATCAATGCCACTGGAAAGGGCAATCAAAGTAATCATCCCCCCCACCAATATGTCGCCGGACCCCCTCCGGGCTACATCCTCAAGATGCTCCATCAGCCAAGCCCCTAGGTTCAGTCTCGTGTCACCAACAGTCATGTGCCAGAGGAAGTATAGCTCACGTCCAGTCACTACACCCATGCTATCCCCCCGGGCAAAAATGGTGGTGCTAATCACCCTATGGGACACCCTAAATCCCGGACTCACAACGTGGGGAGGCCTTGGCTTTGCTAGGGATGTAAGGAGAACGGGCAGTCAATTGTTGCCAAAAGAACTGCTCATTGTAGGAAGATACCCATGCACTCTTGGGACCTATTACCCCACCCTTAGGCCACCCAAATGCGTCATTTACCGCCCCTATGTTCATGGTATGGGTCCGGCCAAGGAGGTTGAATGTCATGGTCCTAGGGTTTCGGCTCCCTTCCGCTCTACGGACGGAAAGGGTGGAGAGGAACTCCAAGGTGAGATTCTTGTATGTGTAGGCGTGTAAGTTGAGCCAATTCGAGCACCCAACCCCATAGAATAGTTGTTGAACGTCCCCTTGAACCCATAGGGCCGCGGTGGCGTTCGCATCATAAAACTTGGTTGGGTGAATAGTCCTCCTAGAAAGTCTCATGAAAGCTCGGAGGTGGTCGGGGTTCGTGAAGTTAATCCCGAGGGTGTCAATTTGTGGGGGATGAATAAGGGGTGGAGGTGGTGGTGTTGATTGATTGTGGAGATTTGAGGTGCTAGTTTGTCTGGCCAGGTGATATCACGTATTTATATAGAGTTTTCTCCCTTATTTACAAGCTAATTTGTGCGTCATTGGAGCTCTTGGGAGCTATTTCGTGCTAACTATCGTATGTAGTTGTGGTTTCGTGTTTTAGTATTGAATTGCAGGTTTTATGGAGTTTTCTCCTTATTCCCGAGCCTTTTGTAAGCAACCACGGCTTTACGAGATGTTACGAGGCACGTAGGATGGCTCGCGAGCTTTATGGATAGTTTAGGAGGTCCCAAGACCCCTAAACGTGAAGATTAGAGAGCCAAGGAGTCAAAGGAGGTTTCCGTGCACTGATCGGGCAGAAATGGCCCGATCGGGCGAAATATTTATGATCGGGTATGAAAGTTGCGGACCCGATCGGGCAAGCATTGCCCGAAGTGATCTGGTGAACATCATGTACCTAGACCCGATCGGGTGTCCACCGCCCGACTAGATCGGGTGGGCCTCTCGTAGGTCTTGTTAGAGTGCTGCTGAAGAGATGCTTTCACTAGGCCATTTTGTTGCTTGGCCCGATCGGGTGGCTGACCAAGGCCCGATCGGGTGGGCGTCAAGTCCATCTAATGCTGCTGCACTGCTGCTACATCACAGCCCAAGACGAGAAAATGCGAAGTTGCATTTGACCCGATCGGGTACTGTGCTCGGGCCCGATCGGGTCTGGCGCTTAATGACGAGGATTTCGAGTTTTGTTTCCGATTTCTAATTAGACTTGAGGGGTATTATAAATACCTTTTCCTCATTATTTAGAGGGACATCTTTTATTCATCTTTCATTAGGTTTTAGACTAGTTTTATTCTTCATTGTTCTTAGTTTAATTCAAACACTTTAGATTAATTTAGAGGTGATCAAACCTATTTCGATTTCAATAAAAGTTCCTGCTTTCCGTCAATTGGTACTCTTCTCTACTCTTTATCTCTTTAATTACTTTGATTGCTTAGTTTATTTATTTAATTATTCATGATGCAATTCTTAGGATTTTCAATTAGTTTTGTTGTTGTCAATTCGATTATGAGTGAGTAGTTCTCTTTCTAGGGTGTTAGATAGGAAAGCCATGTTTATACCATGATTGCGATTTAGAATTCTATCAATTTCTAGGGCTTGATTAGGGTGATTGTGATGTGGTTTGTTCTTTATTGAGTAGTTAACGTTATTGCGCACTTTCGTTGGTTGCTTGTGGTTAATAGTTGTTTGCACAGATCCGTCTTACGACTAGAGGCCTAGGACACGTCAGCAGTTCTGATTACGTTAGTGAATATGCGGCGTATGTTGAACTATGAGCGTTGAGTCTTAACCATAGCTCAACATAGGCTCTAATCTCCCGACTCTTGACTTAGGTTTTGGTAGTAGTTGACCCTAATTGATTGGTATAAGCATGGTGGACCGACCTAATACCCTAGGTTTTTATTCCATAGTTAAATCCTCATTTTATTCCGTCTTCTGTAGTCTATTCATTAGTTTAATTAATTTCTTCCCTGATTTCATCTGGAGTAGCTGAATTGGTTGAATATTGATTTAGAAACTCTGTCTCCCTGTGGATTCGACCCTGCTTCCACTGACTACCTAGTTAGAGGTCTGTAGGTTTATTTTTGATTAGGTGACACGACTAAAACCTATCAAATTTTGGCGCCGTTGCCGGGGAGACGGCTAGTTCTCTAAGTTTTTATTTAATTATTTGGTCTACTTATCTGTACCTCATTGGAACTTCATTGTTTCAATCGAGGTACGTTTTACTGCTGCTTTTTGTTTCTTTTGTATGCCTAGGTCCCAAAGAAACGGTTCCCCAATTCCAGCGGACCCCGATCTTACTAGGACAATCAGGCGGATCCGAAAGATAAAGCAGAAAGAAAAGCAGTCCGTTCAGCTGAACACCTCTGGAATAGACACCTTGAATTCAGTTATGTCAAAATCACTGAAGTCATATGGGGTGCCCAACCCGGATGGTCTCTCCACTGGACCTACTATGCCCACCATTGCCGCAGCAAATTTCGAAATCAAGCCTGGACTCATCAGCATGGTCCAGCAAAATCAGTTTGGTGGGCATCCTACTGAAGATCCGGCAAATCATCTGCAACGGTTTCAACAACTTTGTCGAATCGTTAAACATGCCGGCGTCACTCCAGATCAACTCAAAGTCATGTTGTTCGAGTATTCACTGAGAGATAGAGCCCAAAAATGGTTGAACGATGTGAAAGAAACCGAGTGGAGTGAGATTTCTGCTGCATTTCTGAGAGAGTATTACCCACCCACTAAAACAGCAGAAATCAGAAATAAACTAGCCACGTTTTCCCAAGAGCCTGATGAAACATTAAGGGAAGCGTGGGCTAGGTTTAGAGATTTACAGAGAGAGTGTCCACACCACAACATGGACAAATGGTTCTTGACGCAGACATTTTACAATGGTCTGCAGCCTCAGACGAAGAGTATTGTTGATTCGTCTGCAGGAGGAGTTTTTCTGGATAAGGAAGTGGATGTAGGCTACGAGTTTCTATCAAACCTCGCAGCCAATGATCATTCCACTTCCCGAAGCATTACGAGGAAGGTACTGGAGGTAGATGCCATTGCATTATTGACTTCGCAGATGGCGAAGCTGAGTCAGCAGATTAACACCTTCAGTTCCTCTTCCTCAGCAGCACCCCCTTTGAGTATCAATGCTATGTCTGCAGTAGCACCCATTACCTCATCTTACTGCGAGGTATGTGGTGTTCAGGGTCACTTTGGGCATGACTGCCAGTTCAGTCAATTTCAGATGGAGCAGGCCA
Source organism: Patellifolia procumbens (assembly GCA_947645195.1). Taxonomy (NCBI): domain Eukaryota; kingdom Viridiplantae; phylum Streptophyta; class Magnoliopsida; order Caryophyllales; family Amaranthaceae; genus Patellifolia; species Patellifolia procumbens. The sequence continues at coordinate 60,721 of CANSGD010000194.1, forward strand.
ATGCCTTCCAACAAAGACCACAAACCTTCCCCCCTCCACATAACTACCAAAATCCACAAAACTATCAACCTCCACCTCCACAAAACTATCCTAAACCCTCATACCATCAAACCCCACAAAATTTCAATAGACCACCACCACAAAACTTCCATCACCATAACAACTTCCAAACTCCACAAAACTTTCCCACCCCACCTCCACAAAACAACAATCCACAAGAGCCCCCCATATCTGAAGTGATGAAACTGATGTTAAGCATGCAAAAGGCAAATGAGGAGGCACAAAGAGCCCAAGAGCGACAGATGCTAGCCATGCAAAGATCTAATGAGGAGGCACAAAGAGCCCAAGATAAAAGAATCAAACTTCTCGAGGCTCAAGTTGCACAATTAGCAAGCTCTAATGCTCAGAGGCGGCAGGGGGAATTTCCAGGGCAACCCGTTCAGAGAGAACATGTGAATGCCATCACTCTTCGTAGTGGCATTGCATATGATGCCCCTCCAGTGCCCATTGATGAGGTTACCCCGACTGCAGGGAAGAAGAGGGTGGTAGAGGAAGGAAAAAGAAAGAATTCGACGTCTGAAGTCGATTTGTCTGCAGAAGCTGAACAGACAGGGAAGAAAAAGGAGAAGGTTTCTGAAACGCCTTTTACACCAAGGCTACCTTTTCCTCACAGGATGCAACAGTCCAAGGTCGATCAGCAGTTTGGTAAGTTCTTGTCTATGGTCAAGAACCTTGAGGTAACGATTCCATTCACAGACTTAATTACCCAAGTGCCTGTTTATGCCAAATTTCTGAAAGACATGATTACTAAGAAAAGAGACTTTGGTGGGGTAGAACGTGTCGCTCTTACTGAAGAGTGTAGTGCTTTTATTCAAAATAAAACCCCACCAAAGTTAAAAGATCCTGGTAGTTTTTCTATACCCTGCCATCTTGGACCTATTTTTATTGATAAGGCTTTGTGTGATTTAGGTGCTTCTGTTTCTGTTATGCCATTGTCTGTTTATAAGAAACTGAACATGGGAGCCCTTAAATGCACACAAATCACTTTACAGATGGCGGATCGTTCTATAAAATACCCTCTAGGTGTTCTAGAGGATGTTCCTGTTAGGGTTGGGAAATTCTATATCCCTGTTGATTTTGTGGTATTAGATATGGATGAGGATGCCCAGATCCCTATTATCTTGGGTAGGCCGTTTTTGTGTACTGCTGGTGCTGTCATTGATGTCAAGTCTGGGTCTTTAACTCTTAGTGTTGGTGATGACAAAGTGATGTTTAAACTGACCAATGCTGTTAAGGCTCCTATGCTTGAACAATCTTTTTGCAGGGATAAGGTTTTAGATGAAGTAGGGGTGGAGAAGGCTCCAATTCCACCTAAGGTTGCCTCACCGTCTGGAGGCATAGTCAAGAACATTTGGAGAAGAAAGATTTTTGATGAGGGTGGCACTCACTGCCACGCCCCTCCTATTTGAGAGAGGGCAGATCATGGTCGTGCGGGACCTTTATAAACCAGCGCTGTGCGAGAGGCAACTAGTATTTCTTTTCTTTCCCTTTTTCTTTTCTTTTTATTTTTCTTCCTTTTGTGAGCGAGAGTGAGGGTACTAACATTGTTTTTCCTCTTAGCATAGTCCTTATCACCTTTTAGCATTGAGGACGCTGCCAAGTTCAGCTTGGGGGAGGAGTTCTGTTTGTATTCCCTATCTCTTTTACTGCTTTCTAGGATAGATTTACTGCTTTCAAAAATACTGAAAAAAAAATCAAAAAAAATATGGTTCCCATGACTGGTTTAGTTGCCTCTCTGTGCCCCTTTTTGTGCTCTATTTGAAATTGATTTGACTTTGTTTTCTGGATAGCTGGGCATTTGTGATCTTGAGGCTTTGATTTGATGTTTGATTGCTATGATTTCGAGCATTTTTGGATTATATTAGACCACTTTGTGCTGCATACCTGAATTGGTTAGACTGTGAGGCCTCTTTGTAGCCTATTGGATTCATATTATTATCCAGTCTATTCTTGTGTGTTAGTTCCTCTTTAGTGGATTGATCTTGACTTTGACTTCGTACTTGTCTGATTTTAGATGACTTGTAGCATGTGCTGTGATAGAGGCGTTCTTTTGTCTTATTCTTGAGCTTCAGAGTGAGTTTTCTATATACTTTTATCCTCCTTAGCCCCGCTGAGCCTAATGACTTGTTTCGTGTTACTTAAACCCCTATTACGAGCCAAAAGCCTTCACTTGATATTATTCCAAGCCTAGCTTGGGGGAGCTTTCGTATGGGTTGAGTTTGAGATTGGTTTGTTGGTTTAGTTTCGTTTTTGAGGAATTTAAAAGTGTATTTGCTGTGGTTTGAGAGTGAGAAAGAGAAAAGAAAAAGCAAGTTTAGAGTTGCGTGAATGAAGTTCAGAAAAATGAAAGAAAAATGAAATGAAAATTCAAAAGAATTCTAGTTCTTTCATTCACGTACGTTCATAAAAGAATATTCGCTCCATTGCTAGAAAATTGGGTTTGTTATGAGCTTTTCATTGATTTATGAGAGTTGGGTTACTTTACATGGTTTTATGGTGATTGTTGGGAGTTGTGTAGGCCATCTTAGGCCTTGTTTGAATGATTTATGCTCCCCCTTTCTTGGTTTTTCCACCACATTACCCAAAAGTATCCCCTACCTCTCGCCTAAGCCCCATTACAATACTATAAAGTCCTCTTGAGCTTATGTCTGCATTGTTCATTTGATTGATTTCGAGTTAGTTTGTCAAAGTTAAAGAGTATTTCTGCTAATTAAGTCGACTTGACTAGGATGAGCGTCATTGAACCTTCTTAAACACATGAGAGTGTGAGTGGGAAGGGTACTTATGGTCGGGTTGGTGAGTGTTCGGGCACATTCTTTGCCTGCCACAAAATTGAGAGGAGTGACACCCTTGTGAGTGCCTTTTCAGGACTTGTATGCTTTGTGGATGCTTGAGTTTGATAAACTGCTTGAATGATTGGTGGTTGGATGGATTTGATGAGCCAAACTTGAATTATGCCTGCTTGAACGATTCTTAGTCTTGAAAATGTTTTGAGCTTTGATTTGTTTTTATCTTTGGGGTGAGGTAGTCTATTCTATGTTCATGTGCTGTTTGCTTGAGGACAAGCAAAGGTTTAGCTTGGGGGAGTTTGATATCAAACTATTTATATAGACTTTTCTCCCTTATTTACAAGCTAATTTGTGCGTCATTGGAGCTCTTGAGAGCTATTTTGTGCTAACTATCGTATGTAGTTGTGGTTTCGTGTTTTAGTATTGAATTGCAGGTTTTATGGAGTTTTCTCCTTATTCCCGAGCCTTTTGTAAGCAACCACGGCTCTACGAGATGTTACGAGGCACGTAGGATGGCTCGCGAGCTTTATGGATAGTTTAGGAGGTCCCAAGACCCCTAAACGTGAAGATTAGAGAGCCAAGGAGTCAAAGGAGGTTTCCGTGCACTGATCGGGCAGAAATGGCCCGATCGGGCGAAATATTTATGATCGGGTATGAAAGTTGCGGACCCGATCGGGCAAGCATTGCCCGAAGTGATCGGGTGAACATCATGTACCTAGACCCGATCGGGTGTCCACCGCCCGACTAGATCGGGTGGGCCTCTCGTAGGTCTTGTTAGAGTGCTGCTGAAGAGATGCTTTCACTAGGCCATTTTGTTGCTTGGCCCGATCGGGTGGCTGACCAAGGCCCGATCGGGTGGGCGTCAAGTCCATCTAATGCTGCTGCGCTGCTGCTACATCACAGCCCAAGACGAGAAAATGCGAAGTTGCATTTGACCCGATCGGGTACTGTGCTCGGGCCCGATCGGGTATGGCGCTTAATGACGCGGATTTCAAGTTTTGTTTCCGATTTCTAATTAGACTTGAGGGGTATTATAAATACCTTTTCCTCATTATTTAGAGGGACATCTTTTATTCATCTTTCATTAGGTTTTAGACTAGTTTTATTCTTCATTGTTCTTAGTTTAATTCAAACACTTTAGATTAATTTAGAGGTGATCAAACCTATTTCGATTTCAATAAAAGTTCCTGCTTTCCGTCAATTGGTACTCTTCTCTACTCTTTATCTCTTTAATTACTTTGATTGCTTAGTTTATTTATTTAATTGTTCATGATGCAATTCTTAGGATTTCCAATTAGTTTTGTTGTTGTCAATTCGATTATGAGTGAGTAGTTCTCTTTCTAGGGTGTTAGATAGGAAAGCCATGTTTATACCATGATTGCGATTTAGAATTCTATCAATTTCTAGGGCTTGATTAGGGTGATTGTGATGTGGTTTGTTCTTTATTGAGTAGTTAACGTTATTGCGCACTTTCGTTGGTTGCTTGTGGTTAATAGTTGTTTGCACAGATCCGTCTTACGACTAGAGGCCTAGGACACGTCAGTAGTTCTGATTACGTTAGTGAATATGCGGCGTATGTTGAACTATGAGCGTTGAGTCTTAACCATAGCTCAACATAGGCTCTAATCTCCCGACTCTTGACTTAGGTTTTGGTAGTAGTTGACCCTAATTGATTGGTATAAGCATGGTGGACCGACCTAATACCCTAGGTTTTTATTCCATAGTTAAATCCTCATTTTATTCCGTCTTCTGTAGTCTATTCATTAGTTTAATTAATTTCTTCCCTGATTTCATCTGGAGTAGCTGAATTGGTTGAATATTGATTTAGAAACTCTGTCTCCCTGTGGATTCGACCCTGCTTCCACTGACTACCTAGTTAAAGGTCCGTAGGTTTATTTTTGATTAGGTGACACGACTAAAACCTATCACCAGGTTCCTACGGCTACTAGATGCCATTATAACAATGGAATGTCAAGAAATGATCAAACAATCACACAAATCACAACAAATCTCAACAAGTCTCGACGAACCCCTACAACTCACAACAAGCACATGAACAAGCCACAATAAGATGAACCTCAACAAAGAGCCAACAACACAATTCAATTCAAACCTAATCCAATGTCAACTAGCAACAAACCACAAGTTACAACCAAACTTCAACAAATTTCAAACAAAGAGTAAGAAATTGAGAGAAGAAAGCGTATACCGAACTATAGGTGGGAGTAAATCCCGCAAATGAACTTCCGGCGGTGGTAGATGATGGTGTTGAGTGTAGACTTTCCTCCAATTTGCCAAGAAACCACTAATCTAGCACTTTCCCCAAATTGGAGAAGTTAAGGTTTGTGGAATTTTTGGTTTGTGGAGGAGAAAAGGATGAATGGAGGTAAGTGATGAAGGATTGAGAAGGTATGAGTGATTTTAATGGTGGATTGGAGGTGAGTGAGCGAGTAATGAGGGAGTTTTGAGTAGAGAGGAGGAGGAGGTTTGAGTGAGAGAGGAAGGAGGTCGAAAATTGAGAAGAAAGAATATGAGGGAAAAACCCCTCCTTCCCCGTGTTTATACTAGCGGACACAGGGGTACACGGTCGTGTAGATTTTGACACGACCGTGTTGCCCAAATTTTCACGAGGCAGAAAGTTTTGAGCTGCAGAGCTACACGGTCGTGTCGATTTCGACACGGTCGTGTAGACCTGCAGTTCCCAATTCTCTCGTTCTCTCTCTTTTTTTTCTTTTTCTTTTTTTTTTTTTACAATAAATGAAACTACACTAAAACAAGAAAAATAAATAAATAAATAAATAAATAAAGAAATGAAAATAAATCAACTACCTATTCCTAAAAGAAATATTTGGGTTGCCTCCCAAGAAGCGCTTCTTTAAAGTCATTAGCTTGACTAAGAGGACTCACCTCTCAATGATGGTGCTCGGGTGAGCCAAGTATCAAACATCCCACGAAACCAATGACATGGTTGTCGTGGTAGAGCTTCAATTGTTGGCCATTAACCAAAAAGGGCCGCTCATCCCCCACAATCTCATACGCTCCATAGGGGGTAGTCTTCACTACTTCAAATGGCCCCGACCACTTTGATTTAAGCTTTCCGGGAAAGAGTTTAAGCCTTGAGTTAAACAACAAGACTTTGTCCCCAACCCGAAATTCCCTTTGTTGAATCCTTTGGTCGTGCCACTTTTTGGTTTGCTCCTTGTACAAACGCAAACTCTCATAAGCATCAAAGCGGAGCTCCTCTAGTTCAACCAACTTCTCCTTTCGAGCTTCCCCCGCCAAAGTAAGATCCATGTTGAGCTCTTTGATTGCCCACCAAGCTCGATGTTCAAGTTCAACGGGCAAGTGACAACCCTTACCATACACAAGACGATAGGGGGTGGTGCCTATAGGGGTTTTGAAAGCGGTGCGAAGAGCCCAAAGTGTATCATCTAGCTTCAAAGACAAATCCTTCCTAGTCTTGTTCACCACTCTCTCAAGCACATTCTTCACCTCACGATTCGACACCTCAACTTGCCCTTGAGTTTGGGGATGGTATGGAAGTCCCACCTTATGATTCACCCCATATTTCTTCAAAAGAGCTTCCAATTGCTTCTTAGCAAAGTGCGAGCCTCCATCACTTATCAACACACGAGGCACCCCAAATCTAGGAAAGATTATCTTCTTCAAGAGCTTCATGAAAACCTTGTGATCGTTGGTGGGGGAAGCGATCGCTTAACCCACTTGGTCACGTAGTCCACCGCTACAAGAATATACATATTCCCCATAGATGGCACGAAGGGTCCCATGAAGTCAACTCCCCACACATCGAAGGGCTCAACCTCAAGAATATTTTGTTGCGGCATCTCATTCCTCTTGGTGATTCCACCGCTTCGTTGACACCTATCACAACTCAATACAAATCCCCTAGCATCCTTTTGCATGTGAGGCCAAAACAAGCCACTTTGGAGAGCCTTAGCAACAGGTTTGCCCGCTCCACCATGTCCTCCACATGCCAAAGTATGGCAATGATTCAAAACAGAATGAATCTCATGATTGGGCACACACCTCCTAAAAACCGAGTCAACACATCTCTTGAACAATAGAGGGTCGTCCCAATAATATCTACATACCTCCTTGAAGAACCTCTTCCTTTGCTCAGAAGTAAGACCGTGAGGTTCAATCCCACAAGCCAAGTAGTTCGCAAAATCCGCGAACCATGGGACCTCATTATTTATGATAGCAAAGAGGTGTTCTTCCTTCAAGTCATCATTGATGGGGGCCTATTTTAGATCCACATCCCTCTCATCAAAGGAGAGACGAGAGAGATGGTCAGCAACCACATTTTCTGTCCCCTTCTTCTCCTTCATCTCAAAATCAAATTCTTGAAGAAGTCAGACCCACCTAATGAGCCTTGGCTTGGCATCCTTTTTGCTCATCAAGTACCGGACCGCAGAATGGTCCGTGTAGACAATAGCCTTATTCCAAGTCAAGTACGAACGGAACTTATCAAATGCAAACAATACGGCCAACATCTCCTTTTCCGTAGTGGCGTAGTTCCGTTGTGCGTTATCCAAAGTCCTACTTGCATAGGCTATCACATGGAGCTTTCCTTCCTGTCGTTGCCCAAGTACAACTCCCACTGCAAAGTCACTAGCATCACACATTAGTTCAAAAGGCAAGCTCCAGTTAGGAGCTCGCACAATAGAAGCAGAAGTAAGGGCTCTTTTTAGAGTTTGAAAAGCCTCCATGCAAGACTCATCAAATCGAAATTCATTTTCCTTTTGAAGTAGATTCGTCAATGGTTTGACAATTTTAGAGAAATCCTTGATGAAACGCCGGTAAAAAACCGCATGTCCAAGGAAAGCCCGAACTCCCGTCACCGAATTTGGTGGAGGGAGTTTCTCTATTACCGAAACCTTTGCCGGATCTACCTCAATGCCCTTACTAGACACTTTATGACCAAGCACAATACCATCTTCAACCATGAAATGACACTTTTCCCAATTCAATACTAGGTTCGTCTCTTGACACCTTTTCAACACAAATTCAAGATTAGCAAGACATGTGTCAAAAGAGGAACCACACACACTAAAATCATCCATGAAAACCTCAATAGAGTCCTCCAACATGTCGGAAAAGCTCGCCGTCATACACCTTTGAAAAGTAGATGGGGCATTACACAAACCGAAAGCCATCTTTCGATAAGCGAATGTCCCATATGGACAAGTAAAGATGGTTTTCTCTTGGTCATCCGGATGAATCGGAATTTGAAAGAATCCGGAATAACCATCAAGAAAACAAAAGTGTGAATGACGGGCAAGCTTTTCCAACATTTGGTCAATAAAAGGGAGGGGGAAATGATCTTTCCGGGTGGACTTATTCAATTTCCTGTAATCAATACAAACTCTCCACCCAGTCACAGTTCTAGTAGAGATAGTTTCCCCTTTCTCGTTCTCAACAATAATCATGCCTCCTTTCTTAGGAACCACGTGAATCGGGCTCACCCATTTTCTATCGGAAATAGCATAGATGATTCCCGCGTCACGCAATTTCATGATCTCCTTTTTCACCACCTTTTTAGGGTTGGGATTAAGTCTTCTTTGAGGCTCAATAAAGGAGGCATTACTATCGGTGAGATGGATGCGATGCATAGCAAGAGAAGGACTTATCCCCTTAAGGTCATCAATCGAGTACCCAATGACATCCTTATATTTTCTCAATATCTCAATCAACTTAGACACGGAGATGTCATCAAGTGCCGAATTAACAATAACGGGATAAGCACATTCATCATCAAGGAAAACATATTTAAGGGAGGGGGGAAGGGGTTTGAACTCTACCTTGGGAGGAGGCTTAGAACTCTCCTCCTTAACAACGGAAGTGGCTAGGACCTCAAATCCCGATCCAAGTGTGTCCTCAACGGTAGCACCATCGAGAAGCATAGAGAACTCGTTCACCTCTTCCATATCTAAGCTCGGCTCCTCAGTGATAGATGCATAGAGCTCATCCTCACTTCCCTCTAAAATCCCTCCATCTCACTCTCCACATGACTAACTCGACAAACCCTCTCAATCACAGGTTTCCTCAATGTCTTGGAGAACTCAAAGACAACCTTCTCATTGGCGACCTCAACAGTGATGGTGTCGTTCCTACAATTTATCACGGCGCCCAATGTCTTTAGAGCCTCCCTTCCAAGAATGAGAGGAGTTTCGGGATCCTCCTCCATATCCATGACCACAAAATCACAAGGCACAAAAACATGCCCAACTTGGATTGGAACATCTTCCAACTCCCCATGCGGGACCCTAACAGTTCGGTCCGCCAATTGAATCGTCTTCCTTGAAGGAAGAAGAGGGAAATGAAGGTGCTTGGCTATGGAGAGAGGCATCAAACTCACACTTGCCCCCAAATCGGCCAACGCACCCTTAGGCTTAAAGTCTCCTATCTTCACGGGCAATGTAAAACTTCCTGGATCTCTTTGCTTCTTGGGCATAGCACGCTGCACAAGAGCACTCACTTGGTATGGCAACGTAATGAGCTCATCCTCTAGCTTTCGCTTGTTGGAGAGGATCTCCTTCAAGAACTTTGCATAGGCCGGCATTTGAGACATGGCCTCAAGGAATGGGATGTTGATTTGAAGGCTCTTCATGACGTTGAGGAACTTAGTGAACTTGTCGCTCAACTTCCTCTCCACTAACCTTTGAGGATATGGAACCGGTGGCACATAGGTCTTAGGTGGAGGAGGTGTTGCCAATGGAGCTTTGTCAACATCTTGCTCATGAGTCTCCTCCGTCTCCTTGTCCTCTTCTCTTCTTTCTACATCAACTCTCTCTCCATTTCATCCCCTTGAGCATCATTCTCAACCTCCTCAACTTCATTTCTCTCACACTCATCGGGCATCTTGGGGCCTTCATAGTTCGTCCCCGACCTCAAATGGATGGCTTTGGCTTGATGGAGGTTAGGGTTGGGAATAGTTTGGCTTGGAAGTTGGTGTGTGGGGTTGGAAGGGTTCTTCTCGGCCACTTGAGCTAATTGGGTTTCAAGCATTTTGTTGTGAGCTTGTAACTCTTGAAACCTTTGGTCATGGCTTTAAAGAGCTTGGCTTTGTATAGCAAGGGTTTGGGTGATGGTTTGGAGTTGTTGGAGGATTAGGGAGGTAGGGTCAGAGGATGAAGTAGGTTCGGGATTTGGTTTAGGAAATGGTGGATTTTGAGGGGCCTTTTGAAAGTTGGATCTTTAATGGGGTGTTTGGTAAGTGTTAGAGTTTTGAGAGGAAGATCCACCTTGATTGTGGCTTTGAGTAAAACTTTATTGAGGTTGATTAAAGCCTTGTTGAGGTGGATTCCAACCTTGTTGAGGTTGGTTGTAGCCTTGGTTGTAGCTTTGTTGAGGTTGTCTCCACCCTCCTTGTTGATTGCTCCTATAACCTTGGTTACCTTGGTACCCCCTCTCCTCTACTATTCATTGCCGCCACATGCTCCGACTGAGATCCTCCACAATAAGAGATATCGTGGTTTGTACCACCACAAATGTCACAAGAGAAAATATTCACTTGTGAGGGACTAGATGATCCAAGGGTGATCTTCGAGAGCTTCTTGTCAAGTAGATCCATTTTCGCTTGAATTTGATCCATCGGGTCCAAATCAAACTTTCCACCCTTCTTCTGTTGAGCACCTCTCCTTCTTCCACCCCATGAGTAATTCTTGATCACTTTTTCTATGGTGGCCTCTAATTGGTCTTGCGGGATCTTAGAAAGTTGACCTCCCGCTCCAGCATCGAGATTAGCACGTGACATAGGATCAAGGCCATCATAGAAGAACCTCATCAGTAGGTTTTGATTGAACTCGTGGTGAGGGCACGAACGAGTCAATTCCCTAAACCTTTCCCAAGCCTCCGCAAGTGTCTCATCACAATCCTGCTCAAAAGTGGAGATTTGCCTCCTAATATCTGCGGTCTTTGACTCTGGGAAATACTTCTTCAGGAAAGCCAATGTAACCTGCTCCCATGTATTGAGGGAGTTAGCAGGCAACCTCTTGAGCCAAGACTTTGCCTTTCCGGAAAGAGAAGACCGGAAGAGATGCATCTTGATGTAGTCTAGAGAGACATCATTTGTTGTTATCATAGCACAAATCTCCAGAAATCGATCAAGATGATCAAGGGGATCCTCATCCGACCCTCCACAAAATTGCTCTGCTTTCACCATCCGTGTGAATTGAGGGTGAATGCTGAAATTTGTAGTGGTTGTGGGGAGTCGAATTCCACCCTGTAAGAAATAGGACCCCAGATTTCCGAAATCCTTGAAAAGTTGTCCATTTTCTTCACCCATGTCTGATTCACTTTCACTTATAGAACTTGAGATTGGTGAAGCTGGCGCAGAACTCAAAGTCAACCGTTCCAAACCTCCCCGAAGCTTTCGCAAGGTGCGATCGATTTCCGGATCTAAAGGTAAGATGGGTGAACCGTGAGCTCCCCTTCTCATGTAACACAACAAAGCTAAGCAGAGGGTTAGCAAATAACAACACAGTCTAAACAAAAGAAAAAAAAATCACTCAAGCAATACTAAACTCAAGTAAACTTCAATCAATAGCACAATTTCCCCGGCAACGGCGCCATTTTGATAAGAGGTTTTTAGCGTGTCGTTAAGGCACTAAGAACCGCTTAGCAAACACAATTTATGAACCTAACTAGCAACTACTAAGCACGTAGTAACGGCAAGTCAAGGGTCGAACCATAAAGAAATTGGGATTGAGTTCAGTCCACTAAGTCCAAAACTACCTAAGTGAAGGGTTTTTGGGGGTTTAAGATTGAGTAAGTAACCGACTAATTGACTAGCTAATGAATACCGACTAATAAACAAATAGGAGGATTAATATGATAAGGAAGACACTAGAGTTCGGGCTACTCGTATGAACGTGGGCTAGACAACGATAATCGACGCTATGGTGATTCACAACAGAGTCAATACAAGGTTAAGTTCCCCTCTAATATACTTGAGTCCTCTCTCGAATGGTCCTCAAGAGTAATCGATTAATCAACCAACCAAATCCTTTTTCGAATGGTCTTTGGTCCGTTGATTAATAAATTCATTAAGTTCGGAAAACCCCTAATTAAAGGATCCCCTTAATTCCTACCCAATCCCTTGGTCTAGAAATCAAGTCGAAACATGGGAATGACAAAAGGGGTTAGAGTTTGATTAAGAACAATAAAGACCCTAAATGCCCTAGCATAAACGTGATCAAGATCTATCCTAGGGTGTCAAAACACCACATTCAATGCATAGACAAACAATTGAATCATAAAAAGCATAGATAATCTACATTAAGCCCTTAATTCATACTTTCGCCCAAACCCTAGATAATGAACTACTAACTAACCATGGATTCTAAGCAATTAAGATTTAATAAATTCAACATCATAAACTAAGCAAAAAGATTAAAGGAAAGAGATAGAAGAGAAATTACTTGAATTAATTGATGAATTCGATCTTCAATAATGAAAACAAAAGGAGTAAACTAGAGTTTGAGAGAGTTTTAGGGCTAAGAGAGAGTTAATTAGAAACTAAGTATGAGATAATGTCGAAAACTAAGCTCAAAAACTAATTAATAAACCTCATTAATGTTTGACGGAAAAACAGGTCAAAGCCCGAAAGCAGGTCCACACGGTCGTGTCAAAATCGACACGACCGTGTAGACCTGTTACACAAATTCCTCAGCGCCCTTACAAAGTTACTGCTTCAATGTAGAAACTACTACACGGTCGTGTCCAAATCTACACGACCGTGTAGCCTTGGCATCCAAATCTTCACAAGTTGTTGATTGTGTCTTCAAAACACTACATGGTCGTGTCCAATGTGACACGACCGTGTAGACCTCATGCTCCAAATTTCATCAAGTTGACCATACTCACTGCCAGCGTACCAAAATGGCTACACGGTCGTGTCCAAAGTGACACGACCGTGTAGACCTGACATTTAACACTTTTTGCTTGGCAGTTGCAAACTGCTTCCCCAAATGAAAAGCTACTACCGTGTGGAATTGGCCACGACCGTGTAGACCTGCTTCAATGTCTTTTTCCATCCACAGGTCTCTAAATATCCAAAGTGCTCCAAATACCTGTTAGTTAGTCTGAAAATCATCCAAAACAACTAAACGAGTAGTGAAGCAACCATTTAGCTCAAAGTAATCAAAACCATGCAATGCAAGACTAAAATGCTCTAAATCTATATGCATCGACACTAAAAATGCAGCATGGATAAGCACAATAAAGTGCTTATCAAGTATCATAGCAATTACAATTAATTGCGAGGCATGAAGTCCAAACTTCCATCTTCTACTTGAGGACATGCTATACTGCATGTGAAGCCTTGCTTGAAGTAATTATGTCCTTGACTCTAATGCAATTACTAAATATAATATGGATATATTCTGGAGATAATAATTCATTTCATAGGGTCGTCTTTACGTCTTGTTAGAGAATGTTATAGACATTTGGGTTAGTTAATAATAAACCCGAAATCCACTTAAATGGATCCTACATGATCACACATAATATTTGGATGAACAAAAGAAAAGCCTAGAGCCCATAAAGGCTCTAGAGTGGCCGGCTAAACAGGGAGAAAAGAGGGTTTACTTGACCTAATTACTCCTGTATAAAGAGTCAAGTACTTAGATAAAAAAAGAGTCAAGTACTTAGAAAATAAGATACCATATCTCACAATATTTTCTCCTGCTCTTTTTCTCTCTCAACCGGCATATTATACTCCATATAAGAAGAACGTTCTTTCTTCCTTCCAACTAGCATTGGTGGAGTATTGATCCGAATTGGTAGACCAAGTAGAGGAAACACGTTTGAGATTCTTTCTCCAAGTTCATTGGGTATACTTTGCAATATTCATTCCCGCTAAACCAGTTGAAGTCACGCATTCAAGAGGTTGGTTATTAATTATTATATAATCCTTAAGTATATATGCATGAGATCCTGTTTTAGGTGCTTATGAATTGGATTCATGAAATTCCGCTTATAGTACCCATAATCCTATATTGTTATGATTAATGACCGAGCGTAAATCATGATCTATCCCCATTACAATTAGTGGTCGACAAGGAACCAAATATTGCTCACCTACATATATTTGGGTGTGCAGTCTATGTTGCCATTGCACCATGATGGGTTCTAAGATAATACCGTTATTGTATAGTATCTGTTGTTAGAAGAGACTTTGCAAGTACGGGTAGAATTCATCATAGATAAGGGTTTTCACAGTTTAACTTTAATTAAACAGCTACTCCTTCTGTCCCATATTACTTGCAACAGTTTGGCTTTTACACTATTCATATGCTTTACTTTGACCATGATTTTTAATTAACATATAGAACCAAATGTTAGTAATAAGATGTTCTTAGATTTGTCTTGATGTGTAAATTTGACATATCAATTTTTCATAATTTTTACGAATTGATAGTTAGATATATTAATGGTCAAAGTTTTGTATTGACAAGTGTGTTAGTCAAACTATTGCAACTAATATGAGACGGATGTAGTACTTCAGAGAAACCAGGAAGAAATCTACTGAACTAATGACTAAACTAAAGAAAGCATATTAAACCGAGAATGTATCTATCAATTAAAAGCCTAGGTCATTAGTTTGGCCCACCATGCTTATACCAATGAGAGGATTTAAATAACTAACAATACTTGAACAATTACAACAATTGTTAATCCTAAGAGGTCGTAACGCACATAAATTATCATTTGCAGTTCGATCACTCAAATAATCAGAAATTCTAGTGTGTTCTAGGCCTCTAAAAGTAAGATTGGTCAATGCGAACAATTATTAGTTAGATGCAGTTCATGAAACTGGCCACTAACATATATTATATATTAAGAACAAATCACACTATAATTTCTCTAATCACCACTTAAATACTATACAGAAATCAAAAAATAATCATGACATAAATATGCCTTCCCTCCCTAAAACCCTAGAAAAGGATCCACTCATTCATGACTACAGAAGGAATAACACATCGACTACAAAAATCCATTTGCATGAATAATGAAATGTTTATTAATTACAAACTAATCGAGAACTAAGAAAGCAATAAAAGCGATGAATAAAAAAATTATCTAATGGAAGGAACATTTGAACTTTTTTCTTTTAAGGTAAGCATATATTAAGCACCAAAGAGAGCCAAAACCAAGGCTAGACATTCATAGCTTACCACAATACAAATTAGAGCTCAAACATACTAAAAACACAGCAAAAACATAGTAAAAACAACAACTAAAACAACAAAGCTAGACTAGGATTGCGTACATAGGTGTAAAAACCAATTTCTATCACTACTTATCACAATTGAGTGTTGCATCTGGTCCGAATTCTCAAGCAAACTTCAGTTTTGATCAACTTCACTAGAAGGTCTGGCCAATAGACTTTAGCCTTCCAAATAGCTTGATTTAGCTTCATTTTTGGATTTGCACATATTGTAAAGAAGAGAAGATAAAGCCAAAAGGAATATCTTCCTCATATTGTTGCGTTTGTATCTTCTGAGCCACTTTTTTCAAGTGGCGGAGTCAGGATCCGTACATCGAGGGGGTCGAGAACCGAATGTTGTTTATACTTCTTAGTTGTATGGTCTTATATCACAAAAGCTAGAGGTATAAAAAGTTGCAAAATATGTTTGCATAAAGAATTGAACCTCTCACCACCAACCTATTCTTTAACAACATGCAATTTACCACTTGAGATACAATAAATCCCAAGAATAATTATATATATTTAATATTTAACTTCACCCAAGTGGGGGCTATGGCCCCACCAACCCCCTGGCTCCGCCCCTACTTCCAAGAGACATGGATTATTTCATTTTGCTGCACTCTAATCGGTAGCCAAAACAATAGATTTTTTGCACAAACAGCACTGAAAGCACATTTGTAAAAGAGATGAGAAGGGCTTTCACTCACAATGCCACACAAAGGGCAAATGTCATAATCACATTAGCTAATTCTCATCAGTTTGTCTTTATTTTTCCAGTTTATCCAAAGAAATCATCCATGGTATGAAAGCATGCTTTGGGATGTTTATGCCGTTCCAAACCTAAAATTTCCAAGCAACCTTGGTGCTTAGATTACAGAATAATTTGTAGGATGACTTAATGATGGGTTTTAAAATATATACCGCAAGTGCACGATGTCTGTTGTTAGCAGAGGCTTGCAAGTACGGATCAAATTCATAGGGAGACAGGTTTCCGGAGTTAATGTTCAATTAAAAAGCTACTTCATAACAAATTAGAGATAATTTCTGAACTACTAACTAAACTAATGAAAGTTGGTTTAAACTGAGTTTTAACTGTGAATTAAAAGACTAGGGTATTAGTTCGGTCCACCATTCTTATGCCAATCAAAGGGTTCAAACAGAGTCGAGGGATTAGAGCACGTGTTAATCATATGGTCAGGTCTCAACGCCTATAATTCAATATATGTCGTATGGTCACAAACATAATCAAAATTACTAGTGTGTTCTAGGCCTCTAATCGTAAGACTGATCTGCACGACTAATTATTAACCACAAGCAATAAATGAAATTACGCAATAACATTAATCACTAATCAAGAACTTAGTACACCATAATCTCTCTAGTCAAACCCTAGAAAAGCAATTCAAATAATGATCATGATATAAACATGGCTTCCTTCCCTAAAACCCTAGAAAAGAGATCTACTCACTTATGATTGAACGGACAACAATAATGAAAGATGTCTAACAATTAGCATATTAAAAGAAGTATTAACTAAGCTAAAGCAACCAGAAAGCAATAATAAAGAGGAATACTAATTAACGGAAAGCAATAACTTTTTATTGAAAACGATCCAAAGGTTCGGTCTCCTTTGAAGTAGAAAGCTACAAAATGCCTTAAAGCTCTGAATAAAAGTACTAGATAATGAAAGATGTCTGACAAACATGACAAAACGCTATTTATAATAACCTACGAAAGCGAGTAAAATAAGTCGGAAATCGCAAAATCGCCATCTTCGTGTCGCCTGCCCGATAAGCACCGCCCGATCGGCTCAC
Organism: Patellifolia procumbens; assembly: GCA_947645195.1. NCBI lineage: Eukaryota > Viridiplantae > Streptophyta > Magnoliopsida > Caryophyllales > Amaranthaceae > Patellifolia > Patellifolia procumbens. The sequence goes on from CANSGD010000194.1 coordinate 77,622, forward strand.
GCTGAGCCAAATCTGGATGCTTCATTTCCTTGTAAAACAGCAGTAGCACCAAGGGTCAAATCGCCGTTCAAGTCGGGCAAAGCCACCCGATTGGGGCCAATAACATAGAAAAGGAGCCCTTAATTCATCCCCCGATCCAGTCGGGCGGAACACAGATGCAAAAGATCAAAACGGGTGCCCGATCGGGCTGAACAGTCTGATCCCATCAGGCACGACCATATCCATAGTTGCTTCAATACTGGGCCTCAGATGCCAAGTTCTTCATATATGTTCATCCTTAGGGACTCGAAACATAGTCGTGAGTCCTTCAAATCATGCATCGTAACTATCCAATGCAATGTGATAGTCAATATGCCAGAAAATTGTTAGCATAAATAGCTCCTAAGAACATCAATCACTCACATTTGAGCTTGTAATCCTAGGGAAAAAATCTATATAATATCATAATATCACCTAATTGTGTAGAACTGACCCCAGATATTACCACATAAGCCTATATATAGCTAATTTATCTTTAACCATGTAGATATTCTTCCAACCTTAACAATCATACTTCTTAGGTTGATAGCTTCACTAGTTTTGATCTTTGATGCAGATTGAATGCATCCATTTCACCCATTGAATGTTAGATTTTTGAGTTATGTGCCAAACATACTTTCCAACATTAATAGTATTCCAAAGAGAGTTGTTCATTATACCCAATCCACCAATCTTTTGGTCTACAAATCCAATCCCGAAACAAAAGGATTCCTTTTGGAAGTTATATTTCAAAACCAAAGGAAAGCTCTACAAATTTGAGTAATTCTCATAATTATTTTCCTTGACAAGGTTAAAATTTGGGACCAATATACATGCAGGCTTAGCAACACATAGTTGATTAGCATCATCCTACCAGTATATGAGAGATTTCTTGAAAACCAAATCATTATTCTATTTAATAGTTTGTTAAACAATACATCACAGTCAACATAAGATATCTTCTTGGAAGTAATAGGCACACCTAAATACTCAAAGGGAAAGACCCTTTTTTGAGTGTGAGATGTCAAGAATATTTTGCTAATGCTCCACGCAATCATTTCCAAAATATATAGCAGATTTGCAACTATTGGCAATTAAGCTGGAAGACAATTCAAAAGTCTTCACCCTGCCTGAAACCTTGCTTACCTTCAAATAACCCATAAATACCACCACCAATACACAAGGAATAGGATAGGGTAGAAACACTTTACATTGTCCACCTTATAGATTGTGTACGAAAGTTAAGAAGGGTATTATGAATGATAACACAGCATTATTAAAATGATTTTGTAGAGGATATGACAACGAAAAATTGGTCTAAACTGAGTAACATCGAGAAAGGCTACACATACATTGGATGTATGTGGGTCACACATACATTGTGATGTGGCAATGTATGAGTGGTCCCTAATTTGGGCCCCAAATATTATATTTTCAGAATTTCATTCAAATTCAAATTCAAATTTCATTTCAAATTTCAAATCTGATTTGTATTTTCAAGGCACAATTAATGCTCCCAATTTCCCAACCACCTCATTAAGGAAAAAATGTGACACTAATGACAAGTATAGGATTCGAACTCGGGACCTAGTAGCCACAAAGATGCCTTCATTGCTGTTGTTGTAACCAAGTGGGCGGGATTTCACTATGATAACAAGTGGATACCTTAAATAATTATAGTATACATAAGCGTTATTTGCATACTGTAATATAGGTTTTGCATACTAATTAAATATACGTTGTTAATAGAAAATTTACAAATTCAAAATCGTTTGAACATGTTATGCTACTAATATAATTGAATGTTAAATATATATATAATCTGTTTTAATTTCAATTTTAATTAGCATATATAAGTTTCATATGTTTCTTCGATTGGAAAGTTTGATGTTTGGTTTTGAACCGGAAGCTTATGTTCCATAATACTATTATTAGATGACTATTTGTTATAAGACACTATAATTATTAAGCTTGTACTGTACAAATACTAAACATCGATATGTTTGACCTAAAATTGATATTATGCATAGAGAAATTGTTACAAATTAAGGAGTAACCCTTGAAATACTTTATGCTACTACAATCACTCAATAATAAAGACAAAACTTAAGTTGGATGGTTAAAATTAAACATTAAAGGGTTGAAATCAAAAGGCAGAGGGTTATAAAGGATAACGCTTAAAATTCACATAATAGTTATTGGTTACTAATAAATATCGCGTTCTATGGAAATAAAATACAAATGAAGCAAAACGTTCAAATAACAAATTTATAAACATAAAATCGTTTAACCTGTTTTGCATGCTACTAAATATAATTAATGTTTTATACAAAATAAAAGACTAAAGTTCTACTGTAAAGTAATAAATAAAAATAAATAGGAGGGAAAAATGGGCCACTAAGCTAATGAAAAGCATGGGATTCAAACTTGGGACCTATTAGTCAAGCAAGCGCTTTTAGTGTTGTTGTTGTAACCAAGTGACCCGATATTGACCCGACTTGAACACGACTTGTATCCGACCAGACCATGAACCGACCTTAATCCGCAATTGATCTGATCCGACCTGAATAATTGTGATCCTAGGTGGCAAATCAAACCCAACTCGATGACCTCCGACCCGTTGCGGGTCAATCCTAAACCAACTCAGTTATCCGAATTAAACAAGAAAGACGCCTTGTCCAAAACACAAAATGATGTTTGTAGTTTTCACTTATGAGATAATGATCGTTGTTTTTTTAATCTTAAATGGTTATTTTGTTAAACATCCACTTATTATTTGTTTGAAACATTTAGATGTTAAGATTCCAAATGATCGAATATGCTAAAGAAAAAATGGCAGAAGATATAGTACCATATTCGATAGGATGGATGAGTACACATAATTATGTGATATATATAGTGATAAATATTTAAGTATTTCATGTTAGATTATAATGAAAAACATTTATAACGTTATAATAAAGGATCAACTAAAGTGTCTGATAGTTACTTATGGTCTAATATTTATAATAAATAATAAGATCGCATGTATTGGTAATGCTAACGAGTAGTGAATGAATTGTTCATTTTGAAAAAATTCACTGATCTCCTTCCATGATTGGAGATTATTTTCATATTACAATATAATGAAAAATATTTATAAGGTTAAAATAAATGATCAATTAAAGTGTCTTATAGCCTATAGGTACCTATTAAAGAATAAGATCACATGTATTAGTAATGCTAACGAGTAGTGAATGAATTGTTCAATGAAATAGTATCGAAAATCTAAGTTTTATTATTTTAAATATTTTATTTGAACCTTTAGATTCATGTGAATTTGTTTCAACATAACGCGATATTTAATAGTAATCGGCATGCAATGAATTGTTATACCTAGTTGGAATAGCATAGAGCAATACCTATTTGGAGGTATGCCATGAATTGTTATAAGACACTATAATTATTGATCTTGTAATATACACATAATAGCAGAGGGTCATAAAGAATAACGCTTAAAATACACATAATAGTTATTGGTTACTAATAAATATTGTATGTGAAAACAAATACAAATGAAGCAAAACGTTCAAGTAACGTATTTATAAACTTAAAAAATTGTTTAACCTGTTTTACGTGCTACTTATAATTGATTTTTGTATATACAAAAAAATAAAAATTCATTAAATTGTTTTATACAAAATAAAAAGACTAAAGTAAAAAAGGGGGGGAATGGGGCACTAAGCTAATAACAAAACAGATTCAAATGATTGTAAGTTTATCATTTTTTAGTAACAATATACGTTAAAGCAGTAAACAAAACTTATATTATAGTTTTAAAATTATGAGCACATATGCTTCTCAATATATATGAAAAAATATAGTCATGTGGGATCTTGTTAGATTCCTCTCGATGTATATTTTCATAATAAATAATTTTTATAATTTTTACTTAAACGTAACTAGAGATATATTGGTTTTAATACACGTCTTGGATACCGCGTCCAGTCAAAAGGTGTATAGAAAAGGGGACGGATGGAGTAATTATAAAAACCCGTATTTATAATAAAAACCTACATTTGTTATAAGTTTATATTTTTTCTAGTAACAAAATATATTTAATTAGTAACCAAAACCTATATTATAGTTAGCAAATAACGACTGGGAGTAATATGCATTAAATGCCTGTTTGGCGCCTATAATAAAGAGTCCCGCCACACCATGATTTGTGGCTCCCTCAGCCAAATTATTTCCCCCCAATTTTTCCCTCTTTTTTTTTTGACTAACAATGATGTGGCAAGTTTTCATTGGAAGTGTATATAAGGCCCACATACATCAAGTGTATGTGTATCACCTCTCGAGTAACATCTTAGGGGACATCACTCTTTGGGATTGAAGTTAAAGTAGTTGCATTTAATTGTTTCAACAAATTCCTAGCAGAGCAAAAGTTAAGAACAGCAGAGTTTACCTCACCTCCAATAATATACCAAGCTTGTTTAAAGAAATTTCTAATAACCACCTGGACCAGGGGCATTGTTATCACTTATACCAGCCAGAGCCTTCCTCATGTCATTAGAAGTGAAAGGAGCACAAATATGAGTATGTTTGATCGTAAGTAATAATCTTTTCCATAGCAATTACTTTTGATCTAACTTTCAAAGAATGGATCTGAGCTTTGCCTAGCAGATTCTCATAGTAATTGACAAAATCTCATTTATATTAGTAGAAGTGTCAGCCAGTCACCAATTGTATTCTTGATACTCCTAATATATTTATGTCTTCTTATGTTCTATAAACAAGCATGAAAGAATAATGTATTATCATCACCCTCCTTAAGCCAATGTGCTTTTGATTTTTGCCTGAGAAAGTTGTCTTTTTTGCTTTTTGAGCTTCCATTGTTGTGTTCCTTTCCACTGCTTCGCATTGAAGAAGAGTATGATTACAAGGACTCTTATTCAGTTCAGATTGAGCAGCCAAAAGATCTATTTGAGCCTTTTCTGCAATTTGCTTAGTATTAGAGACTCTTTATTAAGTTGTTTAAGGACACCTTTGAGCATCTTCAATTTTTTCACAACCCTAAACATAGACGCACCAATAATGAAAGTATTCCAAACCAGTAGAACTTTCTCATCAAAAGAAGGAGCATAAGACCACATATTGCCGAATCTGAAAGGTTTAGGATGAGACCAGAGGCGGATGCAGGATTTTTCGGATGGTGGTTCACCATCCAAATGCCGATCATATATTGGAATCAAAATTTTTTATATAAAAAGTGCTCTCTAACAAGTTTCATTCCAATAATAATAATAATAATTCATATTACAACTAATAAAACTTGAAAGTACAATCAAATAAAGGTTGAATTCCATACTTTCTTTTTCCTAACTTCTTAGATCCTATCAGCAAAGGCCAAAGGCAATCAGACGTGTAAGATATTTTAGAAGTTCTAGATTATGGTTTTACATTTTTTTTCCCTTAAAATGTATACGGGCTTAAGGAAAAATCATTACAAGGTAAGAAAAACAATCTCAATTATAAAATCTGAAAATTAAATCCATAACAAATTTCAATTGCATTTTATTTTTCAATTAATCAATTATGCCTTTATTTTTTCCCTAAAAAAATAAATATAAATTTCAAAGAAAACCTCACCATTCACCATCTTGATTTGTTGACCATCTTCACAACAAAGCTTTGTACAGAAACACAGAAAATGTCGATTCTCTCCACTCCACCACCATCATCTTCCTTCTTCTTCTCCAAAAACTTCAATATCCACCGGCCATTACCCACTCTCATCCTTTCCTATCCTAGTATTCTTCTTCTCCACGAACATTCTCCTCTCCTTCCTCTTCTTTCTCCTCCGATGAATACGACAGATGGGGACCAGAATCCAACCAGCCCTAACGTAAACCATCTGTCGTCAAATCTTCATCCTCCTCCACTAGCCCACGCCTACCCATTTCACCATCACAGGCTCTGAAGAGACAAATCTGAGCCTGAGCTGACGAAGCATCGCCATACGTGAAGGCGTGAAGCACCGCCGGTTATGAATAAATCTCGATAAAGCACCGCAGGTTATGAATGAATCTCGATGAAGCACCGGCGGCCGCGAAGCTTCGTGATTCGTGAAGGCTGATGCATTCGTGATTGCAGAGGAGTGTTAAAATTTTAAAATAAATCCCTGGTGCACGTGCACCAGGGTGTTGTATGCTGCATCCGCCTCTGGATGAGACTATTTGACAATCTCAATGATAATGATGCATGGACAGTAGTCAAAAAGATTCTCAAGCAAAAAGTGTGCTTTAGAACCATGAAACTTAGATAACCACTTCTCATTGCAAACTGCTCTGTCAATTCTAGAAAACACCCTAGTTTCAGCCTCCTGCTTGTTGTTCTAAGTAAAGAAAGATCCGGAAGAATGAAGATCATTGTTTTTTCAACAAGGTAAGAAAATTCATTCAAAGCCCACAAAGTAACACTTTACAACCTAGACTTTACTTGAGAGGACAAACCGTTTAGGTGGACCCCCCAACTCAAGCAAGCCAAAACAAACTACTTACAGTCCATTGCAAAGCATATCAAACCAGTCTCTATCTACACTAGAAGTATTCAAAGAAATACAAGATTTTCCCCTAGTAATCTAATATTATTAATTAAAAGTATTGAGGGACTCTAATACTGTTTGGAATGGGTTTTGTTGTGCTCTCCTTTCATCCCGCCAAAAAAACTTTAAACGTTCAAATTACATCACAATGTTCACCAGCTACAAGAAAAGAGGAGCGTTCAAATTACACCACAATGTTAACCACCTACACAAAAAAAAGGAGGGAAAACCAATATATATATATATATATCTAACTCCCACGTCTCAGCTCTACATCCCACCCCCCACTACAGAATAGTTGAACTCATTGAATTGTTGAACTCCAAAGAAACTGCTTACTCCCACGTTCCACCCCTATTGCACTTGGTCTTCAACTTCAAACCTACAAAAAATGATACCAAGGTAATCTAATATGTTAAATCTCTGTGTGTTTTTTTTCTAATACAATACAGATTTTATGATGATAATTTTTTTTTTATATTTTGGTTAATATAGGGTACCTTTGTCAAATATTCTAATCCAACAGGAGCAATAAGGATAATCTCAAGTTTTACAAGCAAAAAAAGTAGGAAAGCTATAAAGGTAGGATTATTATTTTAAACTTCGTATGATTTTTGATCCAGATTTTATTGAAGTTTAGGGAATTGATTTCGTGTGCTTTTTGATATAGATACGGAGATACCTTTGCCAAACATTAAAATACAAAAGGAGCAAGGGCAATCTCAATCTCTACACTATACATGTAAGTACAATAAAATTTTTCCTAATTGTCTCTTTAATATTCCACTTAGGGTCCGTTTGTTTTAATGGAAAATAATTTTCATGAAAAATCACTTTTCCAGGAAAACAATATTCAATGGAAAATATGATTTTAGAAAAAGTTTTCCTTTGTTTGTTTGAATAAAGGAAAACTTAGGGAGAAAAGGTAAATGAAGCAAAAGAGAAGGAAATATGAGAAGGAGAGAATCAAGAGGAGTAAGGAGTGGAGAGGAAAATGTGGCTGTAGACACTAAAAATTTATTAGTGTTTTACATTATAATTAAATTAATTAGTTTTGAGCTAAGAGAAATAATAGCCCAATTTAATTAATTTAGCCCACTTAAATAAAGCCCAAATTAAATAAAAATAATTTGGGTTGTAAAATATTGGGTCAACCCATATTGCTAGCCCAAAACAGATGGTTAAATGGACAAGGTAAAAAGACTACGAAGTCACAAACGGGCCCAAACCCACACCACCAAAAGTCCATGAACGGTTTCCATCCCCTATAAATAGACCTCTCTACCATCAATGTCAGGGGTCGGAAGATCATTATTTTCAAGAGCTCTCAAATTTCTCTTGGAAATCCTCTCTGGAAGTAGTCAATAAGCACATCAAATTCGTGCCGACTGTTCAGAGAAACTCAAACACATTCGACTGAGATTCAAACTGTGTCAGCCCTCACTCGAATAAACCCAAACAAAATGTCACCCTACACTCAAACTCAGGTTGACGTTGACAAAACGTCATCCGACACTCAGACTCAGGTTGACATTGACAAAACGTCATCCGACACTCAGACTCAGGTTGACATTGACAAAACGTTATCCAACACTCAAATTCGTGTCGACATCAAGCTGCGGAACAGAATCAGAGGACTTAGTTTATTTTATATAAACGGTAATACAGAGATTGTACCCAACATATTATCAATATAAATTTATCTTTGTTACGTTATTTTCTTGGTTTATTTATTTAGACTGCGAAATTTGCTGTATACAAATTTTGGCACGACCGGTGGGACCATCTCTGCCTCTCATCTCTGTTTCAAAAAAAATAAAAATCAACTACTATAAGATCAATGGCCTCAAGGAAGAACATTGTTGAGTGATTTCAATACTGACAACTCTGACGCTACCCAGCGAAAGACTGTGACGCTGGGTGATTTCATTGTCGACCAGACTCTTGGTGTAAACACAAGAGGAATGAAGAAAGTTGCTGTCGCCATTGCTGCTGCAAGCCTTCGAGCTGTGACAATCCCTACCCGTCAACGCAAATCAATTAGGCAAACTGTTTCTGAAAATGCCATCACGTCTTCTTTTCGCAAAGAGCGTGAAATGCCAGTGTTTGGCTCTAGCTCTGCAGCCGAATCTGACCAACCATCTGCTGCTCCCCTCAAATGGAAGCAAACTGCAACTGAACGGTCAGAGAGATTGGTCGTTCGTACCAGTCCCCTTTAGCCCATTTAGGGTCGACGATGATGCTAAATCCAGTAGTGATTCCTCTGCCTCTTCACCTCTGGAGACCCCTGACTTTGAAAGATCATCTCAATTCTCTAAGTCATTCACTGCTGCTGTCATGGTGACTTCAACAAAAACTATTGAAGAGCAACTTGCTGAGATGAATAACCCACTCCAAAAATTGATAAAATATGGAGAGGAAAAAGATGCTCAAATCAAACTTCAGAATGATCAAATCGCTACCCTGAACAAGAAGCTTAAGAAAAGTTCAATGGATGGATCATCTAAGCATAGTGACAGTGAAAGCAAAAGTGAGAGTGATAAATCTGTGAAAGACAACTCTCACACTCCATTGACTGCTAAACAAGTCCAAGATATGATAGCTAATGCTGTCAAGGGTCAACTTGGGGAAGGTTCTCAAGGTATTCAGCGCTATGTGAAACCTTACACTAAGAGAATCGATAGGTTGCGTATGCCTCATGGTTACCAACCCCCCAAGTTTCAGCAATTTGATGGGAAGGGAAGTCCTAAACAATATGTTGCCCACTTTATAGAGACGTGCAATAATGCCAACACTACAGGTGACTTGCTAGTGAAACAGTTTGTTCGCTCCCTCAAAGGCATCGCCTTTAATTGGTACACAGACTTATCTCCGGAATCCATTGATAGTTGGGACGAAATGGAGATAGAGTTCCAGAATAGGTTTTACAGCACTCAACGTGTAGTTAGCATGATTGAGTTAACTAAAACTCAACAGTGGAAAGACGAGCCGGTCATTGATTACATCAACCGATGGCGCGCTCTGAGTCTAGAGTGCAAAGACCGTTTGACTGAAGTATCTGCTGTCGAGATGTGTATACAGGGAATGGACTGGGATTTGCTTTATATCTTGCAAGGTATAAAGCCTAGGTCTTTCCAAGAGTTAGCTACTCGAGCTCATGACATGGAGCTCACCATAGCCAATAATCGTGGTAAAAGTCATGCTTCTTATGAAATGAAGAAGGAAAAGAAAGATTTCAAGAAAAGCGATAAATCTTCAAAAAGTTCAACTAAGGAGTCGATGTCGATCACATCCACTTCTGGGCCTGTCAAGATTTCTGGAAAGGCGAGCACTGCAGACAAAAGGAGTTCATCCTCAAGAGAGCCTAAGAAGGATAGGCCCACTTTAAAAGAATTGCAAGAAAATAAGTACCCATTCCCGGATTCTGACTTGTCTGGAATGCTAGATGACTTGCTTGAGAATAAGGTCATCGAGCTTCCCGAACCTAAACGGCCCGCGGATGTTGGCAAAACTGCTGACCCCAACTACTGCCGATACCATAGGATGGTTAGTCACCCAGTCGAGAAGTGTATAACACTTAAAGAAAAAATCATGCAACTAGCAAAGGATGGGAGAATTGAGTTGGACCTTGATGAAACAGTTGAGACTAATCATGCATCCGCCGTGATAGAATCTTCATGGCAAGCTCAAATTTTGCATTTCGGAAGTTTGAAGCCTGTGATTGTGTATGTGGCAAGACCAAGTACTCCAATAGTCAACATGTCACATGTTGAGCATGAAACTTTGGTTATCACCCCTCACGAAGAAGATGACAAAGGGTGGACATTGGTCACAAGAAGGAGGCCTAGAAAGCAAACAAGGCCACAGTCACAACCTTTCCGCCGACAAAAGAAGCAACAAAGGAAGAAGGGCCCTAAGCGCTCGAAAGGGAAGAAGAAGCCAAAGAAAAGTGTCAAGACACAAGTCCTTCCCATTGATTTACTTGAACAAGAACCGCTTACGCCCATAATCTTAGAGGAGTTCTTTCCCGAAGATTACTTCACTGTGGTTACTGTCAACACTGTCTCCTTTGTGGAGAATGAGCAAGAAGTAATGGAGGACAGTGAGGAAGATAATTCTCTTGCTGAAGAGAGAACAGTGTCTTTTAAACTGACTCTTCAACGTTCTGGAACTGAAATGGACCCGAAAGTTTTAACTGTATTAGAGGCCCTTCCAACGCGGATGGGATGGGGGCAAATCTTCAAACTGCCTCGAGAAATGTGTCAGCAAGTGGCTCTTGCACTTCAACAACCAGAATTATATGTTGACAAGATAAAAGGGGTTGAGGAACTCATTGAAAGCTCTGCTAATTGTGCATCTTGTAACTCTGCCTTAGCCTTTACAGATGAGGATCTGCTTTTGGGTTCAAAACCTCACAACCGACCATTGTTTCTCTCTGGCTACATACTTGAGCAAAGGATCAACCGCATTTTAGTAGATGGAGGCTCAGCTGTCAACATCATGCCAAAAAACACTATGATTGAATAAGGGATTACAATGAAGGAGTTGTCTAATAATCGTATAGTGATTCAAGGATTCGATCTAAATAGTCATCATGCAATAGGCATCATACGCCTAGACCTGAGTATGGGAGAACTAACTTCATCCACCCTCTTCCATGTGATTGACACAAAGACATCATATAAGATGTTGCTTGGAAGGCCTTGGCTACTTGAAAATGGTGTAGTCGCATCAACCCTCCATCAATGTCTTAAGTACTATCGTGGAGGAGAGAAGAAAATAAATGCGGATGTTAAACCCTTTAGCAAAGCAGATTCCTACTTCGCTGATGCTAAATTTTTTGAAGACGGGGGAGCCTCAAGTGAGATGTTACCATCCCAAATTACCTCGACAGGTAAAAGGGGCGTTAAGAAAAATGAAGATGTCCCTTCATCTTCAAACTCTAGCAAGCCACCTAGTAATGCCAAACAACAGTACATGGGAAAGACGAATGAACAAAGTGTCGCTCAACCTGTGAAAGACATGGGGGAAACATTAAGAACTCCGATCTTGAGATATGTTCCCAAGTCTCGTCGTAAGGAAGGGGAGTCCCCATTCACAGGACGCCAAGATGTAAAAATTGAGCCAAAGATAAATGCACGGGTGGACGTAAGTACTCTTCAGACTTTGAAGGATGAAACAATGCTTCCCTTGTCTAAGGCCAACCAAAGTCAAATTTCCAAGCCTCCAACCTCAGAATCTGAGGAGACAGCTAGAAGAAAGTGGCTTAATAAGGGTAGATTTGATCCCAATGCCTATAAGCTCTTGGCCAAATCTGGGTATGACTTTGAAAACCCAACACCTATGGGGAAGCTAATTGAAGCAAAATCTCATGGACTTAATGACACACAGAAGAGATTACAAGAGCACGGTATTGTGGTTCAACCAACTAAATTAGGTTTGGGGTTCGATCCTCCAAAACCTATTAGGATTTCTACACGACATAGGAAGAATATTTCTTCTACACAGTATATTACTGCTGAGGAGGCCGAAGAAAAAGAAGGTGAAAATAATGCAGCTAATCCAAGGGTGTCAGTCTTTGATCGATTGCAACCACCTGCCCCTAAGAAGCATGAATCCGTATTTGAAAGGCTTAGAGGGAATGGAAAGAAAGAGGGTGCGGTTTAAAAAGTCACATTCCACATCAAAACACTCTTCCTTTTAAGAAGAAAGCACAAGTTTTCGATCGTCTAGGCGTGTCAGCCTCAAGTAACCATCGACAAAGGCAATCAGTGATGAGTAGCATTGGAAGGAGGGACGAAAAAGTTAAAGAAGACAGTGAAATTAAGAGTGTTGTGCCTTCTCGTATGAAGCGCACACAAGTGGTAGACATCATCGAGCATGGACCTTTAAAAGTGAAGGGGAGGGTTGTGGTACATACCAACCAGAGTACCCCGTCTGACAGAAAAGAAGAGGACAATTTTGAACTTGTGTCTTCAAATCATATCACGGGCCATGAAGCTCATGATAGTGATGAAGAAGTAGAGACAGACAAGGCACCTAAACCTCTCGAGGACGGGGGGCAAGCCACTGTGGATGATCTAAAAGAGTTGAACCTAGGGACTCCAGACGAACCACGCCCCGTTTATATTAGTGCTCGTCTATCACAAGAAGAAGAAGAAGAAGAGTACTTCAATCTACTCTATGAATACAAAGATGTCTTCGCATGGAGTTACAAAGATGCCCGGACTCGACCCAAAAGTCGTTGTCCACCGGCTGGCCGTCAAAAAAGGCATGAGCCCAAAGAAACAGTCCCAAAGATGTTTCAGACCTGAAATGATTCCCAAGATCGAATCTGAAGTAAATAAGCTCATTGACGCAGGGTTCATTCGTGAAGTTAAGTATCCCACATGGGTAGCAAATATTGTTCCAGTGAGAAAGAAAAACGGGCAATTGCGAATCTGCGTAGATTTCCGTGACCTAAATGAAGCTTGTCCAAAATATGATTTCCCACTTCCTGTGGTGGAAATCATGATTGACGCTACTACTGGTCATGAAGCCTTGTCCTTTATGGATTGTACTGCTGGCTACAATCAAATACTCATGGCACCTGGAGATCAAGAGGCCACCGCTTTTTGTACCCCAAAAGGAATATTTTGCTATGTGGTCATGCCATTTGGGTTAAAGAACGCTGGAGCTACGTATCAACGCGCAATGCAGAAGATCTTTGAAGACATGATGCACAAAATTGTGGAATGTTATGTAGATGACTTGGTGGTCAAATCAAAAAAGAGGGAGAACTATTTATGTGACCTTCGTAAAGTCTTTCAAAGACTACGGGAATGTCAACTGAAAATGAACCCTCTTAAGTGTGCTTTTGGCGTTACCTCAGGGAAATTTCTAGGTTTCGTTGTCAAGCATAGAGGTATTGAAATTGACCAAGCCAAAATTAAGGCAATTCAAGAAATACCTGAACCAAGAAACCTTAAAGAGTTGCGCGGTTTACAAGGACGTCTTTACATCAGAAGGTTTATCTCCAATCTAGCTGGGAGATGTCATCCCTTTAGTCATCTCATGAGAAAGGATGCCCCATTTGAATGGGATGATTCATGTAAGAAAGGCTTTGAAAGCATAAAGAAGTACTTGTCTTCTCCTCCTGTCTTGGGGGCACCAGTAAAAGGAAAGCCGCTCATTTTGTACATTGCGGCTCAAGAGGGATCCCTGGGGGCAATGTGTGCCCAAGAAATAGAAAATGGCAAAGAAACGGCACTTTACTACTTGAGTCGAACCTTGGTAGGTGCCGAGCTGAACTACTCACCCATGGAAAAAATTTGTCTTGCTTTGGTCTTTGCAATTCAAAAGTTAAGGCATTACATGCAAGCTCATACAGTCCGTGTCATCTCAAAAGCTGACCCAATAAAGTACATCCTTTCAAAGCCAGTATTGTCTGGAAGATTTGCGAGGTGGGCCATGCTTATAAAACAATATGACATCGTGTAATATGTCCCTCAAAAGGTTGTCATTGGACAAGCAATAGCCGACTTCTTTGCAGATCATCCAGTGCCAGCGGAGTGGGAACTTTCAGATGACTTGCCAGGCGAAGATTTATTTTTCGTTGACATACTCCCGCCTTGGCAAATGTACTTCGACGGTGCTGCTCGTCGAGACGGCGCGGGGGCAGGAGTTGTCTTCATATCCCTAGAGAAGCATGTACTGACTTACTCTTTCGTGTTGACTCAATTATGCACAAATAACATGGCTGAGTATCAAGCGCTCACACTAGGTCTACAAATGGCAATTGAAATGGGACTCAAAGACTTAGACATTTATGGTGACTCGGAGTTGGTTCTAAATCAACTTTCAGGGGAATATGAAGTTAAAAAAGAAGATCTTGTCCCTTATCAGAGACAAGCATTGAAGTTACTCGACAAGCGCGATACCTTCAAGTTAAAGCATGTCCTAAGGAGTGCCAACAAAATGGCTGACGCACTTGCTGGGCTTGCAGCCACCTTGGCACTGGGGGCAGAGAACACTACAGTAGTACCCGTTTGCAAACGCTGGGTTGTTGCTCCAGATGAAGAAGATATGGAAGAAGTATGGATTGCCGCCTCGGACGAAGAGGATGTTGAAGAAGTTGACATCATATCTGTCGATCAAATTGACGAAGAAGATTGGCGTCAACCAATTATTGATTACTTGGCTCATGAAAAACTGCCAAGTGATGCAAGGCACCGAACGGAGATTTGTCGTCGAGCCTCACGCTTCATATATTATAAGGGGACTCTTTACCGATGTTCCTTTCATAGACTATGGTTGAGATGTCTAGGAGATGAAGAAGCAAAGCAAACAATAGAGGAAGTTCACTCTAGGGTATGTGGTGCTCACCAGTCAGGTCCAAAATTGCATGATCGCATAAAAAGGATGGGCTATTACTGGCCAACTATGGTGCAAGACAGCATAGCTTACGCAAGGAAATGTGAAGCTTGTCAATTCCATGCTAATTTCATACATCAACCTCCGGAACCCTTGCATCCCACAGTTGCATCCTGGCTCTTTGAAGCATGGGGACTTGATGTAGTTGGTCCAATCACGCCAAAATCGTCTGCGGGACACACATACATCTTGGCAGCTACAGATTACTTTTCTAAATGGGAAGAAGTCATCCCTCTTCGGGAGGTCAAAAAGGAGAATGTTGTTGACTTCATTCGTACTCACATTATATACAGGTATGGAGTACCCCGACGAATTGTCACCGACAACGGAACGCCATTCTACTATAAGTTGATGAACAATTTATGTGAGAAGTTCAAGTTCACTCAACATAAGTCATCGATGTACAATGCACCTGCAAACGGCTTGGCCGAAGCTTTCAACAAGACGTTGTTCAAGTTGTTGAGCAAAGTTGTTGCCAAATCCAAGCGTGACTGGCATGAAAAAATAGGGGAAGCTCTCTGGGCATACAGAATAACATACAAATCTGCAACACAGTCAACCCCATATGCGTTAGTGTACGGTGTCGAGGCTGTTTTACCCCTTGAACTTCAAATCCCTTCATTACGAATAGCCATACAAGAAGGTTTGACGAGTGATGAAAATGATAGCCTTCGACTGGCCGAGTTAGAAGCACTTGATGAAAAAAGAATTCAAGCACAACAAAAATCAGAGTCTACCAGGCCCGTTTGTCACGCGCCTTCAACAAGAAAGTCAGACCTCGCTCCTTTCAAGTGGGAGATATGGTTCTAGCTGTAAGAAGACCCATCATTACTTGTCACAAAACAGGGAGTAAATTCACTTCGAAATGGGATGGTCCTTATGTGGTACAAGAGGTCTATACTAATGGAGCCTACAAAATTGTCGACGCTGAAGGATTACGTGTAGGACCTATCAACGGCAAGTTCCTGAAGAGATATTATTGTTAAAGTTGTAAGCTCATGTAAGCTCCTAAGTAAGAGGGTAAATTGCTCATGCATAAAAAGAAATTGCATCACTTGAACTACGTTGGCTGGATCTTGCGATGTCATTTGATAATCATTTTGCAAGTACGTAGGCAGCTTGAAAAATAAAAGAAAAAAATTTCAAGTGCAGCCACCACCAATAATAA
Source organism: Patellifolia procumbens (assembly GCA_947645195.1). Lineage (NCBI taxonomy): Eukaryota > Viridiplantae > Streptophyta > Magnoliopsida > Caryophyllales > Amaranthaceae > Patellifolia > Patellifolia procumbens. The sequence continues at coordinate 93,806 of CANSGD010000194.1, forward strand.
AAAAAATCCTCATGGTAATACTCCTGGCCCGCAAGAGTATAAACTGTGAACGGTGAAATAAAAAAATGTAATACTCCTGGCCCACAAGAGTATAAACTGTGAACGGTGAAATAAAAAAAATTGTAATACTCCTGGCCCACAAGAGTATAAACTGTGAACGGTGAAACAAAATAAAAAAAATTAAGATTATTATTCATGAATATGAATAGAATGCAACAGTCTAACAAAAAGAGTAAGCAAAAGCAAAAAAAAAAAAGGGTTCCAAAACTAAACAAAAATATAAAAAGTCACTCGGAATCCATCCACTCAAAGGGCTTGACAGACGACTGGAGCTCTTGAATGAGTCTCCTATGTTCTTCGAGTTGCTCAACTTAATCAGCACTCAAAGTTGGAGTAGCTTAAAGCTCATCTAAATCCCTCTTGCGATCCTTTATCTGCGCCTCAAGGGATGTCAAGGAGATACTCTTAGTTTCCAGAGTACTAGTCAGATAATTATCCCTTTCAAGAACCTTGGCCAGCTTGGCTTCGAGATCATTTTTCTCATTTTGGATGGATGCCTCTTCTTCTCTAAGTATCAAACTCTCCTTTTGCAACTCTTCGTAGACACTCTCATCTTGCTTGATCATTCCAATTTGCTCGAGTATATTTTTTTCAACTTGCTCTGACCGTTGTCGCTTAGCTGCGACCTCCTCCAAGATAAGATAGGCACTAACAGCACCAACATAAGAGTCTACCTTGCGCTTTAGTAGGCTAGGGTCTCCTTTGAGATTCTCTATACCCCTATACAGCGTGGGAGCCTCCTTATGCTCTTTGACAACCTCATCAAAAGGTGCGTCTTTTAGCCCTGCTAAGTATTGCGCCCCCATAACTCTTATTGCCTCACTGAAGATGTTTCCTACCATAGGACCTGGTTGAAATGTAGGGACCGAGACAGTGGGAATCTGAGCTCTTGTGGCTTGGGTACTGGGAACATTTGCAACTTGAGATGGAGCGTGCAATGATCTCACGGCAGTCTCAAGAGAAGTAGGACCATCGACTGACTGTTGACTACAAGATGGAGCAGACTCTTCGGGGGCTATGTGAGTTACCCTTTTGCAAGATAAGTCTTGGGCCATTTTCAATTCTTTTCCCCTTCCAGGAGTTGGTTTTTAAGGGGGCACGACAACAGGTTGGTTGGCCTCTTGGAGCAAATTATCATCAAAAGGGCTCGAAATGTCCACTTCAAGCTCGAGATCTCCATCCTGTAACAAAATATAAAAAAAAAATTATATATATAAAATAAAATAAAAAAAAGAAATAAAATAAAAAAAAAGAAAAGGAGAAAAAGAAATGCTTACCAATGGAAGATCTACCATAGGCTGTGAGGAGCTAGGTACGCCATCTAAAAGTTCATCCCATATCAACTCATCATCCTCTGGAGCGCAAGCAGAGAGTTTCCTTTTCCCCCTGCGTTGATGTTTGAAGTCCGTGTCAGACTCCACATCGCTAACAATAGCACCTGCCTGTTGCTTAGAGCCATCACGTCTTGGCATAGTGGGCATACTATGGTTCTTGCTTTTTAGTTGACGCGCGTGAAAACCTGCGTCATGCTTTTCGCCCCCCTTCAACTTAGAAGATTGGGATTCGACGCTCGCGCAGAGTAGAACGACCTCATCCCTTAAGTCTTGGAGAAAGACGCGTGACCACCAATCATAAAACTTGGAAGTCACAAAATGGCGCCAATCTAAGGAATAAGGCGGAATGCAAACTCGAGACTGACTTCCCTTAAACAAAAGCAACATCCAATATCTCACAGCCTCATAGTAAGAAACTATTCGGTTATCGACACTACGAATCATCATACCAGGAGCATCTTGCATAAAGCCAAATTGTCTACTAAATCGGTAGGGCAAGTAAGGCTCAATATGGAATTTGTCACCATGCCGCAAGACTAGGAAAGCAGAACGGAGAGAGACAAGACAACTAAACTCTAAAGATTTGAGCTCACCATTATCATGAAGTAGGGTCTTTTTGTTCCTATTTAAGATGGTGCATCCCACTTTTGCTCTCGTACCCTCATGAATGAGTGTGCGAGCATCAGCCTCTTCAAAGTATTTCGCCCCTTGAGCTCCAGAAAACACGACCATCAAAGGACCTGGTGGAGAAGGGTCTACATCATAGTTGGTGCTAAAGTAATATGCGAGCGAAGCGTAAAGGTAGTGTGCTGGAAAGAAAGCCCCTGAAAAGGCAGGCTTTGAGGAGTGGGAGATGGCATTTAGACCCCGATAAATGCTGGCAAACACGGGAGGTGCAAGGCTAAAAGTTTCACCACGAGCCATCAAAGTAGCAATTTCAAAAGTGCCAGGTCTAATAAGCCTATCCTCGCTCTCGAGAAACACAAACACACACAACCAACAAGCCAGAAAGGCTGCAACATAAGTGGTTTGTTTTCTATTGTCACCAACTACATCAAGAAAAGAAAACATATTCAATTCATCTTTTGTCCAATCATAGGACAAGCTTTTATCTCGCCATCAGGATCATGAGTAGACTTTGGGCGGGAGTCAGAACGTCTGCGACGCCTCACAGGAGCATCATAAGTAATCGATTCCCTAAACCAAAAATTTATCCACTGACGAGCTGAAACACCTCGCTTCGACTCAAGCTTCTTCAAAAGATGACGATAAGCACTGAGTAGTCTCATCATAAAACTTCCCAACAATCGGTAAGCCACCAAATCTGTAAAGGTCCCACAAAGAAATAGACAGTTCTCCAGCCATTGTGTGAAGTGTATTAGTGGTAGGACACCAACTCTCGCAAAAGGCACGTAAAATGCTCGTATCCCTGTCATATGAATACAATGAAGCATAGACCGCATCATACACTAAACATAAGTCGAGAACTTCTTTAAAACGATACAAGACATCCTTAGTCCATTCACGATACCCAACAACAAAACAGGAATCCCCAATAGTTTTGAGGACAATAGATCCCCACTTTACCGAGCCATCGATAATAGAGTGACCTAACATAGGTAGTCGATCATGAATGAACGGCCTGTCCTGAAAATTGTTTCGAAGAACATATGTGGGCAGAGCATTACGTTCGTCTCATTTATGCTCAACGGACATCTTACTTCGAAAATTTTCTTTGCAGATTGCTGGGAGTATGCCCTCCGGACGAAGCAGTGAACGACGTATGAGTAGTGTAGGGCCTGAACGGGGATAATCTATTTCCTGATCCACGAGGGAGAGGTAACTCTGCTTATCATGATTATACTCCTTAAGAAACACCATCCTGCAAAAAACAAAAAAAAAACAAAAAAAAAAGGGAGTCAGGTTCCTTTTGTCATGCATAAAGTGAGCACATCATGAAGGCTTATCACAACAATCGTTCTGTAGCAACTTCAAATACCATCTAAAGATGATAGGTTCATCACGACTAGCATGGTGACCTAACACCTCCGATGAACTCATCACGACCAGTATGATGGAACATCACGACGGCCTTCTACAAGTGTCGCCAGATACCATCTAAAGATGATAGGTTCAGCATGGTGATCTAACACCTCCGATGAACTCATCACGACCAGCATGATGGAACATCACGACGGCCTTCTACAAATGTCGCCAGACACCATCTAAAGATGATAGGTTCATCACGACTAGCATGATGACCTAACACCTCCGATGAACTCATCACGACCAGCATGATGGAACATCACGACGGCGTTCTACAAGTGTCGCCAGATACCATCTAAAGATGATAGGTTCATCACGACTAGCATGATGACCTAACACCTCCGATGAACTCATCACGACCAGCATGATGGAACATCACGACGGCCTTCTACAAATGTCGTCAGACACCATCTAAAGATGATAGGTTCATCACGACTAGCATGATGACCTAACACCTCCGATGAACTCATCACGACCAGCATTATGGAACACCACGACGGTCTTTTATAAGTGTCTTCAAAAAAATTGTTTCCTGCTTGACAACAAACAAAAAGGGGGCATACAACGACACAATATGCAAAACAAATAACAAAATAAAGAAGAATTTCGAACAGTAAGGTAAAAAAAATATTATACCTTCAAAAGTTCGAAACTTCTAACTATTCGTTGACGACAAGAATCACGAGATTGAACCACAAAATTCAGTCACTACAACGAAAAAAAAAACAAAAGGGGATTAAGTTGTGTCTAACTTCGTAAATATTGTAGTACTGCAGAGTCATGAGACTACTAAAGAGAAATCGATTGCCTATCAGTATAGAGATCAAAATCAAGATCAAGGAAATATAAAAAAAAGAGTGTGCCATGATCAAAAACTCAAACAAAGACAGTCACATCCAATACTTCCCACATCCTGAAAACTCACAATAATCAAAACCCACAAATAATTCACACCCATCTCAAAAAAAAAACCCAACAATTTCTAAAAAATCAATACAAAAAACCTTTGATACAAAAAAAAACTCATCTTGTTAATCAGGTCAAAGTAAAAAAAGGGAGGGATGTGTATGCTGATGCGTGATGATCAAAGAAATTTTTTTTTTGAATAAACAAAGAGAAAGAGAATTGCACCACTGAACTTTGATGTTGTTGCGTGGATAATGATGATGATTGGAAATAGTTATGACTTGCATGCCATTAAATTGGACATAACACCAACAAAAAAAGAGCCAACTTTAAGAAGGAAGAAGCAAGAATGGAGATGCATTTATATATTGATGTTGAGTGAGGCGAAGACCATCAAAGCCAATGATGGGAAAAGGTAAATACAAAGATCAAGGTAGTAAGAAAATACATGAATCAGTTTTAGCAAAGTGCAATATCAATACAGACAAAGAAACTATAGTAGGAGCAAAGTCATGTACCTGCGCCGTCAATGAAATCCTAGTGCTGCATAGTCACGAATAACAATAAGAAAAGGCTCGACAAAAGAAAAAATAAAAAACTCTCCTTTCTGTTTGAACAGCGGCAAGCAAATAAGCCAAGACTTAATGTCTTGTATATTTATACAAGATAATTTTCTTCAGCCCATTAAACAAAATTGAAAAGATAGATTTTCTTCATTTTTTAGAGGAAAAAAATCTGATACTAATATGATTAAGTTTTTAGTATCCAAGACTTGTTAGAGTTATACTCAATTAATAACTCTTTTCGAGAAAAAAAAAACCAGGTAAAATCAAATTCGTCGAGACCCCGCCACAGCTAAACACCTCAAATTGTGTATGTGACATAGTCTCGAGGGGGCAATTTGTAGACACTAAAAATTTATTAGTGTTTTACATTATAATTAAATTAATTAGTTTTGAGCTAAAAGAAATAATAGCCCAATTTAATTAAATTTAGCCCACTTAAATAAAGCCCAAATTAAATAAATATAATTTGGGTTGTAAAATATTGGGTCAACCTATATTACTAGCCCAAAACAGATGGTTAAATGGACAAGGTAAAAAGACTACGAAGTCACAAACGGGCCCAAACCCACACCACCAAAAGTCCATGAAGGGTTTCCATCCCCTATAAATAGACCTCTCTACCATCAATGTCAGGGGTCGGAAGATCATTATTTTCAAGAGCTCTCAAATTTCTCTTGGAAATCATCTCTGGAAGTAGTCAATAAGCATATCAAATTCGTGCCGACTGTTCAGAGAAACTCAAACACATTCGACTGAGATTCAAGCTGTGTCAGCCCTCACTCGAATAAACCCAAACAAAACGTCATCCTACACTCAAACTCAGGTTGACGTTGACAAAACATCATCCGACACTCAGACTCAGGTTGACATTGACAAAACGTCATCCGACACTTAGACTCAGATTGACGTTGACAAAACGTCATCCAACACTCAAATTCGTGTCGACATCAAGCTGCGGAACAGAATCAGAGGACTTAGTTTATTTTATATAAACTGTAATACAGAGATTGTACCCAACACATTATCAATATAAATTTATCTTTGTTACGTTATTTTCTTGGTTTATTTATTTAGACTGCGAAATTTGCTGTATACAGTGGCATACCTTGTTTACAAAATGAAATTGGTTTTCCTCTTCTAAGAGCATTTTCCACCTTTAGGAAAATTATTTTTCATCCCTAACCAAAACAAACAAAGGAAAATAAAAGAGGGAGGAAAATCATTTTCCAAGAAAATGGTTTTCCACCAAAACAAACGGACCTAAAGTTTCGATCACCCAATTGGGTCATTTAGTGGTAAAATTATCACATTTGTGTAGCTTAGCGTATTTAATGACAATCAAATAAACTATTTCAACACCAATATCAGATAATGTGGGATTAAACCCATAAACCCAGAATTCAGTAAGAAAAATGAAGACAAAAAATTTAGGATGCTACCCAAAAAAACCCAGATTTTCGAATGTAAAATGGAAAAAAAGGATGATGACTGAAAAATAAATTCACAAATTCTGAACCCAAATTTTCGAAATTGAAATGAAAAAAAAATATTAGGATGATGAACGAATAATAAATTCAATTTTCAATTTAAATTCATCCAAAAAATAAGTTTAAATCTCATTTCATCCTTAAGAATAAAACTTTAACTCAACAAAATATCAAAAAAAATGGGAAGGGGGAGAGTGTGAGTAGAAAGAGAAAAAAGAGAGCTATGTGAATTGGGAAATGGCAAGCAACTAATGTACAACATTACAAGTACAAAAGGTCAACTACAATTTTAATTAAAAGTTGTTCCCAATGTTGTTTATGTTCCCGTGCAAAAGTTGTTCCCAAACTTAAATTTAGAGCACTATTAACGATGACCTAATTGCTAAAGTTTATGGCACTATTCATTCTCTTTCTCTCTCCTTAAATGTCATCTTTCAACCTTTTCTTATTAACAATGACATATTTTAAGTTCATCACATTCTCTCTCTTACCCCACCATACTTTCTCTTACGTTATTTATTTATTTCAATAATTTTTAAATATGTTCATAAATAAGTAACATTGATAAATTAGTGAAAATTTATACTTAAATGTGGTTAACTTTTAATTTTAATTAAAAATATTTTAAGTGTAATTAATTTGCTCGTGCATAATTAATCGATGTTGGAAGGATTTCCATTATTAATTTGCTGATTTTGTTGTTTAGAAATTTGTTTCTTGTGTTTTTTGGCTAATTTTTTTCTACGTTTGGGATTATTTAAATCCATAATTTTTGAAATATTTTGGGGATTTTTTTTAGCAAACAAAAGTTGCAAAATTGTGTTAAAGAAGAGAAAATAGGGGGAAAATAGTTTTCTGAAAAATTTGCCAAAATATATCAAAAGGGGTCTCATTTTATAGATCTCGGAAAAATATGAACGTTGGTGATTTTATTTTAATTTTTTGACTTTTATTTTAGGAGAAAATAACAATTTAATGATTTAAACAATTGTATTTTCTCCCTCCTCCAACCGCCAATAAGGAGGTGACACATAATCTGACGCGCGTCAGATCATGCAGAGGGCGTCCGATGAAGTTGCTGGCTTCTTCAATCTGAAACGGTGTCGTTTTATTGTTTTGCTTGACAAAACTCAGTATTTTTATCTGTTTTCATCTCAGACTTTTGTTGATGACCGTTTGTGTGAATAGGTCACAAGATGACCTATTTGAATGACCTTTTGATGAACAACCTTTAATTAGGTCAATACTGATAAGGTTTTTTTAAAGTTCATGTCATGACTTTATCAAAATGTCATTGTTAATAGTGCTCTTAGTAAAATAAATGTTACGAGTTATTAAAACAATTTTAATCAAAAGTTCTTTCTAATTTGTTTAAGGGAGTAACTTAGACAAGTCATTGATGTGCTCAATAGAAACGCAAATTAGATGGTGCAGGGAGGAGCATCATGAGCATGGTGCTCCATGCCCACGTCACCATGTACGTCAGCATGCTCGCAGTGTACATAAAACTTTTGCTAGTGTACAAAAACTCCCATTGTACATTAACCCCCAAATGTACATCAGATTTATTTATTTTTCTCTCTCCTCCATAATTGGACATTTTGAATTCATTTCCCTAAAAATTTTCCCTCTAAATGTTCCAATTGACTTTTGCACATGTTTTTTTATATAACTTTATTGTTCACTATGATTACTAAACATGCTCATTTATTAATTTCAAATGTTCATTGTATAATAATACTCAATTTCAAAAAAAATTGTTCCAATACAAGGATATTTGAGAAAACTTAGTGTCCCCAAAATTTAATGGGTGAACATATAAGTTTAGACAATGTACATCTGTATACAATTAGTGAACATATGAATTATGGTCTTGTATATATATGTAAAGTGAATGAACATTGGTAATTGTACAATAGTTTACATGCAATTGTACAAAAGATCATAACTGAGTGTACATATGTCAAATAATGAGACTTGGATATATATATAATGCGCATTTGCAAGATATAAAATACAAGGATATTGTCTTGTTAACCCAAAAGAAAAATGATCAATTAGTCAGTAACTAAAAAAGTATTCTAAATTTCTACAAAAAAAAGGAACAATGTGAAATGCTGCTAAAAAGAACTTGATTTCATTTATGATTCTTGGCATTTTTCGCAACGCATGTCCCCGCTTGTTGACTTTGCTCTTGAGAATGTCAATGCAATATTGTGTCTGGACGTGTTTGATCCTATCAAACTGAGCGCAAAATATTTGTTGTGTTAGTAATGTGACACGTAGGTAAAGACCTTTTACTTTTAGACTTAATGAGTGAACATTTGGGGAACATTCATGATACGTATGCTCAAAAAAGTGAACATTAAAGTAAAGATAGTGTTGTTCATTTTTTAGACATAATGAACATATATGCATTTGTCTTGTACATAGAACAAGTATGTAGTGTACATATCACTTACTCTTTAGAGATTGAGGCTTTCTTTTTCCCGTGCTTGGGCCTGGATACAAGGTATGGAATCCTTTATGAGAGTATGTACATATTATTAGATATAATGATTATGTAAGGATTAGTAGTGTACATAATCAATAACATAGACGTTGTACAAATGGACAACGTATATGGTGATATAGATAATGAACATATAAACATATGTATTGTACAATAAGAATATACTAATGTACAAAGAAACAAGAAGACTTGGCATAGTTTTAGAAATTGGTTCACTTTGAGCTGTGGGATTGTCATTGTACATATTGTATTTATTAATGAACAACTATGAAATCAACAATGTACAAATAAATTAAACAAATCATAATAAAAGTACTCACTTGGCATCAGTTTCAAGAATTGTTTTCACTCTCAGCTGTGGGATTGTCATTGCACATATGATTTTTATTAATGAACAACCAGGTAATCAACAATGTACAACTTTCTTAAGCACATCCATCTAATATATGAATTTATAGAAACAACCAACAACCATCAAATGTACATTCTTATTTCATTAATGAACAATCATGCTAACAGCAATGTACAAATAAACAATGTATGAATTCATAGAAACAACCAACAACCATCAAATGTAAGTACTCTAATTCTATTAATTTACAACTTCCTAAAGCATATCCATAGCACCCAACAACCACCAATGTACATTCTAATTCTATTAATGTACATTTTCTAAAGCATATCTATCAACTTTCTGAAAATTAAAACCTTGTACATGCTAAATCAAAAACAAATTTATATAATGTACACTCACATATATATATTGTACAATAAAACCGAAGAACAACACTTTTTACATTTTTGGAATTACCTCTGTTTGGATGTTTGGACTCCTTTTGGTTCTTGGATTTTTGATTTCAAAAGGTTGCTCAGTGGTATTTCTTCTTCAGATCTAAGAACGAAAAAGAAAGAAAAATTTAGAAAACAATCGCATCCAATGAGCATTTTTTGTACATTAAAATGAGGAGAAACTTACTCTGTCGTGGCTGGAAGAATCGTCGGTACTGGATGACGGATTTGGAGTGACTTTGGCAACGTAACTTCTTTGCTTTCTTTGTTTTTTTATTTGCTTGTTTGTTTAATTCTTCTCTAATGTCTGTAATTGTAAAAAATTGATGCTACAATTCGAATATATGGTGTTCAATGAGCAATTTCAAAAAAAATGGGGAATTTTCGTGAAGGGAGTAACCGAAATTGGAGTTTTTGAGTTTTTGGAGTTTTGGTAATGGAGGTTTGGAGCTTTTGGAGAGAGAAAGAGAAATGATGGAGAGTGAGGAAGAGAAACCACTGAGCATCCTTTTAATGTTCAACAGTAACTTGTCAAATCAGTTTTTTTTTAAATTTTCGTGTACACTGGTGAACACTCAATGTACACTGAGCAGCGCGTCCAACTTAAAAAGCACGCGTTTTGTTTAATTTTGGCTGCGTTTTGGACAAGGAGCACCATGCTCATGGTGCTCCTTGGTGTATAATCTACTAATTGCAATAGAAAACTAGATGCATAATGTGTACCCCATAATTATTTGTTTCCCTATTACTACAGTCATTATTCCAAGATTTTTTAATATAAAGTTGTTGCCTAATGTGACTCGGCTTAAGCATAATGTGTACAAGATTTCTTTTCACAAGCAGAATGTGTACAAGATCTCTAAATTAGTTTGACGTAAATTAGTATAAACGTAATATAAAGTTAGACCATCTCTTTTAGAAGTTATAGAATATAGGAGGGGGTATCTATATTATTAGTACAAATTAGTTTAGTTTTTAGGGAAAGTTATGAGAAGTCAAGAAAGCCTAAATTCTACTATCACATTAACCCCCCCTATTGACTTGCAAAAAACTTATAACAGAAAAACCACCAAGCCTTCAAAATAGCAACCGCCAATTCCCTTACCAAAAATAAAATAAAAAACATGATTATGAAAACCACAAAAAGAAGAAGATGCTTAATTACTTACAAAAAACGAAAGATAAGAAAACAAATAAAATCACCAAACCTATAACTAACCAATAAAGAAAAAAATCCCCTTAGAAAAAAAATATATATATCAAAAAAAGAAGTTAAAAACCGTTCAAAGCACAAGATATAACTGCTACTCCATTCTTGGCAGTGCTAATACAAAATTACTGATATTATAGTCTTACAAAAATTAAAATTTGTTTTAGAGAAAACTCTCACCAATATTATGTTTATAAATAAGAAAAAAAGAAACTATTCACATATAACTGCTCAAAGCTCTCACTTTATTTTAAGAAAAAAAAACTTCCCTCAAGTAGCAAAATGTATATTCTTTTTCGAATTGCATCCACAACAAATAATACCATTACGACCGGGGTACTCTCTCTCTCTCTACATTCTTCGGATTTTGGGCCTCTTTTCACATTGTTGTTATCTTGCCGTTGAAATCTTTGACTTCGTTCGGTAAGAAATATGTTTGTTTAATTGGTTTGTAACTATATGATAAATCGGACCCAAAATTAAGTTTTCTGTTTGGATATATTTGTGTTTAATTTTGCATTGGGTTACATACGTCATTTGATGTTCCTTTTTGAATCATTGATGTCTTTGTTTAGTATATTGTAGTAATCTCTATATCTTGAAGTTTAGTATTGCAATTTTAACAAACACATATTCCGCTATGGATATGATTTGGGTTGAAGGTCTTAGCGAGTTGAACTTCTTCTCGGAGTGAGAAGTTGTTTTATCGGCATACCTTTTTCTTTCCATTCCCACGCCAATTTGATTGCTATGATTTTTTTAATATCATTAATTTATTTTCCTCTTAATATCAATCTACGAGCGTGTGATTTGAATGTAGGGTTTTGGAGTATATCATATGAAAAAACCACCTAAAGAAAGGAAAAGACAGGAAATTGCATAATATCTTTATGGATCGGAGATATTATCAACAAAAAAGAACACTGGTGATGAATAATGACAAATATCTTCAACCGTTTTGAGATGCACGGGCAAAGACTAGTAACTTCAAACTTCAAGTTAGCAAAAGTAATCTCCTACCTAGACACCTTGTAGTTCCAAAATTCCTCATTCCTCACTCTCCAAACATCGTAGACAACAACGTTAACACTAGTAGCAACTATCAACTTCCTAAATTTGGTCAGAAAGGATCTTTTGATCCAAGAGTACCACCTGGTCAGGCTCTTTTTGGTCCATCTAATATCAAACCAATTCAACAGCCCCTTTGCCTTTGGTAAACTGACATTAAAAGAATATTGGAAGAAGAGATGAGTGTGTCTCACAATTACTGCAGCAAATAGGACAAAGATCAGACTAACTAACACCCTAGCTGAGCAATCTAGCCTGAGTACTAAGCCTCTATTGTACTTCCAACCAGCAAATGAATCTGAGTAAATCTGCACTAGACTAGTCCATCCCAATTACACCTCACTAAATCCCCCACCAACAGCTTATAAGCTACCTTGACCTGATAAGAACCTAGTTGCTGGAAATCAGTATGCGTAACACTCTTTTCAGTTTCTCCTTAGCGTAACATAAGGCTTTCTAATACCAACCAAAACTACTAGCATGCTTGTAGTCCCACCAAATAGCCTCTTTAATATACACAACATTCACCCATCTTAACCAGAGAGAATTTTGCTTCTTTCCAATAGCCTAAACATATAGAAGCCATATTCCAAGTCCCAACCCTTTTAAAACCAAGCCCCCCCCCACTCTTATTAGGAGAGCAAATTTGCTCCCATTCCACATTACCAAGCTCTGAATTGAAATACTTACCAATCCATAAAAATGCTACAAATCCCCACCACTTGATGAATCACTCTCCTTGGAATGATAAAAATTTGTCCCAATAAGAATGGAGACTCAACAAGAAAACATTGTTTAGTTGAGATCTAGTAGTGTATGATAGGTGTCTAGAGCTCCATCCTTATCTCGCCAGTCATCTTTTCACATAAACTCTGACAGTCCCCAGAAGAAATCTTCCTAGCAGATATAAGCATCCCAAGATTACCAAAAGGCAAAGAACCAATAGAGAAACCAGACACATCCAAAACTCTCTTCACCCCAGCTTCATTTATACCAGCGATATACAGAGCAGTTTTCTGATTATTAATTCTTAGGCCAGAAGAAGTAGAAAATAATTCTAAACCTTAAAGCATTAGATATGTAGAGACAAAATCACCCTCACAGGACAACAACACATCATCTACAAAGTTTAAGTGATTCAGTTTGAGATCATTACACCTTGGATGAAACTTGAAAGCATCTTTTGCACTAATGAACTTCACAATCCTTGACAAATATTCCATCCATATAACCAATAAAAGAGGAAAAAATAGGGTCATCCTGCCTCAAACCTCTCTTAGACTTGAAAAACCATGAATATTTCCAATGATCATCAAAGAGAAGCTAGGAGTGAACACACATTCCATTATAAGATCAACATATCTAGCAGGGAAATTCAAAACAATCAACATTTCCTTCAAAAACCCCAATTAACAGTATCATAAGCTTTCTTCATGTCCATTTATCAAGCAATCAGGACTTGTAGCCTTCCCACCATAATGTCAAATAACATCTTCGCAAACCATGATGTTGTGCACAATACTCCTTCCCTTAATAAAAGCTCCTTGATTAAAAGAAATTATATCAGGGAGAATGACTTTCAATCTACATCACCTTAGTGATTACTTTATAAATAATATTATAACAAACAATATGTCTAAAGTCGATAACATAACAAGGAATTTTGACTTTAGCAACTAAAGCTAAAACAATGTTATTAATTTCTTTTCAACACGAGGCCATATGTCGTAGTCTCAGTCAACTTAGTGGCAAGATATAACTCCGAGCCTACAAGCAGACACTAGAAAGGGCTATTTTACCCTAGAAATGGAATCCTACTTTCGTTGGATATATTGATGTTGGTTATTTATCGAACCCAAAAAAAATCATAGACAGGCTACATCTTTTGCTATGGAAATAAAGCAATTTCTTGAAAGCCAATGAAATACACACTAACAACAACTTCATTAAACCAAGCCGATCTGATTGCACTTTATGAAGTCAGTAGAGAATTTGAATGGTTGAGTCATTAACTCAGCACATAATGAAACAAAATGGTATAAACATGGATAAAGAAGGTCATATCGTCATCTGCGAGACAACGCTATATGAATTGCACATATCAAAAAAGGAAAAGGTGATAAAATGAAATATGTGAATCCTAAATTCTTTTCCACCCATAATTTGGAGAAAGAATGGACGATCATATGTTAAGCAGGTCTAGTCATGTGACAAATTAGCCGATCAATTTACAAAGTCACATCCATCCAGAAAATTTCAAGAACTCGTGGACGCATCGTCTCCGTGACCTACACTAAACTGAGGGGGAGCCTATATGTTTTGTACTCTTTTTCCTTCATTCACGTTTTTATCCCACTGAGTTTTTCTTGGCAATATTTTAATGAGGCATAATTTATGTAGATGTAATAATTTAGGAATTGTACACTTTTTCCCTTGTATTTTTCCCTATTGGGTCTTTCAAATATAAACAGACTTCACCTGCTATGTTCATGTTATAATTCATTTAAGGGGGACTATTGTAAATAATATATGAACCCACCTTGTGGACGACTTTTATTGAACGAACATTGCCGCCCAAATACAACAACAGATTAGACATTACACTGAGTTGATATGATAATATCTGTGGGATTATTATCCACTTAATGCTATCAAATCCCAAACGCAATGTTTGGATAGGACGAAATGGAAGCAAAGGAAGAGAAGAGAAAGATAGGAAGGCAATTTCACTTGTTTGGATAAGTGATTGGGGAGAGGCAATTTCCATCCTCCCTTAATAATTATAATCTCTCCAAAATTGGAAAGACTCAGAGGGAAAATGAACCCAGATTTGGAGGGAAAATGAACCACATCTTTCCCTCCTTTGCTCTTCCCTTCCTTTCACCCTCTCTTCCTCCCCTTCTTTTCCCTCCTTCTATACTATCCAAGCAAAGCGAAAGTGCTTGTGTTTTGGGGGGGGGGGGTGTGAAGGGAAGAAAAAAGGAGGGTAGCAAAGAAAGATAAGTTTTCCTTCCAAACCTCTTCATTATCAGAGGAAAAAAGTCTTACAAACTAATCCTTCCATTTCCCTCCCTTCCAGATCGCTCACCACCTGACTTGATCCTAATAATGAAATTTGCCCATCTCACTTCCCTTCTATCTTGACTATTCAAACAAGTTATTTATGTGTATCACCCACCCAATACTGTAAGATCCCACACTCCTATAAATGATGAAATACAACTTTTACAAGTTCCGCTGTTTTGTGATTTTTGCTATTAGTGCAAACACGAAACCAATTGTTATAAAAGCAACCAAAAGCATGTGAGGCAATTATAAGGGAGCACAACATGATACCAAAAAAAGTTTTGCCAAATAAACGGAGGTTGTGGAAATGACAAGGTCATCTATACAATATACAGGAGCTATGCACCAAACCAAAAAGACCCGAGAGGACATCTGACACAAGATCATTAACATCGCTGAAAGAAATGATGGATACATCATCATGGATAGAGAGTGAGAAGCAGGAATGTTAGCTAATATATCTACTCATATCCTTTACATTTGACTGGTGCACAAAAGCAACTATTGCAGAATAGACGAAGACCCACACAAATTTCTGCAACATTCAATTTTCTCCAGGAAAATACTTGCCTTCTACATCTGGGCTAGAAAACATGGGGAAGCCCAGCTCTATCCCATAATTATAACATCTATAAATAGATCATGAATTTGGCCTTTCTTCTGAAAACCTAGGAAGCTGAACAAGTGAATTGACACGTGTTACCCCTTCCAAACCAGACCAATTCTGGTCTTCAGTTAGGACAGATCCCACAGTTATTACTTCCACTGGCAATCTCCGGAAAGACTCGTTTTCTTCTGATGATCTAACAGTCATATTCCTCTGGAAAGATGGCTCTGAATTCTGACCATCATCAGATTCCATTGCTGCACCAGAATGGTTGCTTTGTATTGTCACAGAGGAGTAGCCTTGTTCGTCATAATCAGATTCCGTATCCATTTTTCCATCCAAGAATAAACAAACAACAGCACAGTCATCCATCTTTGAAGTTGGATACTTGAGCTTCCATTCACGAGCAGCTGATTCAACCAGTACACGTGCTGCTGATGCCCGGGATGGGGCTGTGGATACTATTTCTACTACTTCCTCATTACTCAATACGTCCCAAACCTATATAGAAAAACTAAATATAAGATAACCAAGAACATTTTCACCTTACAACGTAGAGAGTCAGGACTCCAAACAATAAAACAGGAGATATAAACATGTCATGGCCTGTGGTAAGCAACCTCCTACTACGTATTCTACAAAACGATACATTGATTTTAATTCTCTTTAGTTTAATTTCCGGAAGATATACATTTACTCTAAGAAGCTAATATAAGCTTTCCAGTGGAACGGAAATTATTTTCCTCATGTGAAGGGAGGATTCAATCCCCAGCCAGGTAGAGTTTCACCCAGTAATATAACCATGGCTACACCAAAGTTGGTAGTGGACTTGCCATCGATCTTCCAACATCTCAATAGTGCACTAACAATTTAACACTATATCCCTATCCCCTTTAAATGCAAATTTTCATGACAATCGCGAGTTAGAGATAACGAGGTTTGAAAAGGAGATGTAGAAAATCCAAGACGAATCCTAATTTTCTGCTTTCACAAAATTTTCATCATTGTCAACTAAGTCCTCTAGCTTAATGTTAAATATGCCAACTTCAACTTGGTACATCTAAACATTTTCTAGCATGACAAATAAAATTTGCCAGGGCATGCGACACAACATTTATTATCCTTCAAGATTGATCCACTCTAAGAAACTTCACGTCAATCACATCTGACATCTCCGGGCTTCGATATGTTTCAAGCATGATTTTTTTGACTCTAACCACCTTATAATCACATTATAAAAACTTCATTATGGATTACCACCTTATACGACTACTTTTTTACACCAGGGCATGATAATATCCGTCAAGTGAGCCCACCCTTTCTTTCCCCACTTTCCCTCAAATATTCCATGAAGCTTGGTCATGCATTCTATAACGAGCAGAGAGGGCAAAAAATCTTCAAAACCTAAACATCCACAACAATATATCTAAAATTTGGGTCGAGGAATTATCAGGAGGGCAATCACATCCAAAACATCAAGCTAAAGGAATTAGCAGAGCAGGAAAAGGTAAGATTTAAGGACTTAGGGTTTACAAACTTCGGGCAAAAAAAATTATTCTGTTGGAAATTGTCACTTTTTTCCATTAATTAACAACTAAATGTTAATTTAATGCTTATTTCATGTTGGTATGGCAGATCCAAATGACTAAAACATTATGCGAATGGAATTGGGGGAGCAGGAGAAGGTCATATTCAAGGTATCAAAAATTATAGTTTATGAAAAAATACTGGCTTTTTGGGAAATTGTCATTTTTCCCATCAACTAATGTGACTAAAAACATACTAATGACTTATCTGATGTTGTTAGGGCGAAATTTGTGCCTGGAAACCAAGTTCTTCTGCAACTAAGGGCATGTCACAAATGGGGGTACTGGTAATTGTTGATAGGCATAGAGATGTCACTAACCAACTACAAGAAGATGATGAGGATAGTGAAAGATGGAAAGCGAGAAAAGATGAGAGAAGATGACAGATGAAACTTGATACAAAATTGGCCCAAGTAAATGGCAGTTGTGATTGGATTGAATGAGGAAAGATGTAGGAAAAAACACAGTGGAGGGAGAAATAAGGCGAAAAGTGTGTCATTGAAAGCAAAGGAGAAAAATTCATTTACTAAACAAGCTAAGGGTAGGCTCCAATGACAAATCTTGGATGGAAGTCGTCATCTGTGGCGTAAAAATTCAAAAAAGAGTGGTATAAGATGGTTATTGAAAAAAAAAATTACAAGGTGGTTACTTGAATAATTGGACTTTATAAGGTAGTTGAAGTGAAAAATGGTTTAGAGTCAACAAATCCTTATGAATAAAGATAAAACTAATCACCAAACTCATGCTAGAATTCAATCATATGTAAAGATCATGTGCGATTTGTTCATAACTTCATTGCCTCATTGAAAAGACATGAATGCCGCTGATGTGGATTTTAAATCAACCAAACACAAGTCAATGTAATGGGAGGAGCAATCAACATATAATAGTTATATATTTAAAAACATGGGACACGACGGTCATTTCACATGTTAAATAAGTGGCAAAAAGGTCATTTAACATGTAAAATAAGGGGCAACATGGTAAACTCAAGTATATGACAGCACCCCTCATTTAACATAGTAATATAGCGTCCAAATACATGGTAATATAGTGTCCAAATTAAAGTAATGGTATTAAATGTTTGGAAACATGTAACTGTTATATTTCTATCACTCCTTATATAATGGAGCTCCAACTTAATACACTCATCACATAAAAGTTGTAGATATTCAAGGAGGCCAAGAGAGATCTATTTTCCTTACCAACTAAAGATGGGGATGAAAAATTCCCACAAAATATACCCCTCTGATCTTAGTCATAGGCTTGAGATGGTGCTAAGTACATATAAACAAGGAAGCTTTTAGACTGAGCAAATAAATAAAGGTATCAAATGATATTGACAATTGAAAATAACTTTCACGACTTCTAAGGAACCAAATTTTGTAGTTGATGTACAGAGAAGTGAGACAAATCCAGACCTACAACTGCTAGATTCCAAGCATAGTCCAAAAACTTTCCTTGACTCACCAAACAGAGGGATTAGAAATTAAACTCAGTCCTTGATTTGAGATTCCTTGACTCAGTTCATTGAGGCACTTAATACCCTTGATTTCCTTTAGCAAGTATCTCTAAAATACTGTACACTGTACTCTACATATATGAGAAAGCTATATTCTGTCATCATTTATTTTATTATTACTGGGGTTGAGCTCAAAACACTTACAAAAAATCTACATTAACTGTCATGGATTCACTAGTCTAGTGCATATAAAGCAAAAGTGAACAGTCACCCAAATATTACTGAGAATGATAAGATGCAAAATCCAAATAGAAGAAAGGATGTAGCCTCAACCTAGTTCAAATAGAAACCCCGTGAGAATGGAGAACAGTCAAAACATTGCTCTTTAACATGTAGAACTAGTATCGGACCCACATCAGGACGTTGCATTTCCTACATCTGGCAAGTGTTGTTACCATCAATAATATTTTGTGTCAACTTAGTGTAGAGAAGATGTTAGTAAGGAGGAGATGGAGAGTTATGTATTCATATTATACATATAAATCATATCAATTAAATCCTTGATTTCCATCAGCTACCAATTATATCATCTTTACTTTGAAGAAGATAACCAACAAGATTGTGATGGATTGGTCTCGTATTTAAAACTCTTGCATCATAGTTCAAATCAAGGTTCAAGTCTTTGAATGGCAATATTTGCCCATTCGTTGTTTGTTTCAGGTCGACAAGGAGTGAGGCCTTGAGGGTAATGATAAATAGAGGCTATAACACTTTTGAAAACTATTATAGATATCAGCAAAATTTTGAAAAACAACAGAGAATGAACAGGCATATCCATGCATACCCCATCAGAGGCCACTACAATGAACTGATCTTTATCTGTCAGAGTCCTGTGTGAAAATTCTGGCACAGAAATAACCCCATATTCCTTTAGACAGAAGTCACCAAATGCTCGCGCCATTGCAAGCCCTGGGGCATCATCGAATGGCAGCCAAACCCTAGGAACTTCAGGTTCATCTTGCAACGCAAACACCCTTCCCTTGCACCGCTTTATCCTTTCAGCTTCCCCTAGAAAAAAGCTTTGACAACTAATTCGATTTGTTCAACAAGCACAAAAACAGAAGTTTATCAAATATTTACACTTACTCGGTAAATCTGGCTTCAGATCAACAGTCAATTGGATTGCTATTAAAGCATCATTGCTGTCCTTAGACCCCATGATTGCCCGAGAATCCCCAATGTTTCCCATGAACAGATTTGAACCCTACATACACATATATAATGAAATTTTGGGGAAACATTTATCAGTAGCATAAAAATGGTGGACAATAGCTTACTTGTTTCACAATAGTAACAGCTGTGCTACCGCTGCAAAAGCAATCCAAATTAGGACGTGATCTCAACTCTTTATCCATAGCCTTGTACGATTTAAGAAAAACATCCCTCCATAGCGAACTGATCTTATCCTCAGCTGGAACATCCTTCTCCGCTTCTGCACCTTCAGATTTTAGATCACCATTGCAACACGTACCACTTGAACCATCTTCCTTTGTCTGGGAAGAGTTGAGAAATGACAATAGCTTTATTGGCAAAGCATCCCTCACTCTGCGAGCAACAAGATGGCCATGAGGCCCATGCCCATCAAATACACCAAAAAATGTAACATCATCTGCCATAAAATCCTGCAAAGAAGATTCAACAGCTTACATACTAAAGCACCAAGTAAAAATCAAGAGAAACAAAAGCTGAAAAAAATACTCACTTCCCAAACTATCATGGCATCCTGATTTATTCCCTTGCGGCCCTGCTGAGTGAATATACAAGAACTACGACTCTTCCCATTCATAAATATCCGGTTTGGTATTGACGATAAATGCTGTAATGTGGCAATATGGTCGGAGAAAGTTCTCTTACTCCTCTTCCGACCACACAATCCCATCCCTAAGCAAGACGATGACGACATAGACTCTCCATTGCTCCCACTACTACAAGTGCTCTGACTACTAGTTGAAATGCAGCCACCCATTTGCTCAAACCCAGAAAAACCAATACATTGGATTAAACTCAACCCAAGAAGATTGCTTCTCAATTTCCTCCTAAAATGGATCTACAATATTAGTGTTTAGTTAGCAATAGCATAACAGCTCACTTTCATAGGCAATCCAACAAAAGAGTATCGACATTCAACCAAATTCTTGAACTTGAAAATAATAGCACGCCACGCGTCAAATTGGGTACACTAATAGGAAAACTATGACCTAATTGCTTTTAAAAACTAGGTCAAATTGGTGGATCCATTGGATGGTACGCTTACTGATGACCATAACAACTAAATTTCACAAGGCAAACATTAAACAAATAAGAGCCCCAATAATTAATTCAATATATACCACTAAGGACATAAAAAATGAGTGAAACTAAACAAATCTCAAGTACTAATTAAACAAAGCAGTATCAATATTATAATGTTCACCCATGTGAATTAGCATTTAGAATATAAACCAGGGTGTCCTCATCATCTTGTCCTTCATGCAATTCACAAGTAACAGTCAAAATTGCTAATTAAACTCAAACCAAAAACCCCAAAAACGGAAATTAGACAAATTGAAAATTGAAAATTGAAAATTGAAATCAGTCAAAGTAGCAAACCACAATCTAGGGAAATTATTGACTATGATAAATCAAATATTCAAAACTTGAAGAATTAAATATCCATTAAAATAAATGAAAAAACGAACTTGATGAGAAATCATACCTGGGCAACTCAAAATTCTAGGGTAGATTCAAAAATGAAGTCGAGATAAGAAGATATTCAAAAAGTTAGGAGAGAGAGAAAGAAAGAAAGAAAAATGAAACAGGGAAAGGAAGAAAAAGACGAAATAAAGGTAGGATTTTAATTGTCAAAGCACTATCTAATAAACAGAAAAAGGCAAAAGACACATGAGATCCACCATTACACAAACTACAAATAAAAAAAAATTAAAAGAAAAAGAGAAGAGTCAAAAAAAAAAAAAACCATGGAATATGCAAAGAATACAAGTATAGCAAAAAAAACCAACCTTTTAGAATGGAGGAGAAAAAACGAAATAGATAAGCTGGGGGTTTGGGTTATGGGTATGGTTAGAACGAGTGGATGGAAATGAAGAGTTAGGAGTCAGGAGAGAGCTGTGAACTCAATGAAGAAGAGAATTTATGAGATTTGGTAAGAGGGGAGATGTTTGCATTGATTACGAGTGCAGAAAGTGTGTTTTTGACAGGGTAGAGTGTAGGCAGTGGAGTGTGAAGGGCAAGGCAGCGGCAGTTACTGTTAGGCTGGAATGAAAGCTAATGATGATACTAACTCGATACCAAGATATGATATCCCACCTTCTTTTTTCCTTCTAAGGTGCAATTTGCAAATTTGATATGAGAACGCTCTTTATCACGCGCCTCTTCAACCTAAAGAAGCAAAGACGATGAGAGTTCTATGCAGAGGCGGATGCAGCATACAACACCCTGGTGCACGTGTAACAGGGATTTATTTTTAAAAAAATTAAAATTTTAACACTCCTCTGATTTCACGAATGCTTCAGCCTTCACGAATCACGAAGCTTCGCGACCACAAGTGCTTCATGGAGATTCATTCATAACCGGCGGTGCTTCACGCCTTCACGTATGGCGATGCTTCGTCGGCTCAGGCTCAGATTTGTCTCTTCAGGCCTGTGATGGTGAAATGGGTAGATGTGGGCTAGTGGAGGAGGATGAAGATTTGACGACAGATGGTTTGCGTTAGGGCTGGTTGGATTCTGGTCCCCATCTGTCGTATTCGGAGGAGAATGTTCACGGAGAAGAAGAATACTAGGATAGGAAAGGATGAGAGTGAGTAATGGCCGGTGGATATTTAAGTTTTTGGAGAAGAAGAAGGAAGATGGTGGTGGTGCAGTGGAGAAAATCGACATTTTCTGTGTTTCTGTACAAAGCTTTGTTGTGAAGATGGTCAACAAATCAAGATGGTGAATGGTGAGGTTTTGTTTGAAATTTATATTTATTTTTTTAGGGAAAAAATAAAGGCATAAAAATTTAATTGATTAATTGAAAAATGAAATGCAATTGCAATTTGTTATGGATTTAATTTTCAGATTTCATAATTGAGATTGTTTTTCTTACCTTGTAATGATTTTTCCTTAAGCCCGTATACATTTTAAGGGAAAAAATGTAAAACCATAATTTAGAACTTCTAAAATTTCTTACACGTCTGATTGCCTTTGGCCTTTGCTGATAGGATCTAAGAAGTTAGGAAAAAGAAAGTATGGAATTCAACTTTTATTTGATTGTACTTTCAAGTTTTATTAGTTGTAATATGAATTATTATTATTACTATTGTTGGAATGAAACTTGTTAGAGAGCACTTTTTATATAAAAAAAAATTGATTCCAATATATGATCGGCAATTGGATGGTGAACCACCATCCGAAAAATCCTGCATCCGCCTCTGGTTCTATGTACTTCTCACACGCCACACTCTTGTGAACTTCAACAAACCACTACACATCCTCTTACCTACTTCCATCTCCTTGGTTTCTCTTGTTTTTTCTCTTGTATAATTTTATAAATTTTATGGATCTATTTAACAAGACAGATTAGAGAGCAAAGCTCAAGAAGTAGAGCTCACTGATCAGAACATGTTGCGCTATGTCATCTTGGCAAAGCCAAATCATGGTAGACTCCACTGTGATGCAGAGACTCATGTCCAACAAATGTTGTTAAACCCTCGTAGATTGACAAATAGTTTGATGACGCCAGAGACTCACACTAGATGAATAAGGATGTGCTAATAAATGAGTCTATTGGTAGGCCCTGAATCTACTAGAGAGCCAAGCGTTAGTCAGAGGCCCATAAGCAAAGGGTGCTGATAAACCCTCAAGGCTCATCAAATAGCTGGGGTAAGTCAAAGACTCACACCGGACGAGCACTAAATAAGCTTGGAAAAATTCAGCAAAGAACGGTGGAAAAAGTTAACTTGCTCACCCAATCTACATATAAACCTATCTAGTCTGCCCCCTTTGCCCAAAGTAGAGCAAGCAAATTGTGTGCTATGCTAGGAAGTAAAAGAAGGCAAGGAAATGGAACAAATTCTTTAAATTGCATGAAAGCAAGAGATAGTAAGGAAAAAAGGCTGCACCGAGCAGGCTTGATGAGAGACAAAATGTAAGAGCAAAAGAAAGAGGAAGTTACATAAAAGACAAATTATGAGAATACAAGATATGATTTGAGTACTACAAACTATGAGAAGACTACTACCCACTAAACAAAAGCAAAATATTGCTAAGACTAAGCTTAAACTATTTATACACATTACAAAGGTTAGTCAAGAATTAACCTAAAAGAAAATGCATATGATTGAGGAAAGCGCGTAAAAAGCTCCAAATTAAATATCGAAGTCCTCAAGTACCCAACACAAGAGTCACAGGATGACTTAGGGGAAGTTGGATATAACTGCTCGAATCCCTATACTTAGGAATCAAGCAGAGGCCCTCTGGCTCACCCAACTCTAATGTGGTCGTTATGCACGGATCTGTCTGCTCAGGTTGTAGTAGAGCACCCACTGCCATATTGTCGTCCTCGATCATCTAATGGTCCACAGACGTCGGAGGGTCCAAAAAGACCCCCTTGTTGAAAGGATATTCGAAGTGGCTCTAGTTGAAATACGGATGAAATCACCACAAGATGCGACGAAAAATCAATGTACAATCCTCCCAATAACCCTTCATTTCTTTAGCATGCTTAGACATCAACTGAGTTATGACCTTCCCCTTATGGGAGACTTCAAAGACAAGTCTGTAGCCTGCTAAAATCTCAGACTCTAGCTCACAAAAGGTTGGGGCAGCTAGTATGTTTTGGTTGCAGCTTAGTAAGTTGTTCCTTTAACTTGGACCTCCCCCTAAGCTTCTACTTTTCCTGATCGGCGAGCTCCAACTGACTATGAAGCACATAACCTGAAGAGTGGACTTACTTAGCCGAAAAGAGAGGTTGTAATTCTTGTTAATGGAGGCAACCTTATCACTAAGTCGCCGCTCCAGATGCTCAATCTGGGAACAACCCATCTCGATCAGCCTTGTGAAGAACTAACTCCTCCTAGATATAAACAATCTTCTCTAACATGGTCAAGGAGTTGGCCTTCTTCTAACAGAGTTTTTCTCTACATAAGGCACCCCAGCAACTCCAATTGCGCTTCATACCCCGCTACAACCGGTGAAGTCTGCATCCCAAGTAAGTGTGAGAGCTTACATACAAAAAGACTTAGCTGTGCAGCCTGAAAAGGACAAAAAAGGAAGGTTAGTGGTGTAACTGCTAAGATGAATACATAAGATTAAAGCAAGAAAATGAAATAAAAATGGATACTAGGTGCATACTGTAGCTATGTTTGGGATAGAAGTTACACCATTAATGTGCTTCCTCATGGCCTCCAACCAGCTAAGAGGGTCTACATACACAAAACTGAGGATCTCTGCTCACGGACGCCTTAACTAAGCTCCGGACATATTGTTCCGGAAGGTAGATGAAAACAAATTGACCACAAAAATCGGTAAGGGATAGAGTTCAGTCTGCTTATCTTGAGGTTGCTCGCATTCGTGCTTCTCTTCCTCCTCATCAAGCATGATGAGGTCTTCGCCAACCCTCACCCCTTTATCTGACGGTGCCTTCTTGTTCACCACCTTGTTAGCCTTCCTCTTCTCGAAAAACAGGGGAGACTAAGGATGTAAGGGTGAAACTAGATGCCCCGTTATGCCTTCACGATAGAGTTCAGAGTTATCACCTCCTGAGCCTTATAGTGCCTAGTGAGATTGGCATTGGGCTATCAGTAGAGCCTTGCATGGTCTTAAGAGCTTTCTGTAAAGAATAAGAGAAAATAGGAGTGAGACAAATTGCGTAATGGAAAACGAGGCAGATTGAAGATGAAAAGAAATTAGTTAAGCTAATAAATGGAAGATAAGGCATACTATTCGGGCCCATTCCAATCATGGCCACCTCACCGGTGAAATGACACGAGGACAAGGTAACCGCGGTACTGCTGCTCGAAAGACCACCTCTGAAAATGTGCAAATAACTCTGCTCAACTAGGGTGGTGCTACTGTGGAGGATGAGACCGACCTCCCTATTGCTGGAAGCCAAGCTGACGCAGCTTTCAAAGTGCCTCCACCACCAGTAACTTATTCATATCTACGAGAGCTCGAACTCCGAATTGAGAGACACATGACTACTGTCATGCAACAACTCGTCTCAGTGATTAATACTCAACAGACTACTCCCCCTGACCGAGGGATAGTCCTGGATCAGCCACAGGCTCATCGAAGGGTAGCAAACCCAAAGCGTGCCCTAACCGAGCATGCTGCTGCTGGTCCGTCGAATAAAGCACCTGCCACTTCGACAGGAAAATCTATCATGTCGCCAAGTCATGATGACGCTCGACGCATCATACAACGGAAACAGATGAGGAGCAAAAACTTCGATGCTCGAAGAATCATTGAAAATAGGAGAGAGAAGTCCCACGTAGGGGACCCGAAATATCCAACTGATACAGGAACCTCAGAACAGTCTCGCCCCCTGACTAACCGTCATACATCGAGAACTGAGGTCCAGCACAACGTCGAAGATCCAGAAGAAGTAGCTGAGTCGGGTTTTCGAGTTGGTTCAGCAGTGGCACATAAATCACCTTTTAGCCAACACATCAAGGAGACCCCAAAACCGGGCAAAGTCAAAATCCCCATGATCGAGCATTATTCAGGAACCACTGATCCAACTGACCACCTGGCAGCACACAAGGCATAGATGAGCGTGCAAACCTTCTGTGAAGCCACATGGTGTAGGTATTTCTCGACCACACTCAAAGGGTTGGCCCTCAACTGGTTCACCAGCCTACCTTTTGGGATCATCACCAAGTTCTCAGCCCTCGAGGCTCTATTCTCCCAACACTTCATTGCGGCAAAGCTCCACAGAAAGATCAGTGTACACTTGATGTCAATTTTTCAGCAAAAGGGAGAAAGTTTGAGTTGTTACATCAAGAGTTTTAATGAAGAATCCCTCAAGGTCTCCGACCTCCAAGATGGATTCGCCGTTACAGCATTAATAAATGGCCTCCATCCTAGAAGGTTCAAGTTCGAGCTCGCTATGAGGGAAACTTTCACCTTAGCGGACGCGATGAGGCAGGCACATAAATACATTCAAGCGTCGGATATCTGCAAGAATGTGCACGATGAAGGGAGTAACAAACGGAAATCTGAGCCATCAAGCCAAAAAGACATAGCAGAAAGGCTGAAGAGACATCAACCTTCTGATGGAGTCCATGACCCTCGTTTCAACATCAATTGAAGGGAGATATACTTAGATTTGAAAGAGAAGTCTGTTTTGCCTCGACCCACTCCCATCAAGACGTCGAATTATCGGAGAGACAAGAAGCTGTGGTGTGAATACCATAGAGAATGTGGTCATACGACCAAGGATTGTAGAGAGCTGAAAAAGGCCCTAGACAAACTAGCCGACGAGGGAAAACTGAACAGATATTTGAAAGAACCCGAGGATGATCGAAGAAGAGAGAAGGGAAAAAGAAAAGCAATCAAAGAGTGATGAAACTGAGGGCTATGTAGGAGTCATTACTGGGGGGCTTCGCTTCAGGAGGCCTAACCGGCAATTCAAGGAAAAGTTACCAGTACCACCTGAAAAGTGATGAGATGATGAAGAGGTCAGACACCCCAACTTTGGTGTTCGGAGAAAGCTCGAAAGAGATACAAACCCCTCATGATGATCCCTTGGTCATCGAACTAAAAGTGGGAACCACAGGGTCGGTCGAGTTTTGATTGACAGCGGAAGTTCAGCTGATATCATCAATTGGGAATGTCTACAAAAGCTGAAGTATGAGAAGAAAGACGTCCAGGCCATCGACCAACCCTTGGTCGGATTTGGAGGCCAATCCGTTCACCCTCTCGAAGTCATCAATCTTCCTAGCCGGTTCAGTGAAAAAGGGAAAGGACGGTGCCTTCTAATTAACTTTTTGGTGGTCCATATTGATCTCCCTTACAACGTCATCATCGGTCGACCTACGCTGAATAGGATAAAAGCCGCAATTTTGACCTACCAGCTCCTACTCCAGTTCGAGGCAGATGATGGGACAGTGGGCAGGCTACATGGGGATCAGAAATCAGCTCGAGAATGTTACATTAATAGCCTGAGAAGAAGCAAGCCTGTCGAGCAAAATTCAGGCAAAAGAAAGAGGGAAGAAGCAAAGACAACAAAGAGTTCACCCCCTCGATTGGGGCTATTTTATAACGAGAACCCAGTCAACTATAATCGGCCCCAGCCGGTCGATGAGGATGCAGAGGTGCAACTCGGACCAGATCCTGGAAGGACGGTTCAAGTGGGAAAAGACCTTAACCCGGTCGTTCGAGATGAGTTGGTAGCACTCCTTCGGGGGTTTCAGGAGGTATTCGAATATTCTGTTCATGAGATGCCAGGGATAAACCCCTCGGTCACTAAGCATCAGTTGAATATCAAATCAAATTACAAGCCCATCAAGCAGAAGCTGACACACCAGGGCGTCGAAAGAAAAAAGCGGCTGAAGAAGAAGTAAAAAAGTTGTTAAGTGCCAGACTAATCAGGGAGTGTCAGTACACCGAATGGCTTTCGAACGTGGTGCCGGTTTGAAAGCCCAATGGGTCATGGCAGATGTGAGTCGATTTTACATATCTTAACAAGGCTTGCCCTAAGGATGATTTCCCACTTCCTAAAATCGACAAACTGGTCGATTCCACAGCTAGACATGCTCTATTCAGCTTCATGGATGCAAATGCCGGTTACCACCAGATTCCCCTAGCCGAGGAAGATCAGGTGCATATCGCTTTCATCACAAGCTCGGGAATTTACTGCTTTGTAGTCATGCCGTTCGGATTAAAGAACGCATGGGCTACATATCAGCGACTAGTCAACAAAATGTTTGAGAAACAGTTAGGATGCAACGTCGAAGTATACATATACGACATGATCGTCAAGAGCAAGCTGGTCGAAGAACATGTCTAGGACTTGAGAGAGACTTTGACCACTCTCCAAAAGTTCAACATGAAGCTTAATCCAAAGAAGTGCGTTTTTGGAGTTCGAGGGGGAAAATGTCTTGGCTTCTTGGTTGACGAACGAGGCATTGAAGCCAATATCGAAAAAGTCAAAGCAATAACCAATATGAAATCCCCTCGAACTGTCAAAGGGGTTCAAAGATTGACGGGGTGCATGGTTGCGTTAGTGAGATTTTTGTCGCGATCAGCTGACAAAAGTTTACACTTTTTCAATATCCTGAAGAAGCCGTGCTTCGAGTGGGATAATGAAGCTGAACAAGCATTCCTACAACTGAAGGCACACTTAGCATCACTACCAAAGCTCGTTTTACCCTTGCCGGGAGAAATGTTATTCATGTACCTCGCAGAATCGGAGACTACGCTAAGTGATGTTCTAGTTGCTGAACGAGAGAAGCAACAACACCCAGTTGACTTCATCAGCCACGCCTTTCGAGGGGCTGAAAGAAGATATCCCCCGTCAGAGAAGATTATTTTCGCACTAGTAATGGCTAGTCGAAAGCTAAAACCTTACTTCCAAGCTCACCCAATCAAAGTGCTCACCAGCCAGTCACTCAAAAAGCTAATTGAAAATAGAAATGGCTCTAACCGAGTCGTCGAATGGGCTAACCAATTATCTGATTTTGGCTTGGATTTGAACCTCGAAGAGCGATCAAAGCCCAAGCCCTAGCAGATTTCATCGATGAATTCCCATCTGAGTACGAGATCGCCACCCTAACCGGGATATGACAACTCTTCGTAGATGGCTCTTCTTTGAAAGCAGGTTGTGGAGCCGGGCTCTTGATTATAGACCTCCTCGAAAATAAAATAGAGTATGCAATAAAGTTTGATTTTGCTACTTCGAACAATGAAACTAAATATGAAGCCTTGTTGCTAGGATTGAAATTATGCCTTTCAAATGGGGCTAATGAAATAACAGTAAAAACCGACTCGCAGCTGGTCGTCGGTCAGGTGAATGGAGAGTTCGAGGCAAAAGAGGATAGCATGAGGATGTACCTTGGTAAAGTGAAAGAGCAACAAAAAAAATTCACCAAGTTCACAATCCAACACATCCCTAGATCCGAGAACCAGCAGGCAGACGCATTATCTCGAATGGCAAGCTCAGCCTCTGGCCTAGAACCTCGAACTATCTCCTGGGAAGTTCTTTATAGACCAAGTATCAACAATCAACTCTTCATCAACAGCATATGATTGGATGAAAAGCATCCGTGAATACCTCGAAGAAGAAAAGTTGCCAAAATATGAAAAAGAAGCAGATAGAATTTGACGCCGTTCGAATTGGTTCCTCTTGCATGATCACTTGTTATATAAAAATTAGTTCACACACCCACTATTAAGGTGTGTGACGCTCGATGAAGGTCAACAAGTGCTTTGAGAAATACATGAAGGAACGTGTGGCAGTCATCAAGGAGCACGAACTATCACCGCAAAAGCTCTTCGAGCAGGATATTATTGGCCCACATTGATGCAGGATGCCAAGGGTCTGGTTAATAAGTGCCATAATTGCCAAGTATATGCCCATGTACATCGACAATCTGCTAGCCCTCTCACCACCATGCAATCCGTGTTGCCGTTCGATCAATGGGGTATGGACATCTTAGGACCATTCCCAACCGCATCTGGCTGGAGGAAGTTCTTACTAGTCGCAGTTGACTATTTTACTAAGTGGATCGAAGCGGAACCGTTAGCCACCATCTCTAATAATCAAGTACAGAACTTCATATGAAAAAATATCATCACTCGTTTTGTTGTACCTCGAGCACTCATCTCAGACAACGGCCGACAATTCAACAACGGACCCACCAAAACATAATGTGCTCGGTTTGGCATAAAAACAAAGTTCACTATTGTTAGTCGACCACAAACAAACGGGCAAGCCGAGGCAGCCAACAAAGTCATCCTCAAAGGCCTGGAAAAGATGTTAGACGGAGCGAAAGGATCATGGGTCAAAGATCTCCTAGGCATACTATGGTCCGGTCGAACTACTGTAAAAGAAGCAACTGGTCACACGCCCTTTAACTTAGTTTATGTAAGCGAGGCCGTATTGCCGGTCGAAGTTGATATCCCCTCACCGAGGATAACCTTTTATGACTATGGATAAAATGAAGAAGAAAAAGGCATCAAGCTCGACCTCATACCAGCAACCAGAGGGAATGCCCTTCTCAAATCCATTGCTCAGAAAATGAGGATGACCAGGTTGTTCATTAGAGGGGTCTAAGAAAGGAAGTTCGAAGTAGGGGACCTTGTACTTCGAAAAGTTGAAGCAACAGGCAGGAAAGAAGACCTCGGTAAACTAAGCCCTAATTGGGAGGGGCCTTATCGAGTTACTGAGATAATTCGGCCTGGCACATACAGACTCGAGAACATGGATGGTGATACCCTATTTCGACCATGGAACGTGGACAATTTAAGAATGTTCTATGTCTGAACATCACAACACATTAAGGGGCTAATATGGGAACGAACCGCTTCGACCTCGCCAGTCCAATTGTTAGTTAAATTGCTATGATGTACGTCGAAATCATTATCGCTTCTAAGACTTGTAAAAACCTCGCCGGTTTAACAGGCTTGTAAAAGAGGAGTTATATGTAAAATTCGACCTTACCGGTCCTTCAAATATATTTGATTATTTTTATGACTTACAATTGTCAAGTAACAACAGTTGCAAAAGACCTAACAGGTCATTCGACTTTTTGACCTAACCCTCACCTCAGTGAGGATGGTCGAAATTTTTATTTAACACCCAAACAAGAGGGTGTTCGAGTTTTTCATTAAACACCCAAGTGAGGGTGTTCGAGTTATTTATGCAACACCAACTTTGAGGGTGGTCGAAGTTTTCAATTCACCACCTACTTGGAAGGTGGTTAATTTATTTAACTTAGCATATTATTCGAATAAAAGGGACCTAGCAGGTCGAATATCAAGCAAAAAGAGACAACGGAACTTAGTCAAAATAAGCTGAGTTTTTCATTTATTTCAAAAAATAATTACAATATTGATTACATTGGAGCAAAATAAAAGTTGGTTACAAGAGGTCGAGAATATAGGCCTAAGGCATCTAAGACTCAATGTCAACTGGTAGATCATCAAACGAGGAACCAGAAGAAGAGCTCGCATCATCAGTCTCCGCAGCCTCAGCCTCGCCTTCATCTTCTTTGTCGGGGGTTGGGTCTGCAGGGGCTTGTTCCTCCACGGTCTCAGTCTCCTCGACCGCCGTAGCAGCCGAAGTCGAAGCATCAACAACACCCTGCTCCCTCTTCTCCTTGGCTATGTACTCATCAAGGGTAGCCTGCTCTTGCTCATTGTACTTGGCCAAGACTTGTTTAAAATCTAAGTCAGGGGCCAAGTCCTTCAAAGACTTCTCAAAATAGTGGTGAATGTCACCGCGAGCAGACTGGTAGCCCTCGACGACCTTCTGGTCGTCAAAGACAAGGCAATCATCACACTTCAGCCACCGACGGATGATCTTGCTTTTTCTATCTTTAAGATCTATTGTACTTCGATTGCAAGTCATCACGTTCAGCAAGGGTACGCTCGAGCATCTCCTTGTGGGCCTTAAGTTTGCCCTCGAGCTAAGAGACCATCAGGCCTGATTCATCGAGCCTCTTCGCAGCCGCCTTGAGCTGGTTGGAGACTTCCTCTTTATTATTTAAGAGGCTGGTCCGCTAGCTATTGAAAGCCTCGAGATTGTCGTCTTTTAGCTTGTTGGCTTTCTCGAGCTCCGCCTCGAGAGCCACAGCCTTGCGAGAAGCCTCCGACAGCCCCTGCTTGCACTTCGCAAGCTTCTCGTCCAGCTTGCTCGAATCCTGACCTTCCTTTTCAGTAAGGCAGGCCATTCGAATAGACATCTACGAGACAGAGACATGATGTTAAGACAAGAACAAATTAGGATAAATTGGCATGAAAACCAGTGAAATCAAGGACTACCTGTAACCAGCACTCGTTGAGTGCTTCGATCTCCTGGCACCAAAGTACCTCTCGAACTCTCTGGTAGCGAGCTTGAAGAGCCTTCCTTCTTGCTTAATCGATACTAACGGCACCAGATTGGCCCTCAGCATCATGTGACCAGGATGACTTGTTCCTCTTCACCAGAGGCTCATCAATGTCAGCTCATCGAGGGGGCCTGAGCTCGAACCCAAGTGAAAGCTCAGATCAGGGAACAGGGGGTCGAGCTCAGGTGAGGCGGGTGCCTTTCTCTTAGACCTAGCACTGCCGGGGAGTTCGACCTCCGGCGAGGGCTTTTCGAAGAGAGGGGCTGCTCCCTTTGTTGGAGTAGGCAAAGGCTTAGGAGGAGCCGACTTTGCCTTTGGCTTGTGCTTTGGATTCTTCATAAAAAAGACAAGTTAGAAAAGATCAAGACCAAAATCAAACAAAAATGAGGTATGGTGGTCGAACTTACTGCGGGTGGCTTGGGCACTTTTAGTTCCGCCTTCTGAATAGACAACCGGGCCATGGCTCCCATTCCTCCCTTGGCCGTGTTCTTCTTCATCTATTCGTCGAGATTATTATAAGCAAGCACTTTAAAAACAAACATTGAGTTAGAAGCAACAAAAATACTTGGGAATGAAAAAGCAAATAAAGAGTAATCGATCCCTACATTGGTCATATGTTGAAGATATGCCGCAAGCTGACAAAAAGTGCTCATTCGACAGATCCTTATCATTGAGCAATCAATAATCCGTCCTGTACTTCGGCTTGCCATCAATGTGATATACCGTAGCCTGACAATGAATGGCCACAATGGCCTCTTCGGCGTCCATTTCAGGCACATTAAGGTTCATGCCAAAGTTGGGAGGATCATCGGACAAAATTTGAGGCACATCCCATGGCTTGTCCCCTCGAAATACAAAAAGGAACTCACCTCGAAACAGAACCCGGTTGGTAGGCATCTCAGTTGTAACCTTATAAGATTTTTCCTCCCTTATCCCATCCTTTACCATAATGAGATGTCGAGCTTGGAAGGAGTACCAACCAGGCCCATTGTAGCACTCGGACACCTCGTTAAGTTTAAACATGTTTCGCCAAAAGTGTAACAAGGGCTGCACCCCCAACATAACACAAAAAGGCCACAATCGCTCCTATCGCATTGGGCATGAGTTGACACAAGGCTATGTTGTATGCCTCTAATATCTCTTTGAAGAGCGGGTGCAAGGGAAAACGCAAACCTAGCTCGAAAAAAGCCTTATACAGGCCGATGCACCCAGGTGGTGACGTCACTACCAGGTCTGTGACCTGCTGGGGATAAAGCGCATACGACAACTTAACAGAATAAAGAGTTGACAGAAACGACAACCCCCTCTGAAGATCCTTTTGCCACTTCCCCGTCAACTAGTGGCCACTTATTCCCAATCTCTTGTTGGGGGAAGGGCAGGGTTCGCAACGGTCAGATATCGAAGTAACTTCATCTGTTGCCTCCATTATTGCACTACACCAAGTGAAATAAAAGAATCTAAGTAATTCCTCTTAGTAGGAGGGAAGGCTATCTTTATTTTATTGGGATGATTTAAAAACTCTTCGGGTCCCTCGATTCCTCACACTCCTCTTCCTCAATAGGAATAGCGTCGAGCAAAAGATCAGGATTCGGGGTCCAGTAAGCTATTGTTACAACAGGGGCCCCATCTACCCATGTCTCGACCCATGGCATATAAGGAAGGGGCAGGTTATGAGAGGCACTTGATTTGATAACGGGGTTCATTATTTATAATACAACAACCCCAACGTCAAATTTATTAAAGAAAGGAAAAGAATCAAGAATGAGAAATCATACCTTAGTCGAAAAGCACGAAGGAGATTCCTCGAACTCTTGGCGCAGACAGATAGCAGCAAGCAAAGGAAGCAAAGGATTCTTAGAGAGAGAAATTAGAGAGAGAAGTTGCAAGTGAGTAAATGAGGTAACAGTTGGGACATTTATATCTCACCTACACTGAACAGTAAAATCCCTCTAATTTGAACAGTTATTAAACATGGGAGTTCGTGCCAGGCAATAAAGGATGGTTTAATATGATAGGTTGTATGTACGGTTGAACGTATAAATACTAGTCAAAGTACGTAGTTGACTAAGAGGAACACAATGTTGACTTCAAACCATTGACCCTTACCGGGCTACTTCGAGAAATTTCAGCAATATAATCTCTCCCTCACCGGGGCTACCTCGAACTCCTCAATGTAACAATGCTTTGACTGAGCTACCTCGAGCAATTTCAAAGGTGTCCTATGAACCAAATACTTGTGAAATATTTTCTAAGTATACAAAGCCCTTCAAACAAGGCACACCCTTCGAGCAAAATGAGTACATGACTCAATTAGCCCTAACCAGGCTACCTCGAAGTCTTAAAAGCCCCTTCAAACAAGGCACACCCCTCGATAAACTGACCTGTTGGCCCTTACTAAGCCCATTTCACGTTCACCACTAAGGAGGGTGTTCGAGTTTATTCATATAACACCCAAGTGAAGGTGTTCGAGTTTTTTCATATAACACCCAAGTGAGGGTGTTCGAGTTTTTTCATTAAACACCCAAGTGAAGGTGTTCGAGTTTTTTCATATAACACCTAAGTGAGGGTGTTCGAGTTTTTTTTTATTAAACACCGAAGTGAGGGTGTTCAAATTTTTTCACTAAGACACCCTAGTGAGGGTGTTCGAGTTTTTCATTAAACACCCAAGTGAGGGTGTTCGAGTATTTTCATTAAACACCCAAGTTAGGGTGTTCGAGTTTTTTCATATAACACCAAAGTGAGGGTGTTCGAGTTTTTTCATTAAAACACCTAAGTGAGGGTGTTCGAGTTCTTTCATATAACACCCAGTGAGGATGTTCAAGTTTTTTAATTAAAACACCTAAGTGAGGGTGTTCGAGTTCTTTCATATAACACCCAGTGAGGGTGTTTGAGTTTTTTCATTAAACACCCAAGTGAGGGTGTTCGAATATTTTTCATATAGCACCCAAGTGAGGGTGTTCGAGTTTTTTCATTAAAACACCTAAGTGAGGGTGTTCGAGTTCTTTCATATAACATCCAGTGAGGGTGTTCAAGTTTTTTCATTAAAACACCTAAGTGAGGGTGTTCGAGTTCTTTCATATAACACCTAGTGAGGGTGTTCAAGTTTTTTCATTAAACACCCAAGTGAGGGCATTCGAGTTTTTTCATATAACACCCAAGTGAAGGTGTTCGAGTTTTTTCGTTAAAACACCTAAGTGAGGGTGTTCGAGTTCTTTCATATAACACCCAGTGAGGGTGTTCAAGTTTTTTCATTAAAACACCTAAGTGAGGGTGTTCAAGTTCTTTCATATAACACCTAGTGAGGGTGTTCGAGTTTTTTTATTAAACACCTAAGTGAGGGTATTCGAGTTTTTTCATATAACACCCAAGTGAGGGTGTTCGAGTTTTTCAGAAACACCAAATGAGGGTCCCATGAGGGGTACTTCGAGTTTTTCAGAAACACCAAATGAGGGTGTTCGAATTTTTTACTAAGAAACCCCATTAGCGGTACTTCGAGTTTTTCAGAAACACCAAATGAGGGTGTTCGAATTTTGTTACTAAGACACCCCATGAGGGGTACTTCTGAGTTTTTCAAAAACACCAAACAAGGGTGTTCGAATTTCTTTTACTAAGACACCCATGTGGGGTACTTTCGAATTTTGGTGGGGTACTTCGAATTTTTCTGGGGTACTTCGAGTTTTTCAGAAACACTAAGTGAGGAGTGTATTCGAGTTCACAAGACGAAGCGAAATGTTCCGCTCCACGTGCAGTTCCACCATGATTCCGAAACTACAACGTAGAGCGTGGGGCTAAATCATGGCCCACCTCACCGGTGAAATGACTAAAATACCCTTGAGGGATAAAATGACCTTTCAGGCTAGAAAGTACAGGCTTTCAGTCAAGCCCACTGACAAAAGGCCTTCATGACAGCATCACTTCCCTAGGTGATGTCACATCAGTACAACCTATAAATAGTACTTTCATCTGATCAGTCAGGTACGTTTTTACACGCATTCCAAAGCACTTACTTTTACTATTCTCTGACCTTCTAAGATCAAATCTGACTTAAGCATCGGAGAGACGATCCCGGGAACATCCTCGGGGTAGTTCACCGTGCTCGGTTTTGCAGGTACCCGGAATTCGAAGACCTTGGACTGTTACTGGTTACTACCCTAGCTGGATTTGGACTCTCCTAATTACAAATTTCTACTGTGTTTCTTGTAACAAAACACATACCATGCGAGCGATTGTAGTAATTAGATCCTTGACCCAGGCCAAACCCAGTGTCAGCACTTCGATCATCGGGGAAACAATAATCCTCCCGGTGAACTCTACACTGTCCTTATGAGGGTCTCCTCCTACCTTGACCTTCTTAGGCACCACTTTGGCCTCGGACGAGGCAGTGGCAACAATATCATTGTCGTTCGAGGCTGCATGGGAGTGGGAGGCTCATTAACCCCAACCATTGATGCTTCCCCCTCCAAGCCCACGCCATATGTATGTGCACTCTTAATAGGCTGACATGTTATTTGATCAGAAGGCAGGTCTTTCGAGACCTTAATAGCCTTTTCCTTGGGAGCATTTTCCTTGGGAGCATTTTCCTTCTCCTTAGTAGCCTCCAAAAGGCCATCATTAGAAGTAGACTTGGGAACCTTAGCATTGGCAACCTTCTAAAGGGAAGTCTTGGGATCTATGGACCTTTTGATAGCAGTCTGAAAAAGCGGCTGAACCTCCCAAAACTTGATCCCTACTGGGCGAGAAAAGGTAGATTGAGAAGGTAGCGAAGGAGGAAGATTAGAATATGCCACACGTCAATAAGTCCTTGGTTAGCCAATCAAAAGATGACCATATTTTAAGGCAGATTTAGGAAGTACAATTACCCTTATGTCACATCAGAAGAAGTACACAATTTTCCAAAAGTACACTGCAAATTCAAGGCATCTCTATTTACTTTCTCTTTCTAGAATATTCGGGTCATTACATACACAATTCTCCCAATAAATTTTATCATACCCTCAAGAAGTCTAGGGATTCCCATTTTCGTTCCCGTAAAATTTGGCGTCGTCTATGGGGATACGTATAGTTATGACTGATTATCACTCGTCCAACATTGCACGCAACCAAAGTATGCAACTAGTAGTAGAAGATATAGTGGAGGATGAATGTCCCACTCGTGGATGTGACCATCTACATGTAGGAAGGTCGATGTCTAGATGTGGACTTCAATCCTTTACGGAATGCCATTCTATAAGAAAATCGTAATCTTCCAATGACAGGATCTCACTTAGAGGCTCTCCTAAATAATTTCTAGTCTAAGATGGTTGTCGTCGTTCACGAGTAGATCAAGAGTAACATGTTGTTCTTCAACCTTGGAGGACAACAAAAAGGGGCACCATCCAAGGCTCCATGTTCTAGACGATCCTAGTCAACAGACCCGAGATCTATCTGAATTTCTCATCCGAAAAATCCCCAAGTATTAAAAAAAAGCAGCCAGCTAGGAGTGAACAACCGAGAAGGCTCGATTGGAATGTAATAGTTGAGGCCCATGGACAAGAGGGAGCCCCCTAGATGGAGACGTTGAGGACTAATGCACGTCAGTTCTTAAACGTTAAAAAGGCAACTGCATACAAAAATCAGCTACCGACTCTACCCCATATCTAAAGGACCGCCTTTGCTCTCTCGTTTTTAAAGGGAAAGGCAAAGGCCGTCTAAATCTATTCTTCGCTCTCATCAAGAGTATAGTGTCCCACAGCCCATGGCTTATGCCTAAGCATGGTATGAAATAAGGCGTTCTAAACCGGTTTTGAGAAAGTATCAACCTTTAGAGAAACGAGTGGGGGCACTTCGGATCAACTGGCTAACCCCATCCAGGATAACGAATTCTCCCCATATCCCAAAGTAACGTTGCCTACTATTGATTCATTTAATGGTACTACAAATCCAGATGACTAATATCAAATGTTTGTGCAGTCCCTGGATGATGCAACGTGATGCAAAATTTTCTTGGTACTCTCAAGGGAGTAACACATAAATGGTTTAGCAAACTCCAAACTCAGTCAACAATTTTATTGAACTAAGTTTTTTGTTCACCAACCACTTGGTAGCCAATCGTCAAGAACAAAAGACCAGCATACATTTGGGAAGATAATTCAGGCACCCAAGGATCTTTAAGGAGTTTTGTTAAATGATTAAACCTCGAGGCTCTTTAGATCTAAGATTTGAATGATAGATTTGGTTTTAATGCGTTCATTCAAGGGCTAAGGCCAAGAAGTTTCAAGTTTATTCAAGGAGAAGGTAATCACTTTGTTAGAAGATTACCTTTTTTAGAAGCTCTAAAGGAGGTTGAGGCCTTCATTCATGCCACATAAGTATG
Organism: Patellifolia procumbens; assembly: GCA_947645195.1. Lineage (NCBI taxonomy): Eukaryota > Viridiplantae > Streptophyta > Magnoliopsida > Caryophyllales > Amaranthaceae > Patellifolia > Patellifolia procumbens. Next base: position 132,946 of record CANSGD010000194.1, read on the forward strand.
TGCGGTGGTTAAGCACCCTGACTAGCATAACACTGAGGAAGTGGTCCAAGTTAAGAAAGAGATCCAAAGAATACGGAGACCTGGATGGTGGATCCTGCAAAGAGCTCGTCTAGGGACAAGAGAAGATGAAGAGTAGAGTTTGGAGACCTTATTGAGTTTAATAAGGACTCTTACTCTATCATGATGGAGATCAAAGACCATCATAATCTCAAGGCTCCAGCAAAGATGAAGACTCCTTACAAGAATAGGGATAGAAACAATTATTGTCATTTTCATAAGGATTGTGGCCATGAGACAAATGAATGCTAGAATCTTAAGAGAGCTCTTGAAGAGTTAGCTCGTCAGGGGAAGATAATCCCTTACTTGCCTCTTAGGGGGGAAGAAAATTCCAAAGGAAGGAGGACAAACAAACGAAAAAGAAGTATAATGACGGCACAAATGATATGTTGTGATGGTCATCTCAAGAGGATTCGCGACCGATGGTCCTATTGTAAGGGGAGAACTATGTGAGGGAACTTGGCCAATTCTTGTTGACTGACAAGATCACAAAAGAGCCATTTTCCACTGTATTCATCAGCGAAGAAGATAGGGGAATTTGAGGACCCCCCATGATGATACGTTGGTTGTTGAAATGAAAGTAACTAATTTGAGATAAGGCTCATTTTGATTGATACGAGAAGTACAACTGATATCATTTCAGTTGATTGCTTGGCGCGTCTGAAATTTAATGAACATCAATTGACACTCATCCATCACTCAATGATTGGGTTCGGTGGAGGGATCATCCACCCCATGGGGACGGTTCCCCTTCCCGTCAAGATTTGGGAAAAAGAGAGATCAAGAACCATTTAAATCCAGTTCTTGGTGGTGAAAGACTTAACTGGTTATAATGTCATGCTTGGTCGTCCAACTTTTAATTATGTTGATGTATATCAATTTAGAACAATGACAGCATTAAACTAAGAAAAAATAATTCAAAATTTTGATGACAACCTGTATTCGAATGGACGACCTACCACCAACTTCCACTAACCAAATATCCACCAAACTAAGGTATTATTAATGCAATTAGCAATTAATAATCAACCTGCTTAATAGCTAACAATCAATTGAAATTGACATGCAAAGAGAATTAAGATTTTAGGATAAATAACTTTGCTTCACTCAATAAGTCGCCAAGAAAAAACGTTACGATTTTCTCCTAAGTGTTTCACAGTCTAACTTTCATTCATTTCATTGCATAAATCTCTCTTTTACAACCTAAGCTAATACTTATAATATAATACAATAAAGGATATCTTTACCTTACAAAATAAATTAATAAAACTACAAAAGAAAGCTAAAAATATTCTAACTATGTTGTTGCCAAATTTCAGTCAGCACACCTTCCACAATTTGTTTTTTATTTTTGTCCCTATTGGTTGATCTTTTGTCTACGAAACCAATTGGAGGGTCTTATACACTTCATAGATTTCTAACCATAGGTTACATGCCTTATTTGGAGAAGAAATGATTGTATCCCAAAGCAGAAAGAAAAGGAGGCTGCTAAACGTGTTGAACAATGTGTAACGATGTGGTCCAATGAGAGGCTTGGCTACATAAGTAAACTTTCTTATTAGCGGACCAAATTAAGCATGAGCCTCAATCACATCAATAATGAAGATAGGAGCTTAATTCTTCTAGCTTATCACGTCTGTTTCGGGTACAAGAAACACAGTAAATTTATAATTCGGGGAAGTCCAGTTTCCAGCTAGGGTAGTAACCAAATAAGTCCAAGGTCTTCGAATCCGGGCACCTGCAAAACCGAGCACCGTGAACTACCCCGGGGATGTTCCCGGGATCGGCTCTCCTATGCTTAAGTCAGATCTGATCTCAGAGGTCAGAGAGAATAGTACTAGTAAATGCTCTGCAACATATGGAAAAACGTACCTGAATGATCAGATGAGAGTACTATTTATAGGTAGTACTGGAGTGACGTCACCTGGTGAAAGTGATGACGTCATGAAGGCATTTTGTTAGTGGGCTTGACTGAAAGCCTGTACTTTCTGGCCTGTAAAGCCCCAGGAGTAAAATAGTAATTTTACACCTCAAGGGTATTTTAGTCATTTTACCGGTAAGGTGGGCCATGACTGGAGTGGGCCTGAACATTAGCTCCACGCTCTATGTCAGATTTTAGGATCCTGATGAAACTGTGATGTGGAGCGGAATATTTTGCCTTTGTATTCGAAAGACTTGACACACCTTACGCTAGGTTGGCTTTGGCGAGCAATTCGAACGCCCTCTTGGTTCGAATGCCCTCAAAAAGGTTGAGCTGCACTTCGCGTGCTTTCCAAATTCGAATAGTTTCAAAAATCCAAAAGGGGGGGTATCCTCTATTTTGGGAGGTTGGAAACATAACTTCGACCACGCTCGATCACAAAATTCAAATGGCCTTTTCTTCGACTGTCCTCTCAGCTTGAGTGACCCTTCGAGTGAGATGTTTTTACATGTTGCATGATAAACGTTGACGTAGTGCATATCTGAATTTAAATGTTCTGAAACTTCGAAGGACTGCAAAACTCGAATGGCTACCACTAATTCGAATAACCTCAAAATTTGAATGGCCATGAACTTCGAACAACCTCAAAATTTGAATGGCCATGAAATTCGAACAACCTCAAAATTTCAAGTCACTTCGTACTTCGAACTAGGACGTTCCCTGTTCAGATGTTGGGCGACTGATTTCGACGGTGTTTTTTTTAACAAACCCGAATAATGATCAGACTACCCATTTTAATAATCTCGAAGTAGTGGCTGGCAATGATGTAGTGGATGGCAATGATGTAATCCTCAAAATTTATGATGATGCTTGTATGATGTCATTTTACTAAGCTTTGTGATAGTGCATCGAATATGTTGTGGCTATTTCGTCATTTTGTGCACCATATTAATCCAAGTTGTCCAGGCTTCACATTTTTATTTTTATTTCTCATGCAGCAGCCACATGAGGATCACGAATCACGATGATGATCATTATCTCATCACAGCAGACCATATGCTTTATTTTACTTTCATATATTTTCCATACATCATGCTACACTACATCCAACCATGCCATATCATGTAGCAGCAAGTGGGTTTGATCGTGTGATCATGATCATGATCATGAAACTTGATCTTGTGATGACGATGATGATGGTGCTCAACATCACACTTATTTTCTTTGCTCTTTTCTTGTACAACAGCTCGAAGATGATACTGTTGGAAATAAGTCTCAAAGTTTATGTCCCACATGGGTGGGTTTAGAGCTATTTCCTTAGTATTTCAATGCCAACATTTTTCCTTTTGTTTGTAAGGCACTTGGATCCCACATAGGAAGATAGTGGGCTTATTGCTTAGTATATTTATCCCCATGCCATTGTAACTCTTGTTTGGATACTAGAGACTATACTCTAGGAACCACCACACGTGGGCGTGTGGCGTTGGCGCGACGCGTTCGCGGGTGTGGATGTGTATCTTTTTATGGCCCGTCTGTTTTGAAAGATTCTCAAAATATCTTTGTAACGGAAATGATTTGTTTCCGCGTTTGACTTGCCGTTATTGCCTCCTTGATTTCCGCCAGTTATTCTCTTCCCAGAATAACTGATCGCCTCTCTCTCCCACTACTGCTATATATACCCCTCTCTGGTTAGCACAAAATGACACAGAAAAATACTTCTCTCATTTTTACTCTCTCTAAAATCTGTTCTCTCAATTCGGGTTGTATCTGTCACTCCAACCGTCTGCTTGTGAGTGCACACGAACGGGCGGTACTGTGCTAATCCTGGAGGGTGGTCGCCGGGAGGAAGTTTGCACCCGTGCTGCGGCGAAATCACCTTTAAGGACAGTGGAGGTTTCCACGACACAGTGCTCATCTCTTTAACGTTTTCCATACTTCAAGTAAGATCGTTCTCATTTATTGTTTTAGTCTCCTTGCGCAATTTACTTTCAACAATCTTAAAGGTGATTCTCGAGTTTCTGTTATCATGGCTTTGCGTAACTCCATTCCTGACATGTCTAAGATTGAGTCTTTGGATGGGAAAAATTATAAACGTTGGGCTGTCAGGGTTAGATTCTACTTAGAACAAATTGATGTTGCTTATGTTCTTGACGATCCTGTCGTCCCTACTGATGAGACCGAAAAACTGACCTATGAAACCAAATTTGCTAAGGATGACAGAACTTGCAAGGGGATGTTACTTCACTATATGTCCAATGCTTTACTTGACATATATATGACTTTTAACCATGCTAAGGACATTTGGGATACCTTAGAAAAGAAGTATGGTGTTGATGATGCTGGGACCAAACGCTACTGTATTAGTAAGTGGATGGCTTTTAAGGTAGACGATGACAAACCTATTCTAGACCAAGTTCATGAGTTTGAGACCCTCTGTACCAATATTGCTGCTGAAGGCCTTATTATTTGTGAGTACACCCAGGCTATTGTCCTTATTGAGAAACTACCCTCCTCTTGGAAGGACTACAGGAACCAACTTATGCATAAGAGGAGAGACCTTACCCTTGAAGAACTTGTTGGACATCTGAAAATCGAGGAAGAAAACCGCCTTAAGGACAAACCTTCTAACAATTCTGTTTTTCCTAAAGCTAATCTTGTGGAGTCCAAAAACTCCAACTATGACAGGAACAGGCACAAGGGAAAAGGCCCTTACAAAGGGGGCAGCAACCTTAAGGCTCAAGGAGGAGTGCAGAAATACAAGTTCAAAGGAACCTGCCACGAATGTGGAAAGCCTGGACACAAAGCTGCTGACTGTTGGAATAAAAAGAAAGACAAAAACCAAGCAAACTTGGTAGAAGAATCTGACACCATTGTTGCTGTTGTATCTGAAGTCAACCTTGCTGGAGACACCGCTGAATGGATCGTTGACACAGGAGCAACTAGGCACATTTGCACCAACCGATCCATGTTTGACATATATGAGAAGATGGAAGGTGAAAATGTGTTCATGGGAAACTCTGCATCAGCAAATGTCAATGGCAAAGGGAAGATTACTCTCAAACTCACTTTTGGAAAATTCTTATCTCTTACTAATGTACTTCATGTTCCTGAAATGCGTAGGAATTTAATTTCTGGTAGTCTGTTGATGAAAGCTGGTTTAAAGTTGTCTTCTGATTCTGATAGACTTGTCATTACTCGTAATGGGGAATTTGTGGGAAAGGGTTTTTGTAATGGGGGGCTTTTTACTTTGGATACTACTGCTGAAATCATGAATAAATCTGGTTCTACTTCTGCTTATATTGCTGAGTCTATTGATTTGTGGCACTCTAGATTAGGTCATGTTAACGTAGCTTCTATTAAAAGGTTGAAAAATCTGAACCTTATTCCTAGATTCTCAGGTTCTGACTTGCCCAAATGTGAAATTTGTGTTGAAGCCAAGTATGCTAGGAAACCTTTCAAAACAGTTGAAAGGCAATCTGAACTTCTAGAATTAGTTCACTCAGACCTAGGTGACTTTAAGAACTATGAAAGTCGAGGAGGGAAGAAGTATTACATTACCTTTGTAGACGACTATTCCCGCTACACAGTAGTGTACCTATTGAAATCCAAGGATGAGGCAGAAGAGATGTTTTTAAGGTACAAGGCTGAAGTTGAAAACCAATTGGATAGGAAAATCAAGAGACTTAGGAGTGATAGGGGAGGAGAATATGATCCTACATCTCTAAAGACCTTTTGTGAACAAAATGGGATTATTCATGAGTTGACTGCCCCTTATACCCCTGAACAAAATGGTATAGCTGAAAGGAAGAATAGAACACTAAAGAACATGATGAATGCTATGTTGATTAGTTCTGGACTTCCTGATAACATGTGGGGGGAAGCCATTTTATCTGCCTGTCATGTATTGAACCATGTACCCCATAAGAAACTAGATAAGACGCCATATGAGATGTGGAAGGGTCATATCCCAAATCTCAAATACTTGAAAGTGTGGGGGTGTCTTGCTAAGGTTGCCATACCTTCCTTTAAAAGGGATAAGATAGGACCAAAGACTTGTGACTCTATTTTCATTGGGTATGCTTATCATAGTGCTGCTTATCGTTTCCTTATTAAGGATGCTAGAGGTTCCTATGCTTGTGGTTCAATTGTCGAGTCTAGAGATGCTGAATTCTTTGAACATGTTTTTCCTTTGAAATGTTCTGCTTCTTGTTCCTCTACTGCTGATCCTGCACTGCCCATTAGTATTCCTTTGGTGACTAAACCTGTTGAGGAAGAACCTAGGAGAAGTAAGAGACCTAGAAAGGAAAGTAGCTTTAGGCCTGATTTTGTCACTTCCTTTCTTACTGAATCTTGTGTCTTGAATGAGGATCTAGTGTCTGTCTTTATTTTGGAAGAGGACCCTAGAACCTACAGTGAGGCTATGAAATCTGTTGATGCTGTATTTTGGAAAGAGGCCATAGATAGTGAGCTAGAGTCCATTATGAGTAACAACACTTGGGAATTAGCAGACCTTCCTAGGGGTTGTAAGCCTATCTCTAGCAAATGGATCTTTAAGAAGAAGCTAAAGCCTGATGGTTCCATTGATAAGTATAAAGCGAGACTAGTTGTGAGAGGTTTCACCCAAAGAGAGGGAATAGATTATTTTGACACCTATTCACCAGTCACTAAGATTGCCACCATTAGAACGCTGATTGCTTTAGCTGCTATTCACGGCCTAATAGTACATCAAATGGATGTTAAGACTGCTTTTCTAAATGGTGACCTTGAGGAAGAGATCTATATGGACCAACCTGAAGGTTGTGTAGTTCCTGGACAAGAGAAAAAGGTGTGTAAGCTAGTAAAGTCTCTTTATGGTTTAAAACAAGCCCCTAAACAATGGTACCAAAAGTTTGATAGCACCATAACCAGTTTTGGGTTTCTTGTGAACGAGAGTGACACATGTGTATACGCTAAGAATGACTCCCGAGGTTGTGTAATAATTTGCCTATATGTTGATGATATGTTGATCCTTGGGACTAGCTTAGATCTTGTGATTGAAGTAAAGGACTTCTTAAGTACTAGGTTTGAAATGAAAGACATGGGGGAGGCTGACCTTATCTTGGGAGTAAAGATCACTCGGTCTTCTCATGGATTTAGCTTGAGTCAGGCCCACTATGTAGAAAAGGTACTTAGAAAGTTCAATTCATTTGAAGTTGACCCAGTTAAGACTCCTTATGATCCTAGTGTTCATCTAGTAAAGAATAAGGGAGATCCTGTGAGTCAATCTGAGTATGCCAAAGTAATTGGTAGTATTATGTATCTGATGAATTGCACTAGACCTGATGTTGCTTATGCTATTAGTAGACTCAGTAGGTACACTCATAACCCTAGCAAAGACCATTGGGGTGCTTTGCGCAGGTTACTCAGATACCTTAGAGGGACCATGGATTGGGGCATTCACTTTTCTTCTTCTCCTGCGGTCTTAGAAGGGTATTGTGATGCTAACTGGGTATCTGGAAATGATGAGATTAACTCTACTAGTGGTTTTGTTTTTACCTTGGGTGGTGGTGCAATTTCTTGGAAATCTTGTAAACAATCTTGTACTGCTATGTCGACTATGGAATCTGAATTTGTTGCACTTGAGTTGGCAGGAAATGAGGCAGAATGGCTAAGGAATTTGCTGAATGATATTCCATTGTGGGGGAAACCAGCTCCTTCAATTGCGTTGCATTGTGACTCTCAGGCAGCTATTGCAGTGGCAAAGAACAACGTGTACAATGGAAAGAAAAGGCACATTCGCCTCAGACACAAGGTTGTCAAAGATTTGATAAGCAATGGAGTGATATCACTGGACTATGTAAGGTCCGAAAAGAACCTTGCGGATCCGTTTACTAAAGGCCTTTCTAGAAATGTAATTGAGGATGCATCCAGAGGGATGGGACTGAGACCCATTTGAATGTAATAATGAAACCCTACTCCACGCAAGTGGAGTTCAAAGGGCAACATTAAGTAATAAAAGCACTTTTATTTTGTCTATCCCTCTTGTGTAAAGTTATATTGGGAAGTGCATATCACCTGTGTTTGAGGTTGAGCAAAAGGCTCTTAATGAACCCATATCCACAGTTGTGTGGTGGTGTGTGGTGATACACACTTGATGGGATTCACCTACTTAGATGTGGAAGTGGGGCCGCTTCCTATGAGAAACTGGGGTCGTTTCTCTAGAGCATCTATGAGCATCCAGGTAAGGCGTATGGCCAGTATAGGCGCCACATTGATCGCGGAGTGACTGATTCTAAAGGGATGGATGTGTGGTTTAGATGAAGGTTTCAAATTCTCTCAAGTTCAAGATGAAAATCACTTGTTTGAACGAGACTCCAAAGTCTATCTCACTAAGTGTTAATTCAAGTCGCAAGACATTAACACCTATGCATTCTTCCTTTGCCAAATACCCGAATTGTTCTTCTCTTCCTTTTTCTTTATTCCGAAACTTTGATTCTTGTGGGGGATTGTTGGAAATAAGCCTCAAAGTTTATGTCCCACATGGGTGGGTTTAGAGCTATTTCCTTAGTATTTCAATGCCAACATTTTTCCCTTTGTTTGTAAGGCACTTGGATCCCACATAGGAAGATAGTGGGCTTATTGCTTAGTATATTTATCCCCATGCCATTGTAACTCTTGTTTGGATACTAGAGACTATACTCTAGGAACCACCACACGCACGCGCGCGCGCGCGGGCCGGGCCGGGCTCGGGCTCGGGCCGTGGGCGTGTGGCGTTGGCGCGACGCGTTCGCGGGTGTGGATGTGTATCTTTTTATGGCCCGTCTGTTTTGAAAGATTCTCAAAATATCTTTGTAACGGAAATGATTTGTTTCCGCGTTTGACTTGCCGTTATTGCCTCCTTGATTTCCGCCAGTTATTCTCTTCCCAGAATAACTGATCGCCTCTCTCTCCCACTACTGCTATATATACCCCTCTCTGGTTAGCACAAAATGACACAGAAAAATACTTCTCTCATTTTTACTCTCTCTAAAATCTGTTCTCTCAATTCGGGTTGTATCTGTCACTCCAACCGTCTGCTTGTGAGTGCACACGAACGGGCGGTACTGTGCTAATCCTGGAGGGTGGTCGCCGGGAGGAAGTTTGCACCCGTGCTGCGGCGAAATCACCTTTAAGGACAGTGGAGGTTTCCACGACACAGTGCTCATCTCTTTAACGTTTTCCATACTTCAAGTAAGATCGTTCTCATTTATTGTTTTAGTCTCCTTGCGCAATTTACTTTCAACAGATACATGTGATGATAATGCAGCAAACGAGCTGAAGCAATAAATAAACTCGAGGAGCAGGAGCAGCAGCTCGAAATAAACTCGAGGAGCAGGAGGAGCAGCTCAAGGAGCTGCAGGCAGTTCGAGGACCATTTTCACGTGTAGCGCTTCGAATGATTCTAGGTTGCTCTCTTGATGGCTTTGGTAGTACCACTGAACCTTCACAGTAGCTCGAGGACGTAATCCTATCATTTGATAATGATCATGCAATGATGATGCTTGATCATCGTGCAACTACTCCACATTTCCAAATCAATACACTCCATCACACCATTGATTTCCATTTTAATACTCACAGTAGCTCGAGCACCCAATAGTTTTCAAGTTACCTGATCATGTTTTATGTGATGATGACGACACGCCCCTCAGCAGCTCGTAGTCCTTCCCCCTATTCCATGTAACTTCGAGGATGACAAGGATAACGCTTCGAAGTTGCTGATGGTCTTCGAAGTATTCGCAGCAAAAGAGGCATTTGATCTTATGATGATGAGGTATATCATATGATGATGATCAACCATTTTGTCTTCGAGGTATATACCATATTCCATGGTGTTTCGAAGTTTTATTACCATGAGGTACATATCTATCATATGATGAGGTACATTCCATGGTGCTTCGAAGTTGCATTTGTCTTCGAGTGGGTTGATTCATCATGCGGCTGGTTTTGTCAAAATCATATGATGATGATGATGATGATGTTGTTTGCTCGAGGTATGTAGTAGTATTCGAACTTGACATGATCATGGAGCGACAAGATCCTAAACTTCGAGTGGCTTGATCATGGAGTCCGAGGTCGAACCGACAAACTCGAATGGCTGTTAATGAATTCGAGTGGCTTGATCATGGTGATAATAATACATGCGCTCGAAGTAGGCTTTGATCATATGAAAATGATCATATAACTTGATCAAGTAATGATGATGATGAACCAATTCGAAGTAACTTTAACCATAGAATGGTCATGGTTTGTTTTTGACCAAATCATATGGTGATCATGTGGGTTAATCACATAGGATGATCATATCGTGCCGATGGTGATGATGCTCGAATGGGTAGGTCATCTTCGAACGGGTTCTCTTCGAATGGGTGTTCTTCGACCATGCTCACTCTCACGCAAGATTCACAACTCGAGGTACATGATTGATCTTCGAGGTGCGCGAAATGCATTTAGTTTGAACTTACAAGCTCGAGGCACTCATCAAATTGGCTCGATCAAGTAGATGGTGTTTCACATGCTCGAATGGGTGTTCGAATGCGTAGTTTATCTTCGAATGGGTGTTCAAACGACTTTGGGTGCTTGATTTCGAGTGGCCTCCAATCTTGACCAAATTTTTGACTTCGAATGACCTAGCTCGTTGGCCTCACTCGAAGTAACTATGTTGCCTATATGTGATTTAGAATGACTTCATTCGAAAAAATGGATCTTGGTTCATATACTTCATCACTTTGACACACCCTTAAAGGCTCTTTCGAGTGACTTCAAACTTCAATCGATACCAAGGGACCGTATCAAAATTGGGTCTCATCATTAGCCCCACGCTCTAAGTCGGAGTTTAGGATCTTGATGAAACTTCGATGTGGAGCAGAATGCTCTTGCTTGTGATATTCGACATAGCCTTGCTCATGGCTAAGTAGATAATTTCGACGTACCCTGGTTAAGGGTTTTGATGAAAATTCGACCATACTCTTCTTGGGCGTCTTCAAAAATTCGAACACCCTCATCCTGGGTGCCTTTGGAAAACTTTGAACACCCTCATCTTCAGTGTCATAGAAAAATTCGAACACCCTCCTCTTTGGGTGTGTACCAAAAAACTTGAACACCCTCCTCTTGGATGCGTATAGAAAATTCGAACACTCTCACTAAGGGTGCTTTAGAGAAACTCGAACACCCTCATCTTAGGTGTCTCAACAAAACTCGAACACCCTCCTCTTTCCTTGGGTGCATGAAAAAACTCGATCACCTTTCTTCCTTACTTGGGTGTATGCAAAAACTCGAGCACCCTTCTTCCTTACTTGGGTGTATGCAAAAATTCGAACACCCTCACTATGGGTGTCTTAGAAAAACTCGAACACCCTCATCTTCGGTGTCTCAGTAAAATTCGAACACTCTCCTCTTTCCTTGGGTGCATGAAAAACTTCGACCAATTTTCTCCAAGACGACTTCGAGGTGGATGCCTTGAAAATGGGATTTCCTCCTTCGAGGTTGCCTGGTGAGGGCTAATGAGTCCTATACTCAATTTGCTCGAAGTGGTTGCCTTATAGAAAGGCTTTTAGACTTAGAAAATATTTCAGATTCTTCGAGTAACCTCATTCGATGCATGCTCATACTAGGGAACTCCTCATTTAGTTCGAGGTAGTTACATGCCTTGAACGAGTGGCAACTTTCGTATGTCGTTTCTCGAATGACCTTTACTCGAATTAGCTCGGTTAGGGCTAATTAGCCTCAGGTTCATTTGAGGTATGTGCCTTGTTGAAGGGCTTTGAAACTTCAAGGGTGCCCGTGAGGGCGAATGAGTCATGTACTCACTTTGCTCGAAGTAGGTGCCTTGTCGGAAGGGCTTTTTTGCTCGAGGTAGCCTGGTTAGGGCTAATGAGTGTCATACTCACTTTTGCTCGAGGTGGGTGCCTTGTTGAAGAGCTTTGAGACTTCGAGGGAGCCCGGCGAGGGCGAATGAGTCATGTACTCACTTTGCTCGAAGTAGGTGCCTTGTTGGAAGGGATTTAATACTTAGAAAATATTTCATAGCATTTTGATTGAGGGATGTCCCTTGAGAAGGCTCGAGGTAGCTCTGTTAAAGAATTTGTATGTTTCTTTAAAGAGTTCGAGGTAGCCCCGGTAAGGGAGGGACGATTTTGCTGAAGTTGTTCGACGTAGCCCCGATTAGGGGATTGGAGGTGTGCCACGTTTAATTCGACGTAGCCCATGTTAGAGAGTTGGAGGTGTGCCCTTTAGATTCGAAGTAGCTAAAATAAACAATCTTAGCAACTACAAATAGACCCTAAATGACCTGCTAGGTCGTTTTATTGATCAACTTGGTCTTTTACAAGGCCGTTCCGACCGACAAGGTCAAGGTTTTTTACAAGTCTAAGAATAGAAATTTATCATGACAGATCTCGATATCTTCTTTGACCGGCAAGGTCGAGGTACCATTAGCCCCTGTATGTGCCTCGTTTAGCGGTTTGATGATCAAGAGACATACCCTTCAGTCTCGTTGCTTTTCGACTCAGGTTCTCTCTTCTTCTCAGTTCGACGTTCGTCCCATGGGTTTTTCAGATATTTGTTCAATTTCCCCTCATCAGCGAGCTTATCTAGGGTTCTCTTTAACTCACGACATTCGTTGGTTGTATGACCACAATCTCGATGGTACTCGCACCATAACTTCTTATCTCTCCTGAAATTCGACGTCTTGATGGGAGTGGGTTTGGGAAGCACAGACTTCTCCTTCAAGTCGAGGTATATTTCTCGTCGATTGGTGTTATAAAAAGTGTCATGACCTCCATCCTAGTGCTGATGTCTCTTCAACCTATCAGACATGCCATCCTTAAAATTCGATAGCTCATTCTTCCTCTTGGTACTTCCTTCGTCTTGCGTGGACTTGCAGATGTCCGATGCTTGAATGAACTTTTGTGCTTGCCTCATTGCATCGCATAAGGTGAGAGTCTCTCTCATAGCGAGCTCGAACTTGAACCGTCCAGGATGGAGGCCATTCATCAATGCCGTAACGGCAACTCCATCTTGGAGGTCGGAGACCTTGAGGGATTCTTCATTGAATCGCTTGATGTAACAGCTTACGCTTTCTCCTTTTTGCTGAAAAATCGACATTAAGTGCACACTGGTCTTTTGATATCACGTATTTATATAGAGTTTTCTCCATTATTTACAAGCTAATTTGTGCGTCATTGGAGCTCTTGGGAGCTATTTTGTGCTAACTATCGTATGTAGTTGTGGTTTCGTGTTTTAGTATTGGATTGCAGGTTTTATGGAGTTTTCTCCTTATTCCCGAGCCTTTTGTAAGCAACCACGGCTTTACGAGATGTTACGAGGCACGTAGGATGGCTCGCGAGCTTTATGGATAGTTTAGGAGGTCCCAAGACCCCTAAACGTGAAGATTAGAGAGCCAATGAGTCAAAGGAGGTTTCCGTGCACTGATCGGGCAGAAATGGCCCGATCGGGCGAAGTATTTATGATCGGGTATGAAAGTCGCGGACCCGATCGGGCAAGGCGTGCCCGATCCAATCGGGTGTGCAACATGCACCAGACCCGATCGGGCATAATGCACCCGACCCGATCGGGTTGGATGCTCGTAGCCCTCATTCTGCTGCTGGTATCAAGGCAAGCGTATTGGCCCAAAATTGCACCAGGCCCGATCGGGTGGAAGCCCCAGGCCCGATCGGGTGGGCCGCAGATCTCAGTCTTGGTGCTAGGCAGCTGCGCCAGGCCACGAGAGACAAAGAAGCCCCTTTGGTATTTGACCCGATCGGGTGGAGGCCTCGGACCCGATCGGGTCTGGCACCCTTTTACGCGGACTTCGACTTTTTAATTTCCATTTTATTTAGACTTGAGGAGTATTATAAATACCTCTTTCCTCATTATTTAGAGACATATTTTATTCATCTTTCATTAGGTTTTAGACTAGTTTTATTCTTCATTGTTCTTAGTTTAATTCAAAGACTTTAGATTAATTTAGAGGTGATCAAACCTATTTCGATTTCAATAAAAGTTCCTGCTTTCCGTCAATTGGTACTCTTCTCTACTCTTTATCTCTTTAATTACTTTGATTGCTTAGTTTATTTATTTAATCGTTCATGATGCAATTGTTAGGGTTTCATATTAGTTTTATTATTGTTAATTCGATCATGTCTGAGTAGTCTCTTTCTAGGGTGTTAGATAGGAAAGCCATGTTTATACCATGATTGCGATTTAGATTTCTATTAATTTCTAGGGCTTGATTAGGGTGATTGTGATGTGGTTTGTTCTTTATTGAGTAATTAACGTTATTGCGCAGTTTCGTTGGTTGCTTGTGGTTAATAGTTGTTTACACAGATCCGTCTTACGACTAGAGGCCTAGGACACGTCAGTAGTTCTGATTACGTTAGTGAATATGCGGCGTATGTTGAACTATGAGCGTTGAGTCTTAACCATAGCTCAACATAGGTTCTAATCACCCGACTCTTGACTTAGGTTTTGGTAGTAGTTGACCCTATTTGATTGGTATAAGCATGGTGGACCGACCTAATACCCTAGACTTTTATTCCATAGTTTAATCCTCAATTTATTCCGTCTTCTGTAGTCTATTCTTTAGTTTAATTAATTCCTTCCTGATTTCATCTGGAGTAGCTGAATTGGTTGAATATTGATTTAGAAACTCTGTCTCCCTGTGGATTCGACCCTGCTTCCACTGACTACCTAGTTAGAGGTCCGTAGGTTTATTTTTGATTAGGTGACACGACTAAAACCTATCAAATTTTGGCGCCGTTGCTGGGGAGACGGCTAGTTCTCTAAGTTTTTATTTAATTATTTGGTCTACTTCTCTGTACCTCATTGGAACTTCATTGTTTCAATCGAGGTACGTTTTACTGCTGCTTTTTGTTTCTTTTGTATGCCCAGGTCCCAAAGAAACGGTTCCCCAATTCCAGCGGACCCCGATCTTACTAGGACAATCAGGCGGATCCGAAAGATAAAGCAGAAAGAAAAGCAGTCTGTTCAGCTGAACACCTCTGGAACAGACACCTTGAATTCAGTTATGTCAAAATCACTGAAGTCATATGGGGTGCCCAACCCGGATGGTCTCTCCACTGGACTTACTATGCCCACCATTGCCGCAGCAAATTTCGAAATCAAGCCTGGACTCATCAGCATGGTCCAGCAAAATCAGTTTGGTGGGCATCCTACTGAAGATCCGGCAAATCATCTGCAACGGTTTCAACAACTTTGTCGAACCGTTAAACATGCCGGCGTCACTCCAGATCAACTCAAAGTCATGTTGTTCGAGTTTTCATTGAGAGATAGAGCCCAAAAATGGTTGAAAGATGTGAAAGAAACCGAGTGGAGTGAGATTTCTGCTGCATTTCTGAGAGAGTATTACCCACCCACTAAAACAGCAGAAATCAGAAATAAACTAGCCACGTTTTCCCAAGAGCCTGATGAAACATTAAGGGAAGCGTGGGCTAGGTTTAGAGATTTACAGAGAGAGTGTCCACACCATAATATGGACAAATGGTTCTTGACGCAGACATTCTACAATGGTCTGCAGCCTCATACGAAGTGTATTGTTGATTCGTCGGCAGGAGGAGTGTTTTTAGACAAGGCAGTTGAGGAGGGTTATGAATTCATATCAAATCTTGCAGCCAATGACCATACATCATCTAGGAGTTTGACTAAGAAGGTAGTTGAAGTTGACGCTATTTCATTGCTTACATCTCAGATGGCGCAACTAACTCAGCAGCTAATGAAGTCTTCTAGTCCGACACCTCCACCCATGAGCATCAATGCTATGTCTGCAGTAGCACCCATTACCTCATCTTACTGCGAGGTATGTGGTGTTCAGGGTCACTTTGGGCATGACTGTCAGTTCAGTCAATTTCAGATGGAGCAGGCCAATGCCTTCCAACAAAGACCACAAACCTTCCCCCCCTCACATAACTACCAAAACCCACAAAACTATCAACCTACACCTCCACAAAACTATCCTAAACCCTCATACCATCAAACCCCACAACATTTCCAAAGACCACCACCACAAAACTTCCATCATCCCAATAACTCCCAAATTCCACAAAATTTCCACACACCACCTCCACAAAACAACAACCCACAAGAGCCTCCCATGTCTGAAGTGATGAAACTGATGTTAAGCATGCAAAAGGCAAATGAGGAAGCACAAAGAGCCCAAGAGCGACATATGCTAGCCATGCAAAGATCTAATGAGGAAGCACGGAGGAACCAAGAGAAGCATATCAAACTTCTCGAGGCTCAAGTTGCCCAGTTGGCAGAAACTAATGCACAGAGGCAGCAAGGACAATTGCCAGGGCAACCAGTTCAGAGAGAACATGTGAATGCCATCACTCTTCGTAGTGGCATTGCATATGATGCCCCTCCAATGCCCATTGATAAGGTTACCCCGACTGTAGGGAAGAAGAGGGTGGTAGAGGAAGGGAAAAGGAAGAATTCGACGTCTGAAGTCGATTTGTCTGCAGAGGCTGAACAGACAAGGAAGAAAAAGGAGAAGGTTTCTGAAACGCCTTTTACACCAAGGCTACCTTTTCCTCACAGGATGCAACAGTCCAAGGTCGATCAGCAGTTTGGTAAGTTCTTTGCTATGGTCAAGAACCTTGAGGTAACGATTCCATTCACAGACTTAATTACCCAAGTGCCTGTTTATGCCAAATTTCTGAAAGACATGATTACTAAGAAAAGAGACTTTGGTGGGGTAGAACGTGTCGCTCTTACTGAAGAGTGTAGTGCTATTATTCAAAATAAAACCCCACCAAAGTTAAAAGATCCTGGTAGTTTTTCTATACCCTGCCATCTTGGACCAATTTTTATTGATAAGGCTTTGTGTGATTTAGGTGCTTCTGTTTCTGTTATGCCATTGTCTGTTTATAAGAAACTGAACATGGGTGCCCTTAAATGCACACAAATCACTTTATAGATGGCGGATCGTTCTATAAAATACCCTCTAGGTGTTTTAGAGGACGTTCCTGTTAGGGTCGGGAAATTCTATATCCCTGTTGATTTTGTGGTGTTAGATATGGATGAGGATGCCCAGATTCCTATTATCTTGGGTAGGCCATTTTTGTGTACTGCTGGTGCTGTCATTGATGTCAAGTCTGGGTCTTTAACTCTGAGTGTTGGTGATGATAAAGTGATGTTTAAACTAACCAATACTGTTAAGGCACCTATGCTTGAACAATCTTTTTGCAGGGATGAGGTTCTGGATGAAGTAGGTGTGGAGAAGGTTCCAATTCCACCTAAGGTTGCCTCACCTTCTGGAGGCATTGTCAAGAACATTTGGAGGAGAAAGATGTTTGATGAGGGTGGCACTCATTGCCAAGCCCCTCCTATTTGAGAGAGGGAGGATTATGGTCGTGCGGGACCTTTATAAACCAGCGCTGTGCGAGAGGCAACTCGTATTATTTTTCTTTCCCTTTTCCTTTTCTTTTTATTTTTTCTTCTTTTTGTGAGCGAGAGTGAGGGTACTAACATTGTTTTTCCTCTTAGCATAGTCCTTATCACCTTTTGGCATTGAGGACACTGCCAAGTTCAGCTTGGGGGAGGAGTTCTGTTTGTATTCCTTATCTCCTTTACTGCTTTCTAGGATAGATTTACTGCTTTCAAAAATACTGAAAAAAATCAAAAAAAATATGGTTCCCATGACTGGTTTAGTTGCCTCCCTGTGCCCTGTTGTGCTCTATTTGAAATTGGTTTGACTCTGTTTTCTGGATAGCTGGGCATTTGCGATCTTGAGGCTATGATTTGATGTTTGATTGCTATGATTTCGAGCATTTTTGGATTATATTAGACCACTTTGTGCTGCATACCTGAATTGTTTAGACTGTGAGGCCTCTTTGTAGCCTATTGGATTCATATTATTATCCAGTCTATTCTTGTGTGTTAGTTCCTCTTTAGTGGATTGATCTTGACTTTGACTTCGTACTTGTCTGATTTTAGATGACTTGTAGCATGTGCTGCGATAGAGGCGTTCTTTTGTCTTATTCTTGAGCTTCAGAGTGAGTTTTTGATATACTTTTATCCTCCTTAGCCCCGTTGAGCCTAATGACTTGTTTCGTGTTACTTAAACCCCTATTATGAGCCAAAAGCCTTCACTTGATATTATTCCAAGCCTAGCTTGGGGGAGCTTTTGTATGGGTGGAGTTTGAGATTGGTTTGTTGGTTTAGTTTGGTTTTTGAGGAATTTGAAAGTGTATTTGCTGTGGTTTGAGAGTGAGAAAGAGAAAAAAAAAAGCAAGTTTAGAGTTGCGTGGATGAAGTTCAGAAAAATGAAAGAAAAATGAAATGAAAATTCAAAAGAATTCTAGTTCTTTCATTCACGTACGTTCATAAAAGAATATTCGCTCCATTGCTAGAAAATTGGATTTGTTATGAGCTTTTCATCGATTTATGAGAGTTGGGTTACTTTACATGGTTTTATGGTGATTGTTGGGAGTTGTGTAGGCCATCTTAGGCCTTGTTTGAATGATTTATGCTCCCCCTTTCTTGGTTTTTCCACCACATTACCCAAAAGTGTCCCTTACCTCTCGCCTAAGCCCCATTAGAACCCTATAAAGTCCTCTTGAGCTTATGTCTGCATTGTTCATTTGATTGATTTCGAGTCAGTTTGTCAAAGCTAGGGAGTATTTCTGCTAATTGAGTCGACTTGAATAGGATGAGCGTCATTGAACCTTCTTAAACACATGAGAGTGTGAGTGGGAAGGGTACTTATGGTCGGGTTGGTGAGTGTTCGGGCACATTCTTTGCCTGCCATAAAATTGAGAGGAGTGACACCCTTGTGAGTGCCTTTTCAGGACTTGTATGCTTTGAGGATGCTTGAGTTTGATAAATTGCTTGAATGATTGGTGGTTGGATGGATTTGATGAGCCAAACTTGAATTATGCCTGCTTGAACGATTCTTAGTCTTGAAAATGTTTTGAGCTTTGATTTGTTTTTATCTTTGGGGTGAGGTAGTCTATTCCATGTTCATGTGCTGTTTGCTTGAGGACAAGCAAAGGTTTAGCTTGGGGGAGTTTGATATCACGTATTTATATAGAGTTTTCTCCCTTATTTACAAGCTAATTTGTGCGTCATTGGAGCTCTTGGGAGCTATTTTGTGCTAACTATCGTATGTAGTTGTGGTTTCGTGTTTTAGTATTGGATTGCAGGTTTTATGGAGTTTTCTCCTTATTCCCGAGCCTTTTGTAAGCAACCACGGCTTTACGAGATGTTACGAGGCACGTAGGATGGCTCGCGAGCTTTATGGATAGTTTAGGAGGTCCCAAGACCCCTAAACGTGAATATTAGAGAGCCAAGGAGTCAAAGGAGGTTTCCGTGCACTGATCGGGCAGAAATGGCCCGATCGGGCGAAGTATTTATGATCGGGTATGAAAGTCGCGGACCCGATCGGGCAAGGCGTGCCCGATCCAATCGGGCGTGCAACATGCACCAGACCCGATCGGGCATAATGCACCCGACCCGATCGGGTTGGATGCTCGTAGCCCTCATTCTGCTGCTGGTATCAAGGCAAGCGTATTGGCCCAAAATTGCACCAGGCCCGATCGGGTGGAAGCCCCAGGCCCGATCGGGTGGGCCGCAGATCTCAGTCTTGGTGCTAGGCAGCTGCGCCAGGCCACGAGAGACAAAGAAGCCCCTTTGGTATTTGACCCGATCGGGTGGAGGCCTCGGACCCGATCGGGTCTGGCACCCTTTTACGCGGACTTCGACTTTTTAATTTCCATTTTATTTAGACTTGAGGAGTATTATAAATACCTCTTTCCTCATTATTTAGAGACATATTTTATTCATCTTTCATTAGGTTTTAGACTAGTTTTATTCTTCATTGTTCTTAATTTAATTCAAAGACTTTAGATTAATTTAGAGGTGATCAAACCTATTTCGATTTCAATAAAAGTTCCTGCTTTCCGTCAATTGGTACTCTTCTCTACTCTTTATCCCTTTAATTACTTTGATTGCTTAGTTTATTTATTTAATCGTTCATGATGCAATTGTTAGGGTTTCATATTAGTTTTATTATTGTTAATTCGATCATGTCTGAGTAGTCTCTTTCTAGGGTGTTAGATAGGAAAGCCATGTTTATACCATGATTGCGATTTAGATTTCTATTAATTTCTAGGGCTTGATTAGGGTGATTGTGATGTGGTTTGTTCTTTATTGAGTAATTAACGTTATTGCGCAGTTTCGTTGGTTGCTTGTGGTTAATAGTTGTTTGCACAGATCCGTCTTACGACTAGAGGCCTAGGACACGTCAGTAGTTCTGATTACGTTAGTGAATATGCGGCGTATGTTGAACTATGAGCGTTGAGTCTTAACCATAGCTCAACATAGGTTCTAATCACCCGACTCTTGACTTAGGTTTTGGTAGTAGTTGACCCTATTTGATTGGTATAAGCATGGTGGACCGACCTAATACCCTAGACTTTTATTCCATAGTTTAATCCTCAATTTATTCCGTCTTCTGTAGTCTATTCTTTAGTTTAATTAATTCCTTCCTGATTCATCTGGAGTAGCTGAATTGGTTGAATATTGATTTAGAAACTCTGTCTCCCTGTGGATTCGACCCTGCTTCCACTGACTACCTAGTTAGAGGTCCGTAGGTTTATTTTTGATTAGGTGACACGACTAAAACCTATCAAATTTTGGCGTCGTTGCCGGGGAGATGGCTAGTTCTCTAAGTTTTTATTTAATTATTTGATCTACTTCTCTGTACCTCATTGGAACTTCATTGTTTCAATCGAGGTACGTTTTACTGCTGCTTTTTGTTTCTTTTGTATGCCCAGGTCCCAAAGAAACGGTTCCCCAATTCCAGCGGACCCCGATCTTACTAGGACAATCAGGCGGATCCGAAAGATAAAGCAGAAAGAAAAGCAGTCTGTTCAGCTGAACACCTCTGGAACAGACACCTTGAATTCAGTTATGTCAAAATCACTGAAGTCATATGGGGTGCCCAACCCGGATGGTCTCTCCACTGGACCTACTATGCCCACCATTGCCGCAGCAAATTTCGAAATCAAGCCTGGACTCATCAGCATGGTCCAGCAAAATCAGTTTGGTGGGCATCATACTGAAGATCCGGCAAATCATCTGCAACGGCAAACCACCAAATGTTGTAGGATTAATCTTCAAGATGTTAGTGAACCAATTCAATTGGAATCACTAAAAAATCCAAGTAACGTGCTCGGAATCATCAAAACGAATTTGTCGTGCCAAAGAACAAACATATAAAACAGTTTGTACTTAAAATAACTAAAATAAACTATGTTACTAATCTAGCATAAAGAACATTTTTAGGATGATAAATGTTGATCAATCCCCTTGTTATCTTCTTAAATCTCAAAACTAACCATAACCAATAATTAAATAAACTTATTAAGAACTTTAGAAAGGTTGGAGAAGTTATATGCATATGCATCATACTCCCCTTCTTGGGAAACGATCCGTCCTTGAATCTTGTTTTTGAATTTGGAATTTTGGATGAAGAAGATTTGAGGACAAGTCTCCCTTTGTTGCGATACATATTCAATTTCAAGCTCTTGTTTTTATCTCCATGGCTCAAAATCGATGGAGCATCTTCAATAAAGTTGCCTTCAGTAGCAACTTCACTACCTTCTTCTCCAAGTACCTTTTCTGTTACTTGCTTGATCTCTTCTTCTGCAATGGAAGGTTTCGCTTGTGCTCCACCATCAATAGGTTGTTCCTCTTCTTTCTCTTAAGTTTCGACCACCTAGGATTTTGCTTCATTTAACATGGTCTGCTTGACATCTTCAACCTCTTCAATAGATAACCTGAGTTGATGTAGATCTTCTTTCACTTGATGGAAACCTTCTACTATGGTTTGAAGTTGTTGAGTACAAAGATTAAGCTTCTCCTTCACACATGAATTGCATAAGCAACCTCTTTGAAAACAACTAAATAAAAACTCCTCCTTAATTTCTCTTCTCAAATTACTCCAAGTGCTAATCTTTTATTTTTCATCTCTTCTCCTCTGAGCCTTCAAGTCTTCCCACCGTCCTAAAGCATTTTTTATAAAAGAGCACTTGATTACTCTAAACAACTTATTTTCGAAAAGATCATACCTTTTATAGATTGTACCAACTTTGTTAAGCCATCTTTTAAATTTGAATGGACAAAGTAGAATTTGAAGTCTTTCATGGATTTCATATATAGAACCCATTGCTTAAGAATTGGAACAACTCATAGAAAGTTCCTCGTTGGCTTGAAAGATTTTGTCATTTTTGCACCTCTTACTAAAAACGAACCCAGATTAATACTAAATGAACTTTGATGAGTCTCAAATTTTACAAGTAGAAAGATCACTTCCTGAAACCCAAAAAGGACCTATTAAACACCTAAAAACTTACAATAACGAAGTAGATATGTGCAAAAACTTTTGAGTATAATTATGGCTGTTTTTGCAGTTTTGTGTTTAAGTGTGTTTGAGGCTCAAGACTCTCCCTCCCAAGTTGTGTGAGTGCTAAGAAATCTCACAATCCCTTAGCTCTGTTACCAAATGACGTATATCGATTTAGGACAATGAGAGCATTGGACTAAGAAAAAACAATGAGAGCATTAGACTAAGAAAGATCAATGTGAGAAGAGATAATGGCCGGCCATCATGAGCCCAATCACAAAACATCTTAAACAAGTTGAGGTTTCCCAATGATGTTAGTCTTGATGAAGCACGTCTCGAAAGAACTGTCCAGGTTGTTCTTAGGCAAAGAGCTAAAACAACGTGTGATCAACCTGTTGAGAAAGTACCAAGATGTATTTACTTTCAACGTTGAAGAGATATCGGGAATAAACCATACAGTGGCCATCCATAGGCTGAATGTGGAACCAAAATGCAAGCCAGTTCTCTAAAAAAAGAGGCATTTGGGCAAAGCTCGAAATAAATCTATGGACGTGGAATTACATAAGTTATTGGATGCCAAGTTCATCAAAGAAACTTGTTACCCAAAAGGGGCTGCAAATATGGTCATGGTTCCTAATCCCAATGGAACTTGGAGATTATGCGTACGTAGACTATACTGACCTCAAAATAAGGAGTGTCCAAAATATAGCTTTTCATTGCCTGCATTAGACAGGTTTGTTGATTCAACAACCGATCATGCTTTGCTGAGTTTTATGGACGCTTATTCTAGGTTCCACCAGATATCAATGAGTGAGGAAGATCAAGACAAGACGTCCCTTATCAGATAGAAAGGGCTACATGGTTAGCTCAAAATACCCTTTGGCTTGTGAAATGCCCCAGCCACCTTTTTAATGGTTGGTTAATATTGTGTTCCAAAAGCAGCTGGGCAAGAACATGGAAATGTATTAACAATATGATTGTCAAGAGCCGGCAAGAGCGGGACTATATAACTGATTTAAGAGAGTCGTTTGAGACACTGAGGCACTATAAACTCCGGCTAAACCCAAAGACGTGTGTATTTTGGGTGACCATCGACAAATTCCTAGGTTTCATGGTTATCCAAAGAGGAATAAAAGCCAACTCTGATAAGATTCAAGTTGTTATTGATACAAAGTTTCCCAATAAGATCAAAGAAGTACAACGTCTGATAGGGTGTTTGGCGGCACTAGGAAGGTTTTTCATCCAAGTCTGGTGACAAATGCTATCATTTTTTTCACAACAATCAAGAAGAAAACTAGATTTGAATGGATGGAAGAGGCTGAGGAGGCTCTTCGTCAAGTAAAAAATTACCTCTGGAAGCTTCCAAGACTTATTAGTCCGGTTAAGGGAGAGAAGCTACATGTGTATTTAAATGTATCTCCTCATGCTATCAGCGTCGTCCTGCTTGCTGAAGGAGAAGTAATTGAAGTTCCAGTATAATTTATGAGCGATGTCATAAAAGAGGTCAAGCTTAGATATCCGGCTATTGAGAAATTCGACCTAGCTTTGGTTATAGCCTGCCGAAAGCTCCGAACTTACTTTATGGCACACTTTATCCTGCTATACACTAATCAGCCATTGAAGCAAGTTCTTTAAAAGTTAGAGCTAGATGAAACATGTTTGGTATTACTTTTGAGCCGAGGAAGGCTATAAAAGGCCAAGTCCTAACGAACTTCATTATTGAGCTTAATCACCCTGATGGCTTTGATTTAGAATGCCCTGATCCGACCAACGACCGAAAGCATTGGACTCTGATGGTTGATGGATCTTCAACAACAAACAAGAGTGGGGCAAGCATCAATTTTAAATCATAAGAAGGTGACACGTTAAAATACGTTCTAAGGTTTCAATTTTTAGCATCCCATAATGAAGCTGAATATGATGCGTTGTTGGCTCGTATTAAAATGTGCAAGGCGGCTGAAGCCTGATAGATAGCGGCAAAGTGAGACTCATTGTTTTTAGTGAGTCAGATTAAAGGAGAGTATGAACATAAGGAGCCATCTATGATGAATTATGTTCAACTCATCAAATAGGAAATTGAACCATTAAGGAGGTTGATCTTAGAGAAAGTTCTAAGATGAGAAAAAAATGAAGCTTACACACTTTCCAAGCTAGCTAGTTGAGTAGCTTGCGATACCCCAAGGGTTGTGTTTTGGGAGATGTTAGGTCAAAAAAGTGTTGAAAGAGAAGTAGCATTATTCCTAAATAGGGGGTCAACCTGGATGGGTCCCATTTTGAAGTATAAGGCCACAAGTGAATTACCTAACGATCCTTTAGAAGCGAAGTATGCTAAGGCAAGAGACAAATGCTTGAAGTTGTGGAATGAAAGATTATACAAGACCGTCTTCAACAAGCCGTGGCTAAAATGTGTAAATAGGCATGAAGGCATGTGCCTCTCACATTAGAGGTCATGCATTGGGGGAAACGTTCTAAGCACCGGGTATTACTTGCTGACCCATGACCAAGATGCGAATTATATGCGGAAATGTGATATTTACCAAGAGCACGAAAACCTCCACCAACGACTGTCTAATTTGTTGACACCAGTTTTATACTGTATGTCGTTCTAAAAGTAGGTCATGGAAATTCTTGGCCCGTTTCAAATAGTTGGAGGCCATAAGAAATTTGGGATAGTTTTGTCGACTACTTCACTAAATGGGTCGAAGCGGAAGCCATCAGAGGTATCACCACAAAAGATGTGAAAAGCTTTATTTGGAATAACGTGATTACTCGATTCAGCATGCCTCGATCCATCGTCTTGATAATGGACCATAGTCTGGGTGAGACATAAGAGGACACTTTGCTGGCATGGCCCATCCCCAAGAAAATGGCCAAGTAGAATCTTTTGATAAGATTCTCTCCAACGACATAAAGAAGAAATTGGAGAATAAAAATGACATGTGGGTAGAAGAACTACAACTAGTACTTTGGTCTATAAGGACAATTGCAAGAAACTCAATAAAGGGAACTCCGTTCATGCTTGTTAGAACCGCCTCTCAGAGTTATGTTTTATGACGAGAATGCCAATTGGGCTGCCATGCGTACTACTTTATACCAACTGCCTAAAGAAAGGGGAAATGACTTACTTAGAATGCAGTTGTACAAGTTGTGTATGGCAAGGGAGTTCAACAAAGGGTCATCAAGCGTCCAATCAAGGTTAGCGACTTGGTATTTAGGAAGATGGAAGTCGTCGATAGGGCCAAAGAACTTGGAAAGTTAACCCCAAATTGGAAAGGACCATATTTAGTTTATGAAGAAGTAAAGGATGACACCTACCGACTACAAGATATGGAAGGATGTCCTATTTTAGTAACTTGGAACTCCAACAACCACAAAAAGCGTCACATTTAAGTTTTGATGATTTAGATCTTATGTTTTAGAAAAAACTGCTTTAGCGTCTAGCTTGACCATAATGGATGGCGGCGCTCACAATGGATGGCGGCTAGCGCCACAATAGTAACCCAATAATGAAAGATAAAGCTTATGAGAAAGAACTAAAGCATCCAAAAAGACTAGAAAGCATATTTGGGTATGGGGGTGCTTTCATAATTCTGCCCGAGAATGGAGTTCGCCATTTGACATGTAGGGCCTGTTCTCTTCGGCATAATTCAGCTGAACTGAACTGAACTTATTGGAGCTGAATTGAACTAAACTGAACTGAACTGGACTGATTGGAGCTGAACTGGACTGATTGGAGCTGAACTAAACTGAACTGAATTGAATTGAATTGAATTGAATTGAATTAAATTAAATTAAATTGAATTAAACTGAATTGAATTGAATTGATTTAATAAATATATAAATAATATTTAAATAATAATAATATGAATATTAATAATAATAACAATGATAAGTAATAATAATGAATAATTAATAATGAATGATAATAATAATATTTTGGATATTTTTAAATGATAGTTATACATAAATTATATTAATAATCATAAATTAATAATAATAATAATAATGATTAATGATTATAATGATAATTAATAACAATTATTTTATAGTCTTTGTATTAATATATTAATACTTAATGATGATTATATAATAACAATAATATCTAAGAAGTAAATTAATATTACTATTTTAAATTAGATTTAATAATATAATAATATTTAGTAATAAAATAATGATTGGGTTGGACCGTGCAAAATTGCATCATAAACCGTTTTGACGCAATTTTATTGATTTATACTTTTGACCTAAACCATGTTCCTCCCTATTGATAATAGTAATAACGAGTAAGCTATAATAAACAAAATAATATATAGATATAATAATAATAATACTTAATAATAATGATATAAAAATAAATAATAATAATAGTATTAAGAGTAATTAGTAAAATAAATTGGACCAACACAATAAAATATTTAACAAAATGGTTATAAAAGAATGGAGCTGAACTGAAATGAACTGAACTGAACTGAAGTGAAGTGATTGGAGCTGAACTGAACTGAAGTGAAGTGATTGGAGCTGAACTAAACTGAATTGAACTGAATGGAGCTAAGCTGAACGGAACTGAACTGAACTAAACTAAAATGAAAATAAGCTGGGGAGAACGGGCCCGTAATGCCCCTTGTTGTCCTACTAGCTGATTTTCCTTCTGGTCTCGGTAAAAATTATTCGTCCTGGCTCCCGGTATAGCACAATGGTTGTTGAACACTTGGCTCTTCAAGAACTTGAATAGATGTCCTTTGCCTATCTCTATGTCAGTAGCTGACCATGGGTGGGTCCGTCAGATAGGGAGTTGAGCCAGTAGTTGAGTGTGATTGTGCTGCTGCTCTCTTTGCCTGGCCTCTAAGTAGTGACGGGCGTCAGTCCTCAAGTTTTCTCTTTAGAGTGAAGCTCCTTGCCTCATGGGTCTTCAACTACCAACTTTCAATTTAACCTCCTTGACTGCTCACTCCTAGGCGGCTGCCTTCCTTTAGATAATCGCTGGGAGTCTTCCAGAAGAGGCTGCCGGCTAGGTCCAACATTGGTTGTGCACGACCGTCATAAGCGATGAGCTTTGGACGTCTCTTTAGTCTGCTGCCCTCCAAGATTGAAGAAGAGCATGTTGTTCTTGATAGATTCCTGGATGACTCCGGCCATCCTAGTTTGGAAATCGTTGAGAAGAGTTTCCAGATGAGTCGTAGTCACCGAATGATCACAATTTTCTTCCATAATTGTTTAATATAAGGGAAGGCCATTGGCCATCCGACGTCCTAATGTCGTCTCAAGCTCACGATGATCTCATTCTCGAGGTGGACGTTCATCTCCGATGGTGTCTTCTACTAGGACTTGCATACATTGACTTCGTGAAATGTTAAAGGATTGGCAATCATTCATTACTCTACGTCTCCCCACACACAGTGATTGGGCCTTCTAGTTTTGCCTAAAATAAGGTGTTTTGATTAGTTACCTCTCATTTATTGACATGTAGTGTGGCTAAGGTTATCTTTAGCCTTTTGGGCTTACCTCATTTAATGCTTTGTGCTTATTTTGTCCATCGCCAAAGGCCTTCCACATGTCATCAACAGAGGAGGACATTTGTGACCCTTTTAAGGCTGACACTTGTCAGCCCCTAATAGGGACACGTGTCACCTTTGGATTGGCCCCAATGCAATAAAGGTGAGGGGTTGTTTTTTCCTTATAACATTTGCCCCGAAAAGGGGGTTTATCTTCTCCGGCTACTGATAAACGACCTTTCATCAGTTTAGCTTAGCCAAACAAGTTAGTTTTCATGATCAGCAGTTTGAGGAGAAGTGGATAAGCGTGTCTAGATGGGGAGGTGACACGTGGCCACGTCTTTTCACCCCTCATGGGAGGGGGGTTCACCCCTCTATATATACCCCTCCCCTCTCTTCACATTTCACTTTTTTGTGAAAGTGAATTTCTAAAGATAAGGGATTTGTAACTTTTAAAGAGAGATCGTCCGACCTCCTTGATCGTCGAAAAAGAATCCGTTCGAGTTTTTTTCCTTTCTTTTTGAATTATGTATTCGTTTTTCAATAAATGGACTCTTCTCAATCGTCCAATAAACTCAGTGGCAGAAGAATAAGTCTTGACAATCAATGCCTCATCTTCACCAAGGAAGATACCATTGCTACGGCCCCTAACGACCATTTTCCTGTATATAGGCTGACCCTTGACGTCGAACTTCCTTTTCCTTTGTACGAGTTCATTGAACAAGTGCTTAAGTACTATGGGATTGGGCAAATCCACCTGATGCCCAACTCTTCAGATGATTGAGACCCAACTTACTGAAATTACTCAACAAGTAAGCAACTCAAAATCCAACTCCTCTCCTACTAAATTCCCTAGCCAACCCGTGATTCAAGAGCATGCCAAAGACATTACTTTGAGGTCCGGGGCAAACTATGAGGGGGCAAAGATGTCTAGGGAGGTGAATGAAAGCCCGCAAATTGAGAAAGGAGGGAGTAAAGGAGAGGTTGAGAAGCTTCTTGAAGAAGCAGTAGCGGAAGATGAAGGTGATGATGCACCAAGCCAAGAGCAAGAAGCTCATGAAAAGCACGAGGAATCTAGTCAAGCGGCACCAAAGGCTTATGCGGCTCCGGTTCCTTTTCCTCAAAGGCTAGCTAAAAAGCAACTCAATGATAAATTCATGAAGTTCTTGGAAGTCATGAAAAGGATTCAAGTGCACATCCCCCTCCTCCAAGCAATGTCTCAAATTCCCACCTATGCCAAGTTTATTAAGGAGCTTCTCTCCAACAAGACCAAGCTTGAGGAAAGTGCTACAATTGCTTTGACTGCCGAATTTAGTGTTGTACTTCAAAACAAGCTTCCCAAGCAGCTTGAAGATCCGAGGTCATTCTCTATTCCTTTGAAGATCGGGGACTTGGAGCCTAAGAGAGCCTTGGCAGATTTGGGGGCAAGTGTGAGTTTGATGCCCTTGTCCATAACTAAGCAACTCAACTTTGAACTCAAGCCCACAAGAAGAGTAATACAACTAGCCGATAGATTGGTCAAAGTTTCGGTTAGAGAGTTGGAAGATGTACCAGTCCAAGTTGAAAGGGTCTTCATCCCTTATTACTTTGTTATTGTGGAAATGGAGGAAGACTCCCAAGTTCCTCTTATACTTGGGAGGCCTTTCCTTAAAACGGCCGGGTTCTAGTCGATATGAAGCGAGATGTGCTTAAACTTAGGGTTGGAGATGAGAGTATGGAATTTGCTTTTTAAACAATCCATAAAATCTCCAATCATAGAAGAGGTGAAGAAAATTAATAGTTTTGATGAGCAGGTGTTGAGTTTGAAGAGTTTCGGGGTAACAAAAATCCCTTGGAAGATGTACTATTGGGCGAGGATTTGGAAGGGAATGAAGAAGGAAAATATTTCAAGCTTTACATGGATGCCACTCCAACCTATTGCACTAGGAAGGAGAAGATCGAAGTTCTTGAGATGACATAACCTAGGGGGAGAGTTCTAAGCCTCCTTCCAAGGTAGAGTTGAAACCCCTCCCCCTTCTTTAAAGTATGAATTTCTTGGTGAGGGTAAGACTTACCCGGTGATTGTCAATGCTACACTCAATGGCACTCAACTTCAAAAGCTTCTTAATATCCTTAGGGAACATAGAAGTGTCATTGGGTATAGCATTGAGGATCTTAAGGGATTAAGCCCTACCCTATTCATGCTTAGGATTCATCTTGATGACGATCATGCTTCTTCTATTGAGCCTCAAAAGCGGTTAAATCCCAATATGAAAAAAGTTGCCCCCCACCTACCACGGTGAAGGGAGTTCATTCTTTTTTGGGTCACGCCGGTTTTTACCGCCGGTTCATAAAGGACTTCTCCAAGATCGCTAGGCTTTTATCGAGCCTCTTGCAAAAAGATATTGAGTTTGTTTTTTATGATGATTGCATAAAAGCTTTTGAGACCCTAAAGCATGCCTTTATTTCCGCCCCTATTGTGCAAGCTCCGGATTGGAGCTTGCCTTTTGAACTAATGTGTGATGCAAGTGATTATACAATGGGAGTCTTCTTAGGGAAAAGAAAATAAGAGAAGCTTCATGTTATCTATTATGCGAGCAAGACACTTGATATGGCCCAAAAGAACTACGACACTTGATATGGCGGTAGTATTTGCCTTTGATAAGTTCCGACTTTATCTTGTGAGCTCCAAAGTGGTTGTGTACAAGGATCACTCGGTAATTAAGTACCTCGTGTCCAACAAAGATGCAAAGCCGAGATTGATTCGATGGATCTTGCTATTTCAAGAATTTGATATTGAGATTAGGGACAAAAAGGGCACGGAGAACTTGGTAGCTCACCACCTTTTTCGGTTACCTTTGTTTGCAGATCCCCCCTCTGATGAGATTCTCATTGATGATAGTTTGAAGGATGATCTCTTATACTCTTTCAAGGCACTTGACACCCCATGGTTCTCCGACATGGCTAACTACTTCGCTTGTGGGATCATCCCTTTTGAGTTCAAATATCAATAACAAAGGCGGTTCCTCCATGATTCGAAGTTTTATGTGTGGGAGCACCCACTTTTGTTCAAGAGGGTGGAGGACGGTTTATATGGAGGTGCCTTCCCGATGATGAGATAGAGAGTGTGATAGAGAAATGCCACTCATGCCCTTGTGGAGCGCATATGGGCGCCAACAAGACCGTTGCAAAGAATTTATCATGTGGATTGTGGTGGCCCACTATGTTCAAGGATGTTGGGGACTTTGTGAAGGCTTGCGATCGTTGTCAAAGGGTCAGCAACATCTCAAAAAGGCATGAATTGCCCCTCACCAACATTCTAGAATTGGAGATCTTTGATGTTTGAGGTGGATTTCATTGACCCTTTCCCTTCTTCTCTTGGTAACTCCTACATATTTGTGGCGGTCGACTATGTCTCCAAATGGGTGGAAGCTATCGTCTCTCCTACAAATGAAGGCAAGGTAGTTACCAAGCTCTTCAAGACCGTGATATTCCCAAGATTCAGGGTTCCGAGGGCCGTGATTAGTGACAAGAGATCTAATTTTATTAAAAAGAGCTTCCAAGCGATCCTCTCCAAATACGGGGTGCACCATAAGATCAGGCTCTCTTATCATCCCCAATATAGTGGCTAAACGGAGGTTTCAAATAGGGAGGTGAAGCTCATCTTAGAGAAGACCGTAATCGATCTCGCTAGGATTGGTCATTGAAGCTTGATGATGCTCTTTGGGCTTATAGGTCGGCTTTCAATACCCCTATTGGCACTACGCCCTACAAGCTTGTCTATGGAAAGTCGTGCCATTTGCCGATTGAATTGGAGCATAGATGATAAGAGGTTTTTAGTGTGTCGTTAAGGCACTAAGAACCTCTTAGCAAACACAATTTATAAACCTAACGAGCAACTACTAAGTACGTAGTAATGGCAAGTCTAGGGTCGAACCACAAGGAAATTGGGATCGAGTTTAGTCCACTAAGTCCAAAACTACCTAAGTGAAGGGTTTTTGGGGTTGAGATTGAATAGAACACCAACTAATTACTAGCTAATGAATACCGACTAATACTTAAATAGAAGAATTAATATGATAGAGAAAACACTAGAGCTTGGGTTACTCGCATGAACTCGGGCAAGACACGACATAAATGCAACTACTAAGCTATTGAGAATAACATGCAAGGTTAAGTTTTCCTCTAAAGTCCTTGAGTCCTCTCTCGAATGGTCCTCAAGAGTAATCAATTAATCAATCGACTAAATCCTCTCTCAAATGGTCTTTAGCCAATTGATTAATGGATTCAATTTGATTGGAAAACCCCTAAATAGGATCCTCTTAATTTCTACCCAATCTCTTGGTCTAGAAATTAAGTTGATTCATGGGAATGACTAGACAACAATAATCAATTAAGAGTAATTGAAATCTAAGCCCTAGCATAAACTTGATCAAAGTCTACCCTAAGGTGTCAAAACACCAAGAACAATGCATATTAGACATGAACAAAGCAAATACAAGAACATCTCAATTAGCCCCTAATTCATGCTTTCACCCAAACCCCAGATTAGGAACTACTCACTAGCCATGGATTCTAAGCAATTAAGATTCAATAAATTAAACATCATAAACAAAGCAATATAATTAAAGGAAAGAGATTGAAGAAAAATTACTTGAATTAATTAACGAATTCGATCTTCAAAGATGAAACAATTGAGTTAACCAGTGTTTAGAGAGAGTTTAGGGCTAAGAGAATGTAATTAGAAAGCTAGAGTATGAGATAATGACGAGTCTAAGCTAAGAAAACTAATTAAAAGAGTCATTAAAGTTTGACGGACAACACAGGTCAACGCCCGAAAGCAGGTCACCACGGTCGTGGCGCCTTAAAAACGTCCAGGCAGTAACAATATACACAAGCTACTGATTATGTGAAGATCAGGCGCCACGGCCGTGGCAAAATCACCACGACCGTGGTGACCTGATTTCATCGAATCAGTCTTCTACTCTTCATGACACTGCTTTGCTTGCTACATGTACCCACGACCGTGGTATATGTGCCACGGCCGTGGTGGCCTTCTTCCTTCAATTCCTCCAAGCTTGACTCACTTGAGCCTCTCCAAAGCATGAGCCACGGACCTCGAACATGCCCCAAGTCCCTAGATCACAAAAGTACTCCAACACGTGCCAATTCTCTTGAAATACATCAAAAACAACCAAACACTTGTGAAGTATAATTGAAATCCAAAGAAAGGAAAAACCATGCAATCCTAACTCTAAATGCTCTAAAGCTACATGAAATGAGACTTAAAATGAGCTATAAGTATGCACTAAAACGAACAGATCAATAGGTCATATTGGGCTATAAAGACATTGAACTTTGATATCAAAGCTTCCAGGGAAAGAACACTTCTTGATAGCGATGAGGCTTGAAGAGCTTAGGAGGGACACTTATGAAAATGCCCGGATCTACAAGGAGAGAACAAAGGCATGGCATGACCGGAGAATCATAAAGAGGGAGTTCAAGGTAGGAGACAAGGTGCTTTTTTTCAACTCTAGGCTAAGGGTCTTTTCCATAAAGCTTAAGTCTAGATGGAGTAGTCCCTTTGAGGTTAGGAAGGTGTTCCCGCATGGTGCGGTTGAGGTTTGGAATGCAAAGAAAAGGGAATTCAAGGTGAATGGTCAAAGGCTCAAGGTGTACTATGATGGAGCATAAATTGAGAGCGTCTGCCACATCACCTTGATGATTACTCCCCTCCCCCTATGAAGTTTTAATTTGAAGGGAGGTCAAGCTAGTGACTCAAAAGAAGCGCTTACAGGAGGCAACCCGGTTTCTTAGTGTAGTGCAATTGAGAAAAAGAAAGGGAAAAAAATGGAAATATAAAAAAAGAGAAGAAAAAAGAATGAAGAAAAAAAATAGAAATATAAAAAATGATGAGAGAGTAAGAGGTTGAGGATGAAAAAATGGAGGAAATATGAAAAATTACAAAAAAAAAGGCTAAGTATGGGAGATGGGGAGAGAAGCGAGCCCCAAACTCTCAAACGGGGGTGCTCCCCATGTAGAGCGAGCGCTCCTTGTAAAATGGAGCGGGCACTCCATTTGTCGAAAATTTCCATCCAGGAGGCAGGAGATTTGGAGCGAGGGTGGAGTGTGCCTGGAGAGGAGCACTTCAGAGCTGTAGCGGGTGCTCCGTTCGCAGCCCATGTTCTTCTTTATTTTTTCTTTTTTTGGCACGTTTTTTCTAATTAACCCCCCATCCGTCCCACATCACTCTCACCCACTCACTCTCATTCACTCATTCACTCATCCATCTCTTTCAACCTCTTTTTTCTCTGTCTAAACTCCATAACCTACATTAAAAATCCACCTTCAAATCTCCGTACCTACTTCATTTTTCATCTTTTTCACTCACTTCCTTCACAAAATCTTCATTATTTCTCCTCCTCTACACAAAGAAACCACTTTCATCAAAATGCCCCAAATCCTAAAAATGTTCATCACTCAAACTTGAAGATTGGAAGTAATTTCTTGAGGGAGAAGGTGTAAGGAGCATGATTTTGACTTAAAGAAGCTTAAATTACTTTCAATTGAGGAATATCTTCACCCCTCTTAAAGAGGGAGGTAAACCTTAATCCTAACCTCTATTTTCCCTCTAGATTTAGCTTAATAAATTCATGATAGATGAATGTGGTGCTTCTTGTGGAATTAGCTGCTAGATATTGATAGATTTTTATTTTGATTTTATTTATTTTGATTTTTTTGCGTGATATCTTTCACTTTTTTTATTTCTTTATTCCTTTTTAGCTTATTAGCTTGATATTATTAGTTTCTTTTCTTTTTGATTTTTGTCGGTCTTTTGTAAAAAAATTCTTAATTTTCCTTTGATTTTATTTTTATGAATACTTGTTTTTCTTTGTTTAGTTTTGTGGTTTGGGAATTTTGCCATTGGTGGTACCTTCATTTTTTGATCTTGGGTTTTATTTCCTTTGCCAGGTTGAGCTAGCGGTCTCTTTATTTCCTAAATACATTTCTTGGTTGAGCCATTCTCTATAAACTCCAAACATGTATCGATATCGCAAAAAGAGCAAGAAAGACCCTAGCTCTACTTCGCATAAAGGCTCAAAGGGCACCATTCCGGCCCTTAAGTTCGTCAACTGCGACCATAAACGGGGGTATGACGAACTTAAGCACCGGAAGATTAAACCTTCTAGATTTTTTCATGGTCTTACGCTTGACCTTTTGGGGATTAAGCGTGACGTTAGCTTGTGCTTGTCTGCTTTAGGTGACATGAGTCAAGAGGCAAAGTCAATCATTAGAGATGAACCTATTTGCTTGGTTCTTGAAACTTTTGGATTCAAGCTCAAATCTAATGCTTCCTTTGTAACCATGATTGCTTGGGATGATGATCCTAGTTGTGAAGACTAATATGGGGCGTCCATGTTTAGTTACTTGGAGTCTTTAAGAGTCTTTTGTCATGTTATTTTTAGACATTTAATTCATGTTTTAATTTGTGTCCATATGGCCATAATTATGGTTGGAAATTTGGTTATATGAGAGTCCTAGTTGAGTTGTAATTCCTATTAAGATTAGGATTGATCTAGCTAAAAGATAAGGAAGCTTAGGCGTGTGAAATAAGATTGATTGGCCGAAAATCCTATCATTCTTATTAGTTTATCTTCCTTATGTTTATCTTTATTTTTTCCTCGATTCTAGGGGTTAATATTTATATGCTTTTTAGAAAGAGTTTGGTTTCCTAATCATACTAGAACTTGTACTAGTATAAATAAGTGCTTGTTTAGTCAATAAAGAAGTAAGTTTGATTCATTGAATGATATTTTCGAGTGATTTAATTGTTGTTTTCAATTAAATTTGTCCATTCACATAATATTCAAGAGGGATTACTATTGATTGTTAATCTACTTGATTCCAAGTAATGATTTAAGGGAGATTAAGAGTTAATTGAATCTTTCAGGAATGCTTGATTTAATTATCATATCCATAAACAAATTAACACATAACAACTATAAATTCGGACTTTGTTCTTTAGTTAAGATCCTTTGCTTTGGAGTACTTGAATGTTACTTTCATTGGAGTTGTATTCATATCAATTGGTATCAGATTTTTCCAGGAGGGTGAGGAAAGAAAGTGTCCGACTTTCTTGGTAAGCTTTTAAACTACTTCATTCTAGTTCTTGAAACTTGATTGGGCATGTGTGGTTGTTTGGCTACCATTCTTTTGTTGGCGTGTGATTTGTGTGTTTTTGCGTGGCATATTTGTTGTTTTTAAGCTTTAAATCATGTGTAGTCTGGAGAAACTTGAGAAAAATGATGCATGATTTACTTGTTTCCACTAAGGAGGACAGAGCTAGGGCTAGGAGGTTAGAAACCGCCCATATTGCTTTGGCCGAAGTTGTTAAAAGGAAGAATGACCCTAATCATGTTGACTATGAATCTGATCATGATGTTGTGCAAAATGTTAAATCCACTTATGATAATGATAGGGGAATTAAATTGGATGATTTTACTGGTGATGCAAATCCTGAAGATTTGCTTGAGTGGATTCGACAACTTGAAAAGGTATGTGAATATAGGGGTTTTGATGATGAAAAGAAGTATAAAATTGCCACCATTAGACTAACTAAATATGCTGGAATTTGGTTAGAGAGTCTAAAATCAAAAAGGGCAAAACTTGGAAAGTCTAAAAATAAATTGAAAGAAAGATTTATTCCAAGTGATTTTATTCAAAGGCAATATATGAGAAAGCGTGATTTAACTCAAGATTCTATGAATGTTCATGACTATACTTTGGAGTTTGATAGATTATGCTTGCTTTTGTGGTAATGAGGAGGTTGAGCAAGAAAAGATTGCTAGATTTATTGGAGGTCTTCATAAATCTATTGCTAGAAAGATTGATATTGCCAACTATAGTACTTTTGATGATGTGTGTCAATTGGCTTTAAAATTTGAACGTCATGCACTTGAGGAAAAGAAAGCCTATGGGGGGGAAAACACCACTTTTAAAATCCCTAATCCTATTTACCCTTCTTCTTCTAAAACCTTTGAAAAAAGAGAGTTTCCTTCCAAGGGGGATCACAAGGGAGAGCGCCCTAAAATGGTTATTTCGAGGGAGAAACTTGATGATACTCGAAAGTGTTTAAGTGTGAAGGGAGGGGTCATATTGCTGCAAATTGTCCTACTAGGAAAGCCCTCACTATAAAACAATACATGACCTTGGAGGAGGAAGAGAGAACTTATGATTATGTGGTGGAAAGTGATCATGAGAGTGAGGAGAATGGAGATGAGGATGTCTATGCTGAAGATGACACTAGAATGATTGGATTTATTAGGAGAACCTTGCATGTTAATCACTCTCCTAACCATGAACAAAGAGAGAACTTGTTTCATACTAGATGTATCGTTGGTGAGTTTTCTTGCAATGTGATTATTGATAGTGGATCTTGCACTAATGTGGTGGCATCTAATGTGGTCTCTAAGTTGAATTTGTTGGTTAGAGATCATCCTTGTCCTTACAAGTTGCGTTGGTTGGATGATAAGACTGGTTTGACCGTTAAGAAGCAAGCTCTTGTTGCTTTTTCGATTGGAAACTACAAAGATGAGTTGTGGGGTGATGTTCTTCCTATCAGTGCTTGTCATATTCTTCTTGGTAGACCTTGGCAATTTGATCGAAAGGTTATTCGTGAGGGGGAGACGAATGTGTATTCTGTTTTGATGGGGTCTAAGAGGATTCGACTTATGCCCTTGTCTCCTAGAACTATTGCGCTAAAGAAGAGGGTTGAAAGCAAGCAAAGTTTGTTCCTTTCAGCCAAAGAGTTCGAGAAAGAGGTCGAAATAGAGGGTCATGATTATGCTTTGTTTGTTAAATGTACTTTAACTAATGATGTTTCTATGAAAGATCCTAACCTTGCAGCTTTGTTAGAGGAGTTTGGGGATGTTTTTCCGAAGAGTTGCCTCAAGGCTTGCTCCCTTTGAGAGGAATTGAGCATGTTATTGATCTAGTGCCGGGCGCACCTTTGCCTAACAAACCATCATATAGATGTGATCCTATGGCTTCTAAGGAGCTACAAAAACATATTGAAGAGTTGATTGATCGAGGCTATGTGACACAAAGCATGAGTCCATGCGCCGTTCCTGCCCTTCTTATTCCTAAGAAGGATGGTACATGGAGGATGTGCATAGATAGTAGAGTCGTCAACAACATCACAATAAAGTATCGTTTTCCTATGCCAAGATTGGAGGACATGCTTGAAGAGTTACATGGAGCCTTGGTGTTTTCGAAGATTGATCTAAGGAGTGGATATCACCAAATGAGAATTAGAGAAGGAGATGAATGGAAAACAGCTTTCAAGACCAAACAAGGTCTATATGAGTGGATGGTGATGCCCTTTGGTCTTTGCAATGCTCCTAGTTCTTTTATGAGGCTTATGAATAAGGTACGACGTCCCTTTCTTAACAAGTTCATTGTTGTCTATTGAGATGATATCCTTGTATAGTACTAGTATTGAATCTCATTTAGCTCATATAAGACTTTTATTTGAAAAATTGAGAGAATAAAAGCTGTATGGAAAGATGGAAAAGTGTGATTTTCTTATACCTAGTATTGTTTTTCTTGGCTATATTGTATCTAGGGATGGAGTCCATGTTAATCCAGAGAAAGTCAAAACTATTTCCTCGTGGTTGGCTCCAACTAATGCTCATGAATGTCGAAGTTTCCACTGCCTATCTTCCTTTTATAGGAGGTTCATTCGAAACTTCTCAACAATTATGGCTCCAATCACTGAATTGATGAAGAAGAGAGAGTTTTCTTAGAACTCTCATGCTCAAAGATCATTTGAAGAGGTGAAGAAGTTACTTTGCCATGCTCTTATTCTTGCCTTGCCAGATTTCAACAGGTTGTTCGAGGTAGAGAGTGATGCAAGTGGAGTTGGAGTTAGTGCAGTGTTGATTCAAGAGAAGAGGCCTATTGCATACATTAGTGAGAAATTGAGTGGCGCCAAACTCAATTACTCCAACTATGATCGAGAGTTCTATGCCATTGTAAGGGCCTTGGATCATTGGTCTCATTACTTGAGGCCTAAGCCTTTCATACTCCATTCAGATCATGAGGCACTCAAACACATCCATGGACAACAAAAGCTCAATCATAGGCACGCCAAGTGGGTTGAATTCCTACAATCTTTTACTTTTTCTTCTAAGTATAAAGAAGGAAAGAGTAATTTTGTTGTTGATGCTCTTTCTACGCGTTCCTATCTCTTAACCATGGTTGATGCTCGAACTTTAGGGTTTGATCATTTAAAAGAATTGTATGTAAATGATATTGACTTTAGTAGTTCTTTTAAAGACCCTAATGGCTTGTATGTAGTGCAAGAAGGATTTCTGTTTAAGGGGAATAAGCTATGTGTTCCTAAGAGTGGCGTGAGGGAGTTACTTGTGAGAGAAGTCCACAGTGGTGGGGTGGCCGGTCATTTTGGCATTCAAAAGACCTTAGACACCTTGACCGAGAGTTTTTATTGGCCTAGCATGGTGAAAGATGTTCATATGGTGGTTAGTAGGTGTGCTAGTTGTCAAAAGGCTATGAGTACCTTCCATAAAGGCCTATACACTCCATTGCCAGTCCGTAATTCTCCTTGGGATAGTGTGAGTATGGATTTCATTGTAGGGTTGCCTCGAACTCAAAGGGGAAAGGATGCTATCATGGTTGTGGTAGATCGTTTCTCTAAGATGGCTCACTTTGTTCCTATACATAAAACTGATGATGCTTTACATGTGGCTGATTTGTACTTTAGGGAGATCATTCGTTTGCATGGTATCCCTAGAAGTATTGTTAGTGATCGAGATTCAAAGTTCCTTAGTCACTTTTGGAGGAGCTTGTGGAAGATAGTGGGAACTAAGTAACTTTTCAGTACTAGTCATCATCCTCAAACAGATGGCCAAACTGAAGTAACCAATCGAACTCTTGGAGCTCTATTGCGTGGCTTGGTGAGAAAGGCACAAAAGGATTGGGATATGAAGCTAGCACATGCTGAATTTGCTTACAATCGAGCTCATTCAACCACTACTTCTCAATCTCCATTTGAGGTGGTCTATGGTATCAATCCTTTTCTTCCTATTGATTTTATTGTGCTAACCAAATCTGAGATTCATGTGGATGCAAAGAAAAGGTTCGAAGCTTTATGTGAGAAAGTCAAAACTTGAATTGAGAAGATGAATACTCAATAAAAGGAGAGAGCAAACAAGCATAGAAGGCAACCAAGGTTCAAAAGTGGCGATCTAGTATGGATCCATTTGAGGAAAGAGAGGTTTCCAAGCAAGAGGAAGAATAAGCTCATGCCTAGGGCTGATGGTCCATTTGAAGTCCTTGAGGTGATTGGTGATAGTGTCTACAAAATCAATCTTCCAAGTGAATATGGAGGTGTGAGTGCTACATTCAATGCTGGAGATCTTAGTCCTTACTATGATGATGCAAATTTGAGGACAAATTCTTTTGAAGAGGGGTAGAATGACATGAGTCAAGAGGAAAAGTCAACCATTAGAGATGAATCTATTTGATTGGTTCTTGAATCTTTTGGATTCAAGCTCAAATCGAA
This sequence comes from Patellifolia procumbens, assembly GCA_947645195.1. Taxonomy (NCBI): domain Eukaryota; kingdom Viridiplantae; phylum Streptophyta; class Magnoliopsida; order Caryophyllales; family Amaranthaceae; genus Patellifolia; species Patellifolia procumbens. The sequence continues at coordinate 173,361 of CANSGD010000194.1, forward strand.
TGCTTCCTTTGTAACCATGATTGCTTGGGATGATGATCCTAGTTGTGAAGACTAATATGGGGCGTCCATATTTAGTTACTTGGAGTCTTTAAGAGTCTTTTGTCGTGTTACTTTTAGACATTTAATTCATGTTTTAATTTGTGCCCATATGGCCGAAATTATGGTTGGAAATTCGGTTATATGAGAGTCCTAGTTGAGTTGTAATTCCTATTAAGATTAGGATTAATCTAGCTAAAAGATAATGAAGCTTAGGCATGTTAAATAAGATTGATTGGCCGAAAATCCTATCATTCTTATTAGATTATCTTCCTTATGTTTATCTTTATCTTTTCCTAGATTCTAGAGATTAAGATTTATATGCTTTTTAGATAGAGTTTGGCTTCCTAATCATACTAGAACTTATACTAGTATAAACAGGCGCTTGTTTAGTCAATAAAGAAGTAAGTTTGATTACTTGAATGATATTTTCAAGTGATTTAATTGCTGTTTTCAATTAAATTGGTCCATTCACATAATATTCAGGAGTAATTATTATTGAGTGTTAATCTACTTAATTCCAGGTAATGGTTTAAGGGAGATTAAGAGTTAATTAAATCTTTCAGGAATGCTTGATTTAATTATCATATCCATAAACACATAAACACAAAACACATAAAAATTCGGACTTTGTTCTTTAGTTAAGATCCTTTGCTTTGGAGTACTTGAATGTTACTTTCATTGGAGTTGCATTGATATCATTGGGTGTACATCGCTTTCGATCGCTTAGCGCTTTGACGTACGAGCGCCTAAAATTGGAGTTCTTAGCCTACCTAGAGAGACGTGCGGTTGAGTGGCATGAGGGGGGAGTATGAAATCTCCTTCCAATTGTTCAATCCACCTCAATGTATTTATCTAGTGAGGCTCAATGAAATCTTCCTTTGTGACGCCTCTAACGCCATCCGTAGCCCTGAAACTTGGCAGCATAATGTCTTGTATTAAAGCGACGTATTCAAGAAAGACATTGCCGTATACGCGCCCTTTGATCCGAAAACTGGATATTCCTCCCACATCCTTTCCCCATTTCTTAGATACATTCACCCCCTCTTGGTTTCCACCATCTACTCCATAAAGGAGCCTAGCAAGGTGGCCTCAGAGGAGGTGAGTGCTCTCTACCTTACCGCCCATCATCCTGAAAAAAATGGGGGCAAGTTGAATATTGGCTTTGCTTTTCTACAACTGTGTCTTGCTATACCCCATGGAGAGAATTTCAAAGCTAACATTCAGTGTGGAAGAATGGTGTCTATCATTGCCACCGCCTTAGGGTTTTGGGAGCAACTTCAGTTGTTGACTCCCGTTGTTGATAACCCCTACCTTGATATGGATTGCCTTAAAATTGTTGGGTGGATCGATTATACATCCAAGCCAGAGCGATTTGTGTCAAAGGTAAGGGGAGTTCATCACTACTACTTACCAAACCCAGTGGTGACCTGGGTTGATTGCGACGGGGAGGATGCCGAGATTTGGCTTACTCCTTATGAATCCTCCGTCAGGAATGCCCAACGCGCACGCAACAACTTAGCTCCTCGTGTCCAAAGAGAGGTGTCGAGTTCCGGTCGTCGTGCTTCTTCATCTTCCTACTATTTTAACTTTGAGGGGGCCTATTATAGTCTCACTCTCAACCAAGATCGCATGATGAATGTGATAGAAGGCATGAGAGAAGACTTGCGTGGTATGATGGTTCAAACCAACGCGGTTTACCACCACCACGTAGAAAGAGGAAATGTTGAGCCTTATGTCAACTTTCCTAATTGGCGTCCTCAGCAAGGGTCGGTACCGGTTGGAATGAACGCCAAACCCACGTACCCCTATTGGCCCCATCGCGACCCACCCTATGATTGGCGGACACTCGGGGGTTCCAACCCCATGGGTGATCCCGCCTATCCCCACCCTTATGACGCTTGGCTGCCGGGCTACTCGGGTGGTTGGGAGCCTCATGGCCCCCTAGCCTTTTATGGCTCCATGCCACAGCCTCCTCCTTCGAGAGACGTGCCACTACCTCCCCCTTCGAGAGAAGGTCCATCTCATATGGACGAGGACTATTTCCTCTTGCCCCGCTCCCCCTTTACATTTTTTGTATGTGTGCACCGAGGACGGTGCCTTGATTGTTTAGGGGTGTTTATCTTTGATTATGCTTGCGGGACGTGGCTTTTTGAGGGTTTGGGGTGTCTTTTTGGGAGCCCATCTTAGAGAGGATACAAACTAGGTTGGGAATCCAGGGCATGATGTGGGAGTGCATTTGCATGATTGGTGCCTTGTTTATTTGGAGGAGTTTGACCATTGATTACTTATTCCCTTGTAATATGTACACAATTTTCTCTTGTTTTATTTCTTTTTGTTTCTATGTATATATTATTTTGCTTTTCTTATCTTCTTAGTTCCTTCTTAACTCTCTTAGTCATTAGACTTTCATGTAGCATAGTTGCATAACATGATAGATTTGCATGTAGCTTCCTAATTGTATATAGGATTTGTTTTTGGTACTTTGCATGTAAGTTATAAAATTTTTAAAAATAACAAAAAAAATTGCATCACTTAGTTAAGGAATGACTTTATATGATGACTCTAGAGGTTTGAGGTTGGGAACTTGGCTTTTGAGTAGGAGTGAAGTAGCTTGAGTATTTGATGTGCTCGTTAGGAGTATTAGGGTTGCTTTAAGCTTGGATGCCTAGGTCTTGTTACAAATAGACCCCTCAATTGTCCGAGACTAGCATTTGGCGTATAAACGTGTCACCATTTCCCTAAAAAGTCTTTACTCTCTCCTTTGACTTTAGATAAATTCCCTAGAGACCTTGAGAACCCTTTTACCTCAATAAAATGCAGGGTAGTACCCTTTAAAAAAGAGGAAACAAAAAAAATTGGAAAAATTAAAAAATTGATGAAACAAAAAGAGAGAATAAAATGAGCTCGATTTGGTGAAATAAGTGGTGCATCAGAGCCAACAAGGCTAGTAGCCTATTGTTACCAAAAGTTTTGTATTTAGCTCCTAAAATTGCTCCAATGCCTTTGGTATGAGCTACCTTACCCTCTTATCGCGTCTCACATCAAGTGCTCGGTACCGTGCCTCAGAATCAGGACTATTTAGTGAGTAGTAGACTGCGTGAGGAGGTAGTCTAGGGCCTTTGCAACAAAAAAGGGGAATTTAGTTAACTAATGAATAAATGGCCTAACTTGGAAGATCTTGTGAACTTGTGGGGCGTGATTGGTACAAGGTTGAGCGAATTTTTCCATTTTTTGGGGAAAGGTGTCACTTAGGAACAATGAGGGCTTGTGTGATAGTTGAGGGACCTCTAGAACGATCATTTTCTTTGCACACTAGCTTAGACCACCCCCTTCGACTCCTAACTTATGGATAAGAAAGGATGGTTATAAGTCATGAAAGATGGTCGAGATTTCCCTTTACCTTGACACCTCTTATGAGATGAGGACTTTGACTTTGTGATGCTCATTCTATTTTTTGTGCATGCTTTTGTTTCCTTGGGATCGTACATTGCTTAAGGACAAGGAATTGGCAAGCTTGGATAAGTGAGCTCTAGGCTCACTAATTAGGAGTAATTCTAAGTCATTTAGATGCATTTTAAGTCATGTAGTTTCCTTTTATTCCCCTTTTGCATCCTTTTTCACTCTTTGCATGTCTTGCATTAGTTTTAGTGCATTTGCATTTAGTTAGGTTGCATGTAGTTCACTGCATGTGCATTTGCATCCCCCTTCCCCTATCTAACCTCCTCTTGAGTTCTTCTTGATTGCAAGGAAGAGGAGTGAAAACAAGGGAGCGGACGCTCTAATATGGGCGGAGCGGGCGCTCCATGGAATAGGAATTGAAATAAAGTGGGCAGGAACTTAGAGCGACCCATGAGCGACCTTGGAGCGAGCGCTCCATTTTACATGGAGCGGGCGCTCTACTGTGTGGAGCTGCTCTTTTTGGCCTGTCTTTTTACGCCTTTGCCCTTATGATTACGGGGTATAAAAACTCGCTTTTGTAATAATGAAAGTAGTTAGTTTTATTTTCAAAAAATTATTAGACTAATTAGAGAGATTCTAGAATGAGAAGTTGCATTTCTAGTGAGAGAAAGTGGATGTAGTTTGTGAATGTTGGTGATTGAAGCTCTATTAATGGAGGTTTTGGATTAATTTTCATTTATATTTGAGTATTACTTCTCACCCATCTCTTTATTACTTTAATACTTTGTTTTATTTCGATTAAGGATTGATTAGTTTGGTTAAAATGATTTCTACCATTGTTGATCCACCATTGTTGCTTCAATCTTTTTATTTCATCCTTTTTATGGCTAGTGAGTGGTTTATAGGTAAGGGAAGGGGATGACGTTGTTGATCATGTGTTGACCATGAAAGTCAAGCTTGGGGGTTAGATTTAGGTGAGATTGTGTTGTCTATCTTATTTCATTGTGATATCACGTATTTATATAGAGTTTTCTCCCTTATTTACAAGTTAATTTGTGCGTCATTGGAGCTCTTGGGAGCTATTTTGTGCTAACTATCGTATGTAGTTGTGGTTTCGTGTTTTATATTGAATTGCAGGTTTTATGGAGTTTTCTCCTTATTCCCGAGCCTTTTGGAAGCAACCACGGCTTTACGAGATGTTACGAGGCACGTAGGATGGCTCACGAGCTTTATGGATAGTTTAGGAGGTCCCAAGACCCCTAAACGTGAAGATTAGAGAGCCAAAGAGTCAAATGAGGTTTCCGTGCACTGATCGGGCAGAAATGGCCCGATCGGGCGAAATATTATGATCGGGTACGAAAGTTGCGGGCCCGATCGGGCAAGGCGTGCCCGATCAGATCGGGCGAGAACACATGTGCCCAGACCCGATCGGGCACCTACCGCCCGATCCCATCGGGTCTAGTGCTGCTAGGTCTTATTGGGACGCTGCGGAGGAGGCGAGCTTGCTGGCACTTTTGTCGCCAGACCCGATCGGGTGACTACCGCCCGACCCGATCGGGTGGGCCGCTTTTCTCGCCTTATTGCTGCACTGCTGCTGCCAGAGCCCAGAAGTGAAGTTGGGGGAATTTGTATGTGGACCCGATCGGGTACTGTGCTCGGGCCCGATCGGGTCTGACGCTCTTTATCGCGCTTTTTCACTTTTTTGTTCCCATTTTTAGTGAACTTGAGGGATATTATAAATACCTTTTCCTCATTATCTTTCATTCATCTTTTTCATCTTTCATTAGGTTTTAGACTAGTTTTATTCTTCATTGTTCTTAGTTTAATTCAAACACCTTAGATTAATTTAGAGGTGATCAAACCTTTTTTCGATTTCAATAAAAGTTCCTGCTTTCCGTCAATTGGTACTCTTCTCTACTCTTTATCTATTTAATTACTTTGATTGCTTAGTTTAATTATTTAATTGTTCATGATGCAATTCTTAGGGTTTCATATTAGTTTTGTTATTGCCGATTCGATTATGAGTGAGTAGTTCTCTTTCTAGGGTGTTAGATAGGAAAGCCATGTTTATACCATGATTGTGATTTAGATTTCTATCAATTTCTAGGGCTTGATTAGGGTGACTGTGATGTGGTTTGTTCTTATTGAGTAATTAATGTCAGTGTACAATTTCATTGATTGCTTGTGGTTAATAGTTGTTTGCACAGATCCGTCTTACGACTAGAGGCCTAGGACACGTCAGTAGTTCTGATTACGTTAGTGAACATGCGGCGTATGTTGAACTATGAGCGTTGAGTCTTAACCATAGCTCAACATGGGCTCTAATCCCCCGACTCTTGACTTGGGTTTTGATAGTAGTTGACCCTATTTGATTGGTATAAGCATGGTGGACCGACCTAATACCCTAGACTTTTATTCCATAGTTTAATCCTCGATTTATTCAGTCTTCCGTAGTCTATTCCTTAGTTTAATTAATCCCTTTCTGATTTCATCTGGAGTAGCTGAATTGGTTGAATATTGATTTAGAAACTCTGTCTCCCTGTGGATTCGACCCTGCTTCCACTGACTACCTAGTTAGAGGTCCGTAGGTTTATTTTTGATTAGGTGACACGACTAAAACCTGTCAAACTTTGGCGCCGTTGCCGGGGAGACGGCTAGTTCTCTAAGTTTTTATTTAATTATTTGGTCTACTTCTCTGTACCTCATTGGAACTTCATTGTTTCAATCGAGGTACGTTTTACTGCTGCTTTTTGTTTCTTTTGTATGCCCAGGTCCCAAAGAAACGGTTCCCCAATTCCAGCGGACCCCGATCTTACTAGGACAATCAGGCGGATCCGAAAGATAAAACAGAAAGAAAAGCAGTCTATTCAGCTGAACACCTCTGGAACAGACACCTTGAATTCAGTTATGTCAAAATCACTGAAGTCATATGGGGTGCCCAACCCGGATGGTCTCTCCACTGGACCTACTATGCCCACCATTGCCGCAGCAAATTTCGAAATCAAGCCTGGACTCATCAGCATGGTCCAGCAAAATCAATTTGGTGGGCATCCTACTGAAGATCCGGCAAATCATCTACAACGGTTTCAACAACTTTGTCGAACCGTTAAACATGCCGGCGTCACTCCAGATCAACTCAAAGTCATGTTGTTCGAGTATTCACTGAGAGATAGAGCCCAAAAATGGTTGAACGATGTAAAAGAAACCGAGTGGAGTGAGATTTCTGCTGCATTTCTGAGAGAGTATTACCCACCTACTAAAACAGCAGAAATCAGAAATAAACTAGCCACGTTTTTCCAAGAGCCTGATGAAACATTAAGGGAAGCGTGGGCTAGGTTTAGAGATTTACAGAGAGAGTGTCCACTCCATAATATGGACAAATGGTTCTTGACGCAGACATTCTACAATGGTCTGCAGCCTCAGACGAAGTGTATTGTTGATTCGTCTGCAGGAGGAGTGTTTTTAGACAAGGCAGTTGATGAGGGTTATGAATTCATATCAAATCTTGCAGCCAATGACCATACATCATGTAGGAGTTTGACTAAGAAGGTACTTGAAGTTGACGCTATTTCATTGCTTACATCTCAGATGGCGCAACTAACTCAGCAGCTAATGAAGTCTTCTAGTCCGACACCTCCACCCATGAGCATCAATGCTATGTCTGCAGTAGCACCCATTACCTCATCTTACTGCGAGGTATGTGGTGTTCAGGGTCACTTTGGGCATGACTGTCAGTTCAGTCAATTTCAGATGGAGCAGGCCAATGCCTTCCAACAAAGACCACAAACCTTCCCCCCTTCACATAACTACCAAAACCCACAAAACCATCAACCTCCACTTCCACAAAACTACCCTAAACCCTCATACCATCAAACCCCACAACATTTCCAAAGACCACCACCACAAAACTTCCATCATCCCAATAACTTCCAAACTCCACAAAATTTCCACACCCCACCCCCACAAAACAACAACCCACAAGAGCCTAGCAATTCTGAACTGATGAAACTGATATTGTCTATGCAAAAGGCAAATGAGGAAACACGGAGGGCCCAGGAGGAAGCAAGGAGGGCCCAAGAGAAGCACATCCAACTTCTCGAGGCTCAAGTTGCTCAGTTGGCAGAATCTAATGCACAGAGGCAGCAGGGACAATTGCCAGGGCAACCAGTTCAGAGAGAACATGTGAATGCCATCACTCTTCGTAGTGGCATTGCATATGATGCCCCTCCAGTGCCCATTGATGAGGTTACCCCGACTGCAGGGAAGAAGAGGGTGGTAGAGGAAGGATAAAGAAAGAATTCAACGTCTGAAGTCGATTTGTCTGCAGAAGCTGAACAGACAGGGAAGAAAAAGGAGAAGGTTTCTGAAACGCCTTTTACACCAAGGCTACCTTTTCCTCACAGGATGCAACAATCTAAGGTTGATCAGCAATTTGGTAAGTTCTTGGCTATGGTCAAGAACCTTGAGGTAACGATTCCATTTACAGATTTAATTACCCAAGTGCCTGTTTATGCCAAAATTCTGAAAGACATGATCACTAAGAAAAGAGACTTTGGTGGGGTAGAACGTGTCGCTCTTACTGAAGAGTGTAGTGCTTTTATTCAAAATAAAACCCCACCAAAGTTAAAAGATCCTGGTAGTTTTCTATACCCTGCCATCTTGGACCTATTTTTATTGATAAGGCTTTGTGTGATTTAGGTGCTTCTGTTTCTGTTATGCCATTGTCTGTTTATAAGAAACTGAACATGGGAGCCCTTAAATGCACACAAATCACTTTACAGATGGCGGATCGTTCTATAAAATACCCTCTAGGTGTTTTAGAGGACGTTCCTGTTAGGGTAGGGAAATTCTATATTCCTGTTGATTTTGTGGTGTTAGATATGGATGAGGATGCCCAGATCCCTATTATCTTGGGTAGGCCGTTTTTGTGTACTGCTGGTGCTGTCATTGATGTCAAGTCTGGGTCTTTAACTCTGAGTGTTGGTGATGATAAAGTGGTTTTTAAACTAACCAATGCTGTTAAGGCTCCTATGCTTGAACAATCTTTTTGCAGGGATAAGGTTTTAGATGAAGTAGGGGTGGAGAAGGTTCCAATTCCACCTAAGGTTGCCTCACCGTCTGGAGGCATTGTCAAGAACATTTGGAGGAGAAAGATGTTTGATGAGGGTGACACTCATTGCCAAGCCCCTCCTATTTGAGAGAGGGAGGATTATGGTCGTGCGGGACCTTTATAAACCAGCGCTGTGCGAGAGGCAACTCGTAATTTCTTTTCTTTCCCTTTTCCTTTTCTTTTTATTTTGCTTCCTTTTTGTGAGCGAGAGTGAGGGTACTAACATTGTTTTTCCTCTTAGCATAGTCCTTATCACCTTTTGGCATTGAGGACACTGCCAAGTTCAGCTTGGGGGAGGAGTTCTGTTTGTATCCCCTATCTCTTTTACTGCTTTCTAGGATAGATTTACTGCTTTCAAAAATACTGAAAAAAATCAAAAAATATGGTTCCCATGACTGGTTTAGTTGCCTCCCTGTGCCCCTTGTTGTGCTCTATTTGAAATTTATTTGACTTTGTTTTCTGGATAGCTGGGCATTTGTGATCTTTAGGCTATGATTTGATGTTTGATTGCTATGATTTCGAGCATTTCTGGATTATATTAGACCACTTTGTGCTGCATACCTGAATTGGTTAGACTGTGAGGCCTCTTTGTAGCCTATTGGATTCATATTATTATCCAGTCTATTCTTGTGTGTTAGTTCCTCTTTAGTGGATTGATCTTGACTTTGACTTCGTACTTGTCTGATTTTAGATGACTTGTAGCATGTGCTGTGATAGAGGCGTTCTTTTGTCTTATTCTTGAGCTTCAGAGTGAGTTTTTTGATATACTTTTATCCTCCTTAGCCCCGCTGAGCCTAATGACTTGTTTCGTGTTACTTAAACCCCTATTATGAGCAAAAAACCTTCACTTGATATTATTCCAAGCCTAGCTTGGGGGAGCTTTTGTATGGGTTGAGTTGGAGATTGGTTTGTTGGTTTAGTTTGGTTTTTGAGGAACTTAAAAGTGTATTTGCTGTGGTTTGAGAGTGAGAAAGAGAAAAGAAAAAGCAAGTTTAGAGTTGCGTGAATGAAGTTCAGAAAAATGAAAGAAAAATGAAATGAAAATTCAAAAGAATTCTAGTTCTTTCATTCACGTACGTTCATAAAAGAATATTCGCTCCATTGCTAGAAAATTGGGTTTGTTATGAGCTTTTCATTGATTTATGAGAGTTGGGTTACTTTACATGGTTTTATGGTGATTGTTGGGAGTTGTGTAGGCCATCCTAGGCCTTGTTTGAATGATTTATGCTCCCCCTTTCTTGGTTTTTCCACCACATTACCCAAAAGTATCCCCTACCTCTCGCCTAAGCCCCATTACAACCCTATAAAGTCCTCTTGAGCTTATGTTTGCATTGTTCATTTGATTGATTTCGAGTTAGTTTGTCAAAGTTAAAGAGTATTTCTGCTAATTGAGTCGACTTGACTAGGATGAGCGTCATTGAACCTTCTTGAACACATGAGAGTGTGAGTGGGAAGGGTACTTATGGTCGGGTTGGTGAGTGTTCGGGCACATTCTTTGCCTGCCACAAAATTGAGAGGAGTGACACCCTTGTGAGTGCCTTTTCAGGACTTGTATGCTTTGTGGATGCTTGAGTTTGATAAATTGCTTGAATGATTGGTGGTTGGATGGATTTGATGAGCCAAACTTGAATTATGCCTGCTTGAACGATTCTTAGTCTTGAAAATGTTTTGAGCTTTGATTTGTTTTTATCTTTGGGGTGAGGTAATCTATTCCATGTTCATGTGCTGTTTGCTTGAGGACAAGCAAAGGTTTAGCTTGGGGGAGTTTGATATCACGTATTTATATAGAGTTTTCTCCCTTATTTACAAGCTAATTTGTGCGTCATTGGAGCTCTTGGGAGCTATTTTGTGCTAACTATCGTATGTAGTTGTGGTTTCGTGTTTTATATTGAATTGCAGGTTTTATGGAGTTTTCTCCTTATTCCCGAGCCTTTTGGAAGCAACCACGGCTTTACGAGATGTTACGAGGCACGTAGGATGGCTCACGAGCTTTATGGATAGTTTAGGAGGTCCCAAGACCCCTAAACGTGAAGATTAGAGAGCCAAAGAGTCAAATGAGGTTTCCGTGCACTGATCGGGCAGAAATGGCCCGATCGGGCGAAATATTATGATCGGGTACGAAAGTTGCGGACCCGATCGGGCAAGGCGTGCCCGATCAGATCGCGCGAGAACACATGTGCCCAGACCCGATCGGGCACCTACCGCCCGATCCCATCGGGTCTAGTGCTGCTAGGTCTTATTGGGACGCTGCGGAGGAGGCGAGCTTGCTGGCACTTTTGTCGCCAGACCCGATCGGGTGACTACCGCCCGACCCGATCGGGTGGGCCGCTTTTCTCGCCTTATTGCTGCACTGCTGCTGCCAGAGCCCAGAAGTGAAGTTGGGGGAATTTGTATGTGGACCCGATCGGGTACTGTGCTCGGGCCCGATCGGGTCTGACGCTCTTTATCGCGCTTTTTCACTTTTTTGTTCCCATTTTTAGTGAACTTGAGGGATATTATAAATACCTTTTCCTCATTATCTTTCATTCATCTTTTTCATCTTTCATTAGGTGTTAGACTAGTTTTATTCTTCATTGTTCTTAGTTTAATTCAAACACCTTAGATTAATTTAGAGGTGATCAAACCTTTTTTCGATTTCAATAAAAGTTCCTGCTTTCCGTCAATTGGTACTCTTCTCTACTCTTTATCTCTTTAATTACTTTGATTGCTTAGTTTAATTATTTAATTATTCATGATGCAATTCTTAGGGTTTCATATTAGTTTTGTTATTGCCGATTCGATTATGAGTGAGTAGTTCTCTTTCTAGGGTGTTAGATAGGAAAGCCATGTTTATACCATGATTGTGATTTAGATTTCTATCAATTTCTAGGGCTTGATTAGGGTGACTGTGATGTGGTTTGTTCTTATTGAGTAATTAATGTCAGTGTACAATTTCATTGATTGCTTGTGGTTAATAGTTGTTTGCACAGATCCGTCTTACGACTAGAGGCCTAGGACACGTCAGTAGTTCTGATTACGTTAGTGAACATGCGGCGTATGTTGAACTATGAGCGTTGAGTCTTAACCATAGCTCAACATGGGCTCTAATCCCCCGACTCTTGACTTAGGTTTTGATAGTAGTTGACCCTATTTGATTGGTATAAGCATGGTGGACCGACCTAATACCCTAGACTTTTATTCCATAGTTTAATCCTCGATTTATTCAGTCTTCCGTAGTCTATTCCTTAGTTTAATTAATCCCTTTCTGATTTTATCTGGAGTAGCTGAATTGGTTGAATATTGATTTAGAAACTCTGTCTCCCTGTGGATTCGACCCTGCTTCCACTGACTACCTAGTTAGAGGTCCGTAGGTTTATTTTTGATTAGGTGACACGACTAAAACCTGTCAAACTTTGGCGCCGTTGCCGGGGAGACGGCTAGTTCTCTAAGTTTTTATTTAATTATTTGGTCTACTTCTCTGTACCTCATTGGAACTTCATTGTTTCAATCGAGGTACGTTTTACTGCTGCTTTTTGTTTCTTTTGTATGCCCAGGTCCCAAAGAAACGGTTCCCCAATTCCAGCGGACCCCGATCTTACTAGGACAATCAGGCGGATCCGAAAGATAAAACAGAAAGAAAAGCAGTCTATTCAGCTGAACACCTCTGGAACAGACACCTTGAATTCAGTTATGTCAAAATCACTGAAGTCATATGGGGTGCCCAACCCGGATGGTCTCTCCACTGGACCTACTATGCCCACCATTGCCGCAGCAAATTTCGAAATCAAGCCTGGACTCATCAGCATGGTCCAGCAAAATCAGTTTGGTGGGCATCCTACTGAAGATCCGGCAAATCATCTACAACGGTTTCAACAACTTTGTCGAACCGTTAAACATGCCGGCGTCACTCCAGATCAACTCAAAGTCATGTTGTTCGAGTATTCACTGAGAGATAGAGCCCAAAAATGGTTGAACGATGTGAAAGAAACCGAGTGGAGTGAGATTTCTGCTGCATTTCTGAGAGAGTATTACCCACCTACTAAAACAGCAGAAATCAGAAATAAACTAGCCACGTTTTTCCAAGAGCCTGATGAAACATTAAGGGAAGCGTGGGCTAGGTTTAGAGATTTACAGAGAGAGTGTCCACACCATAATATGGACAAATGGTTCTTGACGCAGACATTCTACAATGGTCTGCAGCCTCAGACGAAGTGTATTGTTGATTCGTCTGCAGGAGGAGTGTTTTTAGACAAGGCAGTTGATGAGGGTTATGAATTCATATCAAATCTTGCAGCCAATGACCATACATCATCTAGGAGTTTGACTAAGAAGGTACTTGAAGTTGACGCTATTTCATTGCTTACATCTCAGATGGCGCAACTAACTCAGCAGCTAATGAAGTCTTCTAGTCCGACACCTCCACCCATGAGTATCAATGCTATGTCTGCAGTAGCACCCATTACCTCATCTTACTGCGAGGTATGTGGTGTTCAGGGTCACTTTGGGCATGACTGTCAGTTCAGTCAATTTCAGATGGAGCAGGCCAATGCCTTCCAACAAAGACCACAAACCTTCCCCCTTCACATAACTACCAAAACCCACAAAACCATCAACCTCCACTTCCACAAAACTACCCTAAACCCTCATACCATCAAACCCCACAACATTTCCAAAGACCACCACCACAAAACTTCCATCATCCCAATAACTTCCAAACTCCACAAAATTTCCACACCCCACCCCCACAAAACAACAACCCACAAGAGCCTAGCAATTCTGAACTGATGAAACTGATATTGTCTATGCAAAAGGCAAATGAGGAAACACGGAGGGCCTAGGAGGAAGCAAGGAGGGCCCAAGAGAAGCACATCCAACTTCTCGAGGCTCAAGTTGCTCAGTTGGCAGAATCTAATGCACAGAGGCAGCAGGGACAATTGCCAGGGCAACCAGTTCAGAGAGAACATGTGAATGTCATCACTCTTCGTAGTGGCATTGCATATGATGCCCCTCCAGTGCCCATTGATGAGGTTACCCCGACTGCAGGGAAGAAGAGGGTGGTAGAGGAAGGATAAAGAAAGAATTCAACGTCTGAAGTCGATTTGTCTGCAGAAGCTGAACAGACAGGGAAGAAAAAGGAGAAGGTTTCTGAAACGCCTTTTACACCAAGGCTACCTTTTCCTCACAGGATGCAACAATCTAAGGTTGATCAGCAATTTGGTAAGTTCTTGGCTATGGTCAAGAACCTTGAGGTAACGATTCCATTTACAGATTTAATTACCCAAGTGCCTGTTTATGCCAAAATTCTGAAAGACATGATCACTAAGAAAAGAGACTTTGGTGGGGTAGAACGTGTCGCTCTTACTGAAGAGTGTAGTGCTTTTATTCAAAATAAAACCCCACCAAAGTTAAAAGATCCTGGTAGTTTTCTATACCCTGCCATCTTGGACCTATTTTTATTGATAAGGCTTTGTGTGATTTAGGTGCTTCTGTTTCTGTTATGCCATTGTCTGTTTATAAGAAACTGAACATGGGAGCCCTTAAATGCACACAAATCACTTTACAGATGGCGGATCGTTCTATAAAATACCCTCTAGGTGTTTTAGAGGACGTTCCTGTTAGGGTAGGGAAATTCTATATTCCTGTTGATTTTGTGGTGTTAGATATGGATGAGGATGCCCAGATCCCTATTATCTTGGGTAGGCCGTTTTTGTGTACTGCTGGTGCTGTCATTGATGTCAAGTCTGGGTCTTTAACTCTGAGTGTTGGTGATGATAAAGTGGTTTTTAAACTAACCAATGCTGTTAAGGCTCCTATGCTTGAACAATCTTTTTGCAGGGATAAGGTTTTAGATGAAGTAGGGGTGGAGAAGGTTCCAATTCCACCTAAGGTTGCCTCACCGTCTGGAGGCATTGTCAAGAACATTTGGAGGAGAAAGATGTTTGATGAGGGTGACACTCATTGCCAAGCCCCTCCTATTTGAGAGAGGGAGGATTATGGTCGTGCGGGACCTTTATAAACCAGCGCTGTGCGAGAGGCAACTCGTAATTTCTTTTCTTTCCCTTTTCCTTTTCTTTTTATTTTGCTTCCTTTTTGTGAGCGAGAGTGAGGGTACTAACATTGTTTTTCCTCTTAGCATAGTCCTTATCACCTTTTGGCATTGAGGACACTGCCAAGTTCAGCTTGGGGGAGGAGTTCTGTTTGTATCCCCTATCTCTTTTACTGCTTTCTAGGATAGATTTACTGCTTTCAAAAATACTGAAAAAAATCAAAAAATATGGTTCCCATGACTGGTTTAGTTGCCTCCCTGTGCCCCTTGTTGTGCTCTATTTGAAATTTATTTGACTTTGTTTTCTGGATAGCTGGGCATTTGTGATCTTTAGGCTATGATTTGATGTTTGATTGCTATGATTTCGAGCATTTCTGGATTATATTAGACCACTTTGTGCTGCATACCTGAATTGGTTAGACTGTGAGGCCTCTTTGTAGCCTATTGGATTCATATTATTATCCAGTCTATTCTTGTGTGTTAGTTCCTCTTTAGTGGATTGATCTTGACTTTGACTTCGTACTTGTCTGATTTTAGATGACTTGTAGCATGTGCTGTGATAGAGGCGTTCTTTTGTCTTATTCTTGAGCTTCAGAGTGAGTTTTTTGATATACTTTTATCCTCCTTAGCCCCGCTGAGCCTAATGACTTGTTTCGTGTTACTTAAACCCCTATTATGAGCAAAAAACCTTCACTTGATATTATTCCAAGCCTAGCTTGGGGGAGCTTTTGTATGGGTTGAGTTGGAGATTGGTTTGTTGGTTTAGTTTGGTTTTTGAGGAACTTAAAAGTGTATTTGCTGTGGTTTGAGAGTGAGAAAGAGAAAAGAAAAAGCAAGTTTAGAGTTGCGTGAATGAAGTTCAGAAAAATGAAAGAAAAATGAAATGAAAATTCAAAAGAATTCTAGTTCTTTCATTCACGTACGTTCATAAAAGAATATTCGCTCCATTGCTAGAAAATTGGGTTTGTTATGAGCTTTTCATTGATTTATGAGAGTTGGGTTACTTTACATGGTTTTATGGTGATTGTTGGGAGTTGTGTAGGCCATCCTAGGCCTTGTTTGAATGATTTATGCTCCCCCTTTCTTGGTTTTTCCACCACATTACCCAAAAGTATCCCCTACCTCTCGCCTAAGCCCCATTACAACCCTATAAAGTCCTCTTGAGCTTATGTTTGCATTGTTCATTTGATTGATTTCGAGTTAGTTTGTCAAAGTTAAAGAGTATTTCTGCTAATTGAGTCGACTTGACTAGGATGAGCGTCATTGAACCTTCTTAAACACATGAGAGTGTGAGTGGGAAGGGTACTTATGGTCGGGTTGGTGAGTGTTCGGGCACATTCTTTGCCTGCCACAAAATTGAGAGGAGTGACACCCTTGTGAGTGCCTTTTCAGGACTTGTATGCTTTGTGGATGCTTGAGTTTGATAAATTGCTTGAATGATTGGTGGTTGGATGGATTTGATGAGCCAAACTTGAATTATGCCTGCTTGAACGATTCTTAGTCTTGAAAATGTTTTGAGCTTTGATTTGTTTTTATCTTTGGGGTGAGGTAATCTATTCCATGTTCATGTGCTGTTTGCTTGAGGACAAGCAAAGGTTTAGCTTGGGGGAGTTTGATATCACGTATTTATATAGAGTTTTCTCCCTTATTTACAAGCTAATTTGTGCGTCATTGGAGCTCTTTGGAGCTATTTTGTGCTAACTATCGTATGTAGTTGTGGTTTCGTGTTTTATATTGAATTGCAGGTTTTATGGAGTTTTCTCCTTATTCCCGAGCCTTTTGGAAGCAACCACGGCTTTACGAGATGTTACGAGGCACGTAGGATGGCTCACGAGCTTTATGGATAGTTTAGGAGGTCCCAAGACCCCTAAACGTGAAGATTAGAGAGCCAAAGAGTCAAATGAGGTTTCCGTGCACTGATCGGGCAGAAATGGCCCGATCGGGCGAAATATTATGATCGGGTACGAAAGTTGCGGGCCCGATCGGGCAAGGCGTGCCCGATCAGATCGGGCGAGAACACATGTGCCCAGACCCGATCGGGCACCTACCGCCCGATCCCATCGGGTCTAGTGCTGCTAGGTCTTATTGGGACGCTGCGGAGGAGGCGAGCTTGCTGGCACTTTTGTCGCCAGACCCGATCGGGTGACTACCGCCCGACCCGATCGGGTGGGCCGCTTTTCTCGCCTTATTGCTGCACTGCTGCTGCCAGAGCCCAGAAGTGAAGTTGGGGGATTTGTATGTGGACCCGATCGGGTACTGTGCTCGGGCCCGATCGGGTCTGACGCTCTTTATCGCGCTTTTTCACTTTTTTGTTCCCATTTTTAGTGAACTTGAGGGATATTATAAATACCTTTTCCTCATTATCTTTCATTCATCTTTTTCATCTTTCATTAGGTTTTAGACTAGTTTTACTCTTCATTGTTCTTAGTTTAATTCAAACACCTTAGATTAATTTAGAGGTGATCAAACCTTTTTTCGATTTCAATAAAAGTTCCTGCTTTCCGTCAATTGGTACTCTTCTCTACTCTTTATCTCTTTAATTACTTTGATTGCTTAGTTTAATTATTTAATTGTTCATGATGCAATTCTTAGGGTTTCATATTAGTTTTGTTGTTGCCGATTCGATTATGAGTGAGTAGTTCTCTTCTAGGGTGTTAGATAGGAAAGCCATGTTTATACCATGATTGTGATTTAGATTTCTATCAATTTCTAGGGCTTGATTAGGGTGACTGTGATGTGGTTTGTTCTTATTGAGTAATTAATGTCAGTGTACAATTTCATTGATTGCTTGTGGTTAATAGTTGTTTGCACAGATCCGTCTTACGACTAGAGGCCTAGGACACGTCAGTAGTTCTGATTACGTTAGTGAACATGCGGCGTATGTTGAACTATGAGCGTTGAGTCTTAATCATAGCTCAACATAGGCTCTAATCCCCCGACTCTTGACTTAGGTTTTGATAGTAGTTGACCCTATTTGATTGGTATAAGCATGGTGGACTGACCTAATACCCTAGACTTTTATTCCATAGTTTAATCCTCGATTTATTCAGTCTTCCGTAGTCTATTCCTTAGTTTAATTAATCCCTTTCTGATTTCATCTGGAGTAGCTGAATTGGTTGAATATTGATTTAGAAACTCTGTCTCCCTGTGGATTCGACCCTGCTTCCACTGACTACCTAGTTAGAGGTCCGTAGGTTTATTTTTGATTAGGTGACACGACTAAAACCTGTCACATTGCCATGTTTAATTTATTAATCACCATTTGAACTTGATTTGGGAATCCAAGGTGAAGGATTGAGAAATGAAGTCTTGGATTGACCTTATTAGGCTAGTCATTAGGTTGACTTCACCATGAGAATAAATGATTGACTTATTAGGATCTTATTTGAATCACTATGAGTTGTGAAATACTTAATTGTTTGATTTTACCATGAGAATAGGTAAAATTGGTTGATTAGGTCCCCCTAATTAGCTTGAGAAAGTAATCAGGAAACATTTGAGTGACTTAGTCGCCTAATCGACCCCATTGAATCCCCTTAGCTTGACATATTGGTTGATATATGGTTAGCTTGTGAATTCCCTACCCTAGTGCCTTTTTATAGAGTCTAAATCATATCATGCAGTTTATTTGCTAGTTAATTAGTTCATAACTTCTTAGTTAGTCATTAATATCCAAAACCACACCAAAAATAGATTTAGCTTGCTTAATCGCATTCAAACCTTGATTAATCATTGCGTCCTCGTGGATTCCACCCCTTCTTACCCTATAATAGGTTGAGTTAGGTATCTAATTTGGCACTTGCAACGACCGTGTCACACACCTTCCAAACTTGCAGCAGCAAATCACAGAAGATTGACATAAAAGGCTCTAACCTCTTGCCTTATGTCATCATTGTTGATTAAAAATTCCCTTGTTGATTGTATAAGAGGGAAATTGTTTCTAACATATCTCTCCTTCCTAGCTTGAAAGAAAAAATAGGAGTTACAATCTCCAAGATGAAGCCAATGGATTCTAGATTTCTGCATAAAAGCAACTTCCTGAACTTTCAAAAACTTCTTGAGTTGAGAGAGACATTCTATCTCCTGAGTTTCCAGCTCCACATCGTCTTGTGTCAACATTAAAGACTGGATATGATCAAGCTGAGATCTTAGTTCATCAACTCTCCTATGTCAAACCTCTAAACTTCTTTATTCCAACATTCACTAACAAAGTGAGAAAAATTCTCATGATCAGCCATATAGTTGAAAAACTTAAAAGGCCTACCTCCCCCCACCCTGATTCTCTGAACATCTCATCAACAAAGGGCAACTATCAGATAACCCAGGGTTAAGGTATTCAACAATCATACAAGGATTATAATTAGATCAAGCTATATTACTAAACCCTCTGTCAATTCTGGTAGAAATTTTACCACTACCATGGCCTTTAGTCCAGGAATAAAATGTCCAATACTTCTCAGTTAACAGATATCTACTCTATCAAGAGGCTCCAGATAATCTTTAGTCTCACTCATAGAGACAGCAGAGCCATAAATTCTACCATCGGCATACAACACAACATTGAAATCTCTCATCATACACCAAGGTTGAGAAACAAGAGGGGCAGTATTACAAAGAAAATTCCATAAAGGCCTTCTAACGTCAATATTGTGAGCCCCATAAATTACAGTGAACAAGAAGCTAGTATTATAATTTTTATCAGTCAAGCAACAATGAACATATTTCTCATGAGTAGACAGAACATGAACAGAAACAATACAAGGATCCCAACCTAACCAAATTCCTCCTCTAGGAGAATAAGTATAGTTATGAATCCAATCCCACCCTCTCCCCACCTTACTTCCATATTATCTTCTTTTTTTCATTCTTTACTCTAGTTTCTAAAATTTCCATATATTAGTAATAATTAATTTCTTCAATTTACCACATTTAGAAGGACCATTGATCCCTCTTGGATTCCAAGAGAAAATAATCATTTAACAATAGAGAGATGAAAAGAACTACCTCCTCCTTCGTCAACCAACTGCGTAATGGAACCTGGACTTTCTTGTAAAGAAGCAAGTATGTTTTCGTTGCTCCTAGCTTTATTAACAGTCCACTTCCCAAGATCAGCACCTTGCTCAATCTGCTTCCTATAGTTATGCTCATGTGGAGTAGGTGCCATACTAGATTTGATGGTTTCACTCACTGTATCAGCATGTTTATCTGAGATCTCCACCTCAGCATCATCCACACTCTTAACAATAGTAGGAATAATACTAGTTTGTGGCATAGGAGTAGCTACTACAACAACTTCAGCAGTAACAGGCTTAGCATTAGGCACTCATTTCATAATAGGCTTTTTTTAGCCCCTCATTACCTCTATCATTCAATTTCTGGGAATAATCCTGCCCTAATTTGTTGCACTTTACACAAAAAGTGGGTTTTCATTCATAAACCACCTTCTGCTCAATCATATTACCTTCAACATCCTCCACAAAGATACTCAGAGGTAGATTATGTGTCACATCCACCTCTATCAAAACTCTAGCAAATAAGACTTTCTGTTGTTTAGTAGTGCACTCATCTGCAAATAAAGGAACTCCCAGCACACTAGCTATTCTGCTCAAAGCATCTGAACCCCAACAATTGAGAGGCAAGTTAGGGAATTTAACCCATAAGGAATAATTCTCAACACCTCCTCATTGAAGTTAAAAGAAGGAGACCAAGCTTTGATCACCATAGGCCTTTTATTGAACATATAGGGGCCATAGTATAACACCTCATTCCTATCACCTATGGAAAAAAACAATTAATGACAATATATCCCTCTTCATATAAGAATAATTTAGGTTTACCAACATGATTCCATTCATTATCAACATATCTTATAATTGCTCCATGTGAAGGTGTTTGGCCTACACCATACATTATAATTGTTGTAGATAAAATTTCAGTCATCAGAGCCACTTCTCAAGCTGTGCCACTGTTACACCATTTCTAACAATAGGAGCAATAAACTTCAGAATAGTTAGAAGTAAAAAAAATTTCACCAGCTTTTGAAGCCCATGAAACCCGATTTTTTACCCCATTTTCCATATCTAATCTCCTAGCAGCAATGGTATGATTTTCATTAGGTTCCATAATCAGAGTTTTATCAAACAAAATTTTACCTAATTCACCTCTGGACTTAGAGATCTTCTTAATAGAGTCATTGCTAAACGGGGGAGGGGGGGGGGGGGGGGGTACAGCTTGTTGCATCTTAGAAATCGTATTTTGTAAATCTAGCGAGATATAACCTGCAGATGGGTGAGGATTTGTTGTTCTATTGGATGCCTAGTGATAAACCAGTCTATCACCTCTGCTACTACCAGCCAGCCATAGTGGATTGATGTTGAACTGAATCGCTCTGTAAAACAGCTCGAGTTAATGTTCCATTGGAGTTAGAGCGATCCTCTACATCTTTTGCATTTGGAGTAACTTTCAGATTATCTGCAGTACCACTACTCTTAGCAATCTTAGGAGATTGAGCTTGCTTCTTCTTCTTCCCCGTCAATGGCTAGAATGAGCGAGTGAGCCAACTCAGTTCAACTCACCATTAGAGAGGAGAGAGCTTTTTCTCTTCTTTATACTCCTTTCCCTGGATACTTATAGACCTTCATTTGTTAGTTGTTGATTAACCATAAGATGTACTCCCTCCGTCCCCAAACGATTTCCCTTTTTTTTGGGCACAAAGTTTAAGGAGTGATGTTGATCTGGGCCTAATTTTCATTTTAAAATGAAAAAGTAAGGTAGTGAGTATTTTTTTTAAAAATCGTTTATTAAAAGAGAGAGTGTGAGGTCAAATACTTTTTGTAAGCAAAATAATATTATAGTAGGTGGGCAATATCTAAAAAAGGAAATGGGAAATGTAATTGGGACAAACATAAATGAAAAAATGAGAAATCCTTTGGGGTACGGAGGGAGTAGTATTTTGAAAAAGGTAGCTTTATTTATAAAAAAAATATAACAAGGGATTTTTTTTTAATAAAAGTGGTAGTTTCTTCAAATTTTCCTTAAGATTTTGCTTATTTTATGAATAATTTGATCATTGGCCATTTAAGAGGTAGAATTACACACAAAAAAAAACGAAAGATTGTGGTAATAACCCGAATTTTCGAAAGCTTATTTTATTATATTTTCTTAAATAAAGTTTAAAATTAGATCCAATATATTTAGCGCTAACTTGAACTTTTTTTCATAAACGTGCTTGTTAAAAATGAATTTATCAAGTTGGGAATTATTTAATAAATGATTTTATTATAACGATTTAACTAAAATTCTTGATAAAATAATTCAATATCTTTGTTAATAATACTTTGATTTGTTTTATTTGTATTTATGCCCACCAGAGTCTAATTAGCAAAACCCATTCACACCAAGTCCATAGCCCAAACACCAAGCTAGGCAGACCCACCTAATTTATTCAAATAATTAAGGAAAAGTAAAACAAAAATAAAAGGATTAGAAATTAGGAAGATCTTATTTCCTTGTCATCTTCTTCCTCGACAATTGACCAACTCCTCTTCAAACTTCTTCATTGAAGTATTGAGCAAAGCTCAGGATTTCTCCAACCCCCATCTTCCAACCTTGAATTTCTTATTCATTTTCATGGCTATAAATAGCCCAATTTTTGAGCGAAAAACACGACCACTTCTATCTCCCTTTCATCCCTCTAATTTCGTTGAGCTCACCGAAATCCACCACCAAAACCACCTCAAGTTCGCCTACACAACAACCCAAGCCCAGCCACGACGCCACCCGAACTCTTACAGCCCCGAGCCCAACTCTGTCCTCTTCGCAAACCTGCAACACCACTCCTATTCGCTGCTCTATCTCCTCAACGGAGCTAGCCTGCATCCAACCACCCACTCCAAGTCGGAAATTCGGCCAACTGAAGGACTGATAAGAAGTTTTTAGTGTGTCGTTAAGGCACAAAGAACTGCATAGCAAACAAAACTTATAAACCTAACGAGCAACTACTAAGAACGTAGTAATGGCAAGTCAAGGGTCGAACCACAAGGAAATTGGGATTGACTATAGTCTACTAAGTCCAAAACTACCTAAGTGAAGGGTTTTTGGGGTTTAAGATTAAATAAGATACCAACTAATCAACTAGCTAATGAATACCAACTAATAATCAAGTAGGAGAATTAATATAATAAGAAAAACACTAGAGTTCGGGCTACTCGTATGAACTTGGGCTAGACAACGATAATCGACACTATAGTGATTCACAACGATGACAATACAAGGTTAAGTTTTCCTCTAATTTACTTGAGTCCTCTCTCGAATGGTCCTCAAGAGTGATCGATTAATCAACCAACCAAATCCTCTTTCGAATGATCTTTGGTCCGTTGATTAATAAATTCAATGAGATCGGGAAACCCCTAATTAAAGGATCCCCTTAATTCCTACCCAATCCCTTGGTCTAGAAATCAAGTCGAAACATGGGAATGACAAAATAGATTAAAGTTCGATTAAGAAAAATAGAAACCCTAAGTGCACTAGCATAAACGTGATCAAGATCTATCCGAGGGTGTCAAAACACCCGTTCAATGCATAGACAAACAATTGAACCATAAAAAGCATAGACAATTTACATTAAGCCCTTAATTCATACTTTCGCCCAAACCCTAGATAATGAACTACTCACTAATCATGGATTCTAAGAAATTGAGATTAAATAAATTAAACATGATAAACAAAGCAATAGAAATAAAGAAAAGAGATTGAAGGAAAATTACTTGAATTGAATTTAGGATTCGATCTTCAAAGATGGACAATTGAGAAAACTAAGAGTTTAGAGAGAGTTTAGGGCTACGCTAAAATAATTAGAGACTAAGTGTATGAGATAATGTCAACCTCTGAGCTACAAAACTAACTAAAAGGTTCATTAAACTAAGACGGAGAAAATGGGTCAAAGCCCAAAAGCAGGTCAACACGGTCGTGTCCAAAATGACACGGCCGTGTAGACCTGATCTTCAATAATCCTCATCATTCTTCAAAGCTGACTGCTTCCGTGGAAAAATGTCGACACGGTCATGTCCAAAACGACATGGCCGTGTAGACCTGGTCTTCAAATTTCAGCAGATTACAGTTTGGAAGCTGCTCGTGGGGAAAATAAGCGACACGGCCGTGTCCAAATCTTCACGGCCGTGTTGACCTGCTGGTCAGCGGACAGCTCAACTTCAAATTATCATATCTCTCTCGTCTCTTATCGGAATTGGGCTTATGACTAGTCGTTGGAAAGCTATCGAAACGAGCTAACACCTCCCACTGGAATCACCTTAATCCGATTTATGATCAAACGTTATGTCCATTTGAAGTTCAACAATCCATAACTAGTCTTCCAATGATCATATGACTTCAAAAACCTGCTAGTTAGCTTGGAAATCATCCAAAAACAACTAAATAGATAATGAAGCGACAATATAACTCAAAGGTGACAAAAACCATGCAATGCAAGACTAAAATCCTCTAATCTATATGCAACGACACTAAAAATGCAGCATGGATAAGCACAATAAAGTGCTTATCAAGGACGCAGCCTAGCTAGACACGCAAACCCCCTCCTTCTTCCTCTTTGTGTGTGCTTCTGTACTTCACCTTCACTCAGTTTCTTTCTTTGTTTTCTAAACCAGTAGAATAAAGAAACACCCCCTCCCTTGCAAGGCCGGCCTTGGGCGGGGCAGGCAGGGCACCCGTTGAGGGCCCATAAATTTATCTTAGAAATTAGTTCAGCATTTGGAAATATAGGGAAAGTAATGAGAATATGTTAACTTATTAAGGGCTATTTAGTCATTTATTTCCAGCTTTCTCTGTTACAGCTTTTTGTTTATATTAGCTCCTAAATCTAAGCATAAGGTATCCAGAGAATATTCTCTTCTGATATCACAATCTGTTGCTTTTTGTAATGATAGTACTCACAGTTAAATACTCCTGCTGGGGTACCTTGATATTCAAGTGAATGAGAATAGAGCTTCACCCATTTTCTCTCTCTGTTCAAATGCTCTAATCTACTGTATATTAAATATGTTTTCATTGAATTAGAGCTACAGGGGTGTGAGTGAGATTTGAGCATTTCTGTTTACCTAAGAAAGGTGTTGCTTTATTTCTCTCCATTCAACTCCGCCTGTGAGTGTCTGTGTGACATTCACTACTAGTCTCAAGCCTAGATAAAGGAGGAGAGTTGCGGTAGGTTTGAAGCGGCCAGTGTAAAACATAGCCCCATATCATGACATGAATCGACAAATGAAAAACGTGGGGGCGTCCCCTACTCAGCGACGCACTGCACTTCAGAGACCCGGTGTAGTGATAAGTATGCAAGGGTTTCTAGGTCTTTGCCCGAAAGCGGCGCTCCATCTCGGCGCCCGGGGGTGTTAAATATGCAAGGGTTCCCACATGGGGAACGGGTGCGGGTAAAGAAGCTAGTCCAGGGTAGTGGTAGTGGTAGGGGTAGTCGGATGCGCTTTGGAACATGGAACATTGGCTCTTTGACGGGACCATCGACAGAGGTGGTGGAGGTTATGAGAAGGCAAAAGATTCACATAATGTGCCTTCTAAGTGGGTTGGTGGAAAAGCAAGAGAACAAGTTTGATGGGGTTATAAGCTTTGGTACTCCGGAAAGGATAAGAGTAGGAATGGAGTAGGCATCATTATTGATAAGGAATATATTGATGATGTGGTGGAAGTTTCGAGGAAGAGTGACAGCATAATGAGTATCAAGCTAGTATTATAGATTGAGGCGGTGACTATCATAAGCGCATATGCGCCGCAAGTAGGATTGGAGGCATCTATTAAACAACAATTTTGGAAGGATTTAGAGGAGGTTGTGCAACGAGTGCCTATTAGTGAATAAATGATCATTGGAGGGGATCTTAACGGACATGTGGGCACTAGTCGAGTTGGCTTTGAGAGCATTCGTGGAGGTTATGGGTATGGTGAGAGAAATGAAGCTGGAAGTGATATCTTAGATTTTGCTCTAGCATATAGTCTTAGTATTATGAACAATTGGTTTGAGAAAAAGGGAATCTCACCTTGTGACTTATAGGAGTGGAAGTAACGCGAGTCAGATTGACCTCCTTTTAGTAAGGAATGCTTGCGAAAGAGTTATACAAATTGTAAGGTGATACTGGGTGAGAGCGTAGCCACCCAACATAGACTAGTCGTGCTTAGAAGACCCAATGTGGAGCCGCGAATCAAGTGGTGGAAGCTCCAAGGGGAGCACAGAAAGAACTTCTTAGCTAAGATGGCTAGTAAAGATATTGGGTCTTGTAACACGGAAATGGATGTAGATTCAACACGGACAAAGATAGAACATAGTCTAAAGGAAGTGGTGAAAGAGGTCCTTGGAGAATCTAAAGAAATTGTACCATCAAGTAAGGACACATCTTGGTGGAACGAGGAGGTGAGACAAGCGATAAAAAACAAACGAGAAGGTTATAAACTATTGGGAAAAGATAAAAGCGATGTGAACTATGAGAAGTACAAAGAGGCTAGAAAAGAAGCCATGAAGGCAATACGGGAAGCTAAAGCAAAGGTAAACCAAGAGCTTTATGCAAATTTGGATACGAAAGAAGGGGAAAAAGACATTTATAGAATTGCACGTATGAGGGAGAGGAAGACAAGAGACATAAGAAAGGTAAAATGCGTCAAGGGTGTCGACCAAAGAGTTTTGGTGGAGGATGAGGAGATAAAGGATAGATGGAGGTCGTACTTTGATACCTTGTTCAATAGTGATCAGGCACAAGACATCGGGGATGTACACATCCCGCCAAGTATGTTAAATCGAGAGTTTATGAGGAGGGTTCAAAAAGGAGAAGTCGTAGCAGCATTAGAAAACATGGGATTGAAGAAAGCTACGGGGCTAAAAGGCATACCTATCGCAATTTGGAGGTGTTTAGGGGGAGAGGAATCGAATGGCTGACAGCATTCTTCAGCATGATTTGGAGACACAACAAAATGCCATCAGAGTGGAGGAAGAGTACTTTGATTCCTTTGTATAAGAACAAAGGCGATGTACAAATTTGTACAAACTATCGAGGAATCAAGCTGATGAGTCATACGATGAAACTCTGGGAACGGGTGATTAAGCAAAGACTTAGGAAACATGTGATGATATCGGAGAACCAATTTGGATTTATGGTAGGTAGATCGACTATAGAGCCCATACACCTTATGAGACAGACAATGGAACATTACCGTGATAGGAAGAAAGATCTACATATGATTTTCATTGATTTGGAGAAGGCATATGATAGAGTACCAAGAGAAATACCTTGGCGGGCATTGGCAAAGAAAGGTGTTCCACAAAAATATATAGATATCATCAAGGACATGTATGAGGGAGCCACTACGAGTGTGCGGACTACGTGGGAAGGACAAAAGAGTTCCCTATTACGATCGGAGTGCATCAAGGTTATGCAATTAGCCCCTTCCTTTTTGCTCTAGTCATGGACGAACTAACGAGGTCAATTCAAGATGATATACCATGGTGTATGATGTTTGCAGATGATATTGTATTGATTGATGAGACAAAGGAAGGTGTTGAGAGTATGTTGGAATTATGGAGTCATACATTAGAAGCCCGTGGTTTTAGATTGAGGAGAAGTAAGACGGAGTATATGGAGTGCAAGTTCAGTGGGGTTACAAGCAGCGAGGCAGGGGCGGTCACTTTAGATAGCAAAGTGGTTCAAGGATCGAACGTGTTCCGTTACCTTGGATCCATTCTCCAAAAGGATGGAGAACTCGATGGAGACGTGACTCATAGAATTAACGCGGTTTGGTTAAAGTGGAAAAGCGCAACCGGGTTTTTTGTGATCCTGACGTTCCCCAAAGATTGAAGGGAAGGTTCTACCACATGGCAATTAGGCCTGCTTTGTTATATGGCACCGAATGTTGGGCGGTGAAACAATGCCACGTTCATAAGATGAATGTGGCGGAGATGCCTATGTTGCGGTGTTGTGTGGCCACACAAGGAAAGACCGATTAAGAAATGAAGTGACTCGGGAAAAAGTTGGAGTTGCATCCATTGAAGAAAAGATGAGGGAGAATCGGTTAAGATGGTTCGATCATGTGAAAAGGAGATCAGGTGATGCACCGGTGAGAAGAATTAAAGAGTGGAGGAGTAATCAAATTGTAAGGGCCAGGGGAAGACCTAAGATGACTTGGTTGAAGGTAATTGAAAGTGATATGAGGTGACTTGGGATTGAGGAGAGCATGGCGTCGGATAGAATTGGGTGGAGGGGCAGTATCCATGTGGAGGAAATGGTGTGATTACTGCATTTATTTATTTTTCTCAATTGTGTTGGTATTTGTGTTAAAACCTTTTGTTGAAAACCTCTTTTAAAAAAATTAAAACTTAAAACCTTTTAAAAAAACTTTTTATCACTCTTGTCGATGCCATCTCCTTTGGCAACGGTTTTAGTTGACGATTCATGTTAGCCGACCCCAAATCACTTTCGGAATAAGGCTTAGTTGTTGTTGTTGTTGTTGTCTAATCACTTTAAATTCCATATCTCTCAATGTCTCTTAAAGATCTCCAAAATCCATTGTTTATACACCCTTCAAATATTCAGATTCCTACATTAGTCGAAAAATTGCAAGGAGCTGCCGACTAGCCGTTCAATGGAAATACATCTTCAATCCAAACGCAATTTAGGATTTGTCAACAGAACGGTGGTTAGAAATCCAGATGATACTAGCAAAACTGAATTGTGGGATATCTGCAACTCCACGGTAATTTCTTGGATTCTTGGAACCCTTTCAGAATCTATTAAGAAATATGTGTTGTATATATCTAACGCCACTACAAGATATCGTGTTATTACCGACCGTTTTAATGTAAAAAACGGTCGCTAAATCAATTTACCGACCGTCTCCGACCATTTAGTTGTTGTCGTATAAACCGTGGTCGGTAATTCGCAAATATCAACCATTTAGCGGTCGTAAAATTTCCCTACCGCTAAACGATCTATAATCTCCTACCGTTTTTCGATAGGTAATCACCTACAGTTTTTTGTCATTACCGACCAATTTTTGCAACCTAAACACATTTTAACAGGCTCATTACCTACCATCCAACAGTAGGTAATTATGAATATTACCTACTGCCAAAACGGTAGGGAATTTACTACTAGAAAATCACTTGGTACGAATTCATATGTAATTTTATTTCCTACTCAAATAGTTGCCTAAATTTCAATTTATTAGGCACCATAGCAATTCATCTTTTTTGGCACATTTTCACCAAAAATATACTTACTTGAATCATACAAATACTCACAAATACATTAAGTCGTAAAATTAAACTTCGCATAAAATTTCAAAAATAAAGTTTAAAAGTATTATATTACAAACTAATTTTAATATCTCTACTCTTTTAAAAGTGAGAACTTCAACTACTGTAGCTTAGGAACAGTGAATTGACCCTTTTGCCTTTTACTTCTAAAAATTTGCTTTGCTGCCATTTAGTCTAACGACGCAGCCTTTCCACATAATCAGCCATCATCTTTCTCTCTCCTTAGTCTGATATTGAAGAATAGAAAGACCTACGATGGAGTTCTTGAAGGAATCCAAAGGGCTAAAGACTGAATTGTATCTTCTTCCCGTTGCCTTTTTCTTATCTTCTTTAATCCTATTACCTTTTTCATGTATATCCTTCTCTCATCCGATATTTTGAATGGTAACTTTGCGAATGTTACCGAAGGTTGAGCTCCAGATCTGCGACAAGAACCTCCTCCTTTATATCTCTCCATCATCACATTTATTAAAGCAAAATCAATGCGAAATCCAAAGCAATCAATTCTCTCTTTCTCTTTCATTGCAAAATTTCTAGGGCTTATTTGAAGGTTCAGATGTAACAATGGTGAAGTCGAGGCATTTGCTTTCCAGGCCGAAATCAATCAACTTCTTAATTTAATCTAACAAACAGATCTTACTTTGTGAACTTATTTCCAATGCTTCATATGTATGTTGAATTCCTCAATTTTGTTGAATTTGATCATGTTGTTCTCTATTTGTGAAACAAAGCGTTAATTGGGTCTAAGTTTTGTGTGTTGACTTTTCATTGATTACAGAGCCAATGTATATTGGTTTAGAAGAGAAAGTGGTGCAGCACTTAGCCCACGTATACAACAGTAACAAAGGCCACTTAATTTTGCCCATAAATGCTAATGTACATTATTACATTAAAGGTACAACAGTTTGTTTGTGATTGATGTTGTTTTTGGTTTGTTATGTTAAGCGTTGGATAAGATTAGGTTTGAAGGTTAGAGTAAGCTTGAAGCTCAACCTTAGTAATTTATTAGTTTTGTTCTCGATAAGGCTAACAAATACCAAACCTAAGCTATTTTTTATGATTTTTTATTTACCTTTGTTTTCTCTATTTTTTATTGTAGTTGTGCTTGGGACTCAAGGATGAAAAAGATGAGTTCCAAATTCTCCTAATTTTTGTATCCAAAATATGAGGTAAGTCAACACATTAAATTCTTTAATTTGGTTAAGATGTTAACCTCTTTTTTTATCTTGTCATATTTAGCTGGATTTTTAATTAATAAGTCGATAATTTATCTGGGTTTAGATCAATTCTAACTCTTTTAATTTCTTTGGGTGTGTTCTTCTCTATCATGAAAGAAATGAGAAGCCTCATATTCAAGCAACAACATGAAGAAGAAAAAAGCTACAAGAGAGTAAGTTCCTTTTTAACTTTACTTTCTAATTTTAAAATTTACTTGGTTATATAGCAAAGTTTGTAGCTTTCCAAATTTGAAAGGTGTTGGACTTATGTTAGGTTCAAGTATTCTTGTAAAGTCAGCCATAGAGTAAGAGAAATAGAAGAAGACATATTCGTTATGGTTAATGGTGTTTGGAACTAAGGACTAAATAATGGTTTTACTAATCCTCGGTTTTAATTTTTCTTCCAATTAAAGATCTAACCTAATGTAGAGGGAAGAAATAAGAAGATCTGAAATTATGTTCATAATTTTTCTAGCGGATTCAAAAGTTATTATGTAATTGAATCATAAAAAATCTCACAAAATAAATAAATATCTTACCAGCACATAATCTCTATCTCCCTTTATTTTTTCTTTCTCTTCTGTTATGCTCTTGAGGTTGTTGCTCCATGTTGTCGGCTAAGTTATCGTTGATGCTATTAATGAAGACAGTGCCACTGTGTATGCTTCTATCTCTTGTTCTCTCGGTGCACTGCTCTTCAATTTGCGATTTATTTTTATTTTATTGTTTGCGAATTACAAGATCCAATATCTAATGTTATTTATGATACCGATATTGGGAGTGGGAGGATGGTTTGATTTTGGACATTCTTAAAAGTTTACGTCTTTGAGTATTCTCAATATTTAGTTGATAATTTGATGTTGCTATTATTCTTGTTTTTCCTTTTCTTTTTCAAGGAGGTGTTACCTTCCTTGATCTATGATAATTGATATGGGGCTATTTTTGTTATGTGTTCTCTTGATAGGGATTACAATTTGGATTGATTCAGTGTTGCTTCAAAGAATGAATGCTCTGCCGTTGTTGGCTTCAAGTGGATGTTGAACCAAGTAAATGTAAAAACTTATTCTTTGACGTTTCTTGATGGCGGCTACATCTTAAACTTCTCTATTACTTTTATCTTTTCAGATTGTTTGTTGTGATGCTTGTACAAGCACGTCGTAGATCTACGTACTTGCTGCTAGATTGCATGATCTAAATTGATGACTTTGGATTTGGACTAATAAAAAACTTTTTTCTATTATCTTCTTTTCTAAAGTATGGTATTTTTTGCCATAGGAGAAATTTTTTTAATATTTACAATCTTAAGTAAAAGATTCAAACTAGATTAATCAAAGGTCTAAGAAGCGATTTTTTTTAAAAAGTTTACATGATAATGCATTTACATCAGCAATAACTTCTAATTATTCTTCTTTATTTTGGTATGCTCTTCTTCAAGAAGATAGAAGCTAGAAAGAGAAATGAAGAAAACAGCGACATGATGAAAACAATATCCTAGGGTCACCTCGAACTTGGATACTTTATGGCTTGCATTTGCAAAAAAGAATACATGTGTATTTTCTCCACTTATCATATGTCTTGATCTACCATATTTATATGGCTATAATGCATTGAATATAGTTATTCTTCTTGTGTATTGCACACTGAACTTAAAGTTATGATCATATGTCAATGTCCTTCAGCTTATTATATGCATAAATTATGCATATAATAAATTTGTTTTATACGGAAATGTGATATTCGTGAATAAGACAAAAGCTATTTTTTGTCCCCGAAAAGATTATGCTACTAATTAACATTATTTTTTTTAAAACTATTTTAAAAATTGGGGGCCCGCGCGGTCCAACAACTAGTTGTTATAGATTACAGAATGTTTCTTTGCCATCATAATGCTAAAAAGTGTACTTAACCTCCTAAACATGAAAATCTAGCATCTCCATTATGTATTCATGCATCTTCCTCTCCTCCTCATCTCTCTCAAATTGTTGTTGAAATTGATCCTGCTCCAACTCTAGACGTTCCCTCTCGAATTGAACCTTTTTCCTCTCATGTTCAACTTCTTGACTTTCTAATTGACCCACTTTCTCACATTTGTTATTGTGCTTATTGTTGCTGTTTAAGAGAAAATTGAGAAATGAGTGAAGGAATGTAGCGAGCTAGCCACTAGAGGATCTTTCCGCAAGGCTCCTACACTTCTTAGACGAATAAATTTCCACTATTACTCAAGCTAGGAACTTGTCATTTCTTCCTTCCACCCACCACTTCCAAACACACTTCGTGAGGTTCTTTTATGATGCCTTGTTGTTCATACTCCTTTATCTTTGTTGCAAGCACCTGGAAATTAATGTCATTTAAAGTTCAGTTAAATATACATATTTTACCAAAAAATGGGTAGTGGTTGCCAATTCACAGCGTCATGACTTTAAACTTTGCAATGTAAATGTGCTAGACAAAATCCATCAAACTAGTTTTCTGTGAATATATTAGACCCTTAACCTGTTCTTG
Source organism: Patellifolia procumbens (assembly GCA_947645195.1). NCBI lineage: Eukaryota > Viridiplantae > Streptophyta > Magnoliopsida > Caryophyllales > Amaranthaceae > Patellifolia > Patellifolia procumbens. The sequence goes on from CANSGD010000194.1 coordinate 205,973, forward strand.
AAGAGATTAGCATCATTCAAAGATGATAACAAGCTTACCATGCCATAAATGACTGATCTGTGCCAGAAATAAAACTGTTTACGCCAAGCTCCTAAACCAAAATGGTGAACACAGTAAGACAAAGTCTAGGTAGTACCTGATATAGAGCATGGCTGAGTTCTTGCCTGGCAGTAAGTAATTGTTGTTGTAGAGGAAAATTGGGGAGCACCAACCATCCATTCCTAAATTTCAAAAGGCCAAAATTTATAAGCTAATACACATTATATAGGTTCAAGAAAGCAATTTGATAATATTTAGGCACCCAGTAGCATATACAGCATTTAAATCCCTTCTAATCCTCATAATCTCCATCCCTTATACCAAACACCCCCTTAAAAGATAGAAATCAATAATAATGTTAATTTGAGACTTATACATGGGCATCAGGTAACAAACCGATAACTATTAAGATATAAGACATAAAAGACAGGAAAATTGCATCTTGAAACGTAGTGATTTAGGCCTCTAACAATGACTAGGAAGGATTTATACATGAGAAAATATGATACCACCGGTCAACCACAAGTTTTAGGCTCGCAATGGTGATGCGATTTTTCTTATTCTTGATAATTTGACAACCGTGCACATCAAGAAGCAACTAATTTCACATTATCGAATCTATGTGACAAATATTCCATGCTCGGATACGGGCGCCAAGTACAGGGACATAAATGAGTACCTTGCACGAATCCATGACATAGCTCAACATTTTGGATAAGGTGACACGTACTCATAATGGACACGAGTTTAGGGACATAACTTATATCACACATAACCTTGTTTCTAAAACCACAAAGTCCAAAAAAAACGCTGCACACAGTTTGTGATATGAAATATCAAAGCAAATTAGTTTACATGATTAGAAACTAAAGTCGAAAAAACTCAAAACATTCAAGCAAAATATTTTCAATTTCATGACAATTTGATGTGGCAGAGGTTTTAAGTGAATCTAAGAATTAGAAACTATATTCGAGTGTAGTAGGTAATGAATGGCAACATTCCTCCATTCATAGTTGACAAATTTATTGTTTGATAATGAAACAAGAGTATTTATCTATCAAATTCAATAAGAAATCACATTCAACAGATACAAAAGCTAATATCAGTCATCAACAGATACAAAACCAAGTTTTATTCAACGAAATTGAGCACTTACATCAATGAAACAGCAAAGTCATCATATTAGAAAGTTAAACCTCAATTTAAACAACACATAAAGAAATTTGAAGGTGAAACCTCCATTAAGGCGAGCAGGAAACTCAGCAACTTGGAAAAAAATTAGATTAAACTTGTTGTATCAAAGTTATATAATTCTCAAAGACACTACCTAGACAAATATTTGTTGTAACATCAAAATCACTCTAAATGAATAAGAACGGAAGAACAAAAACAAGAATATTTATCTAAAATCTATCAAAACTAAAAGAAATTTTGTCAAGAACAAGAATATGGGAAATCTGCACAATGAATATCGAACATGAACAAGAACCCAACCCAAAATATTTTCAATCAACAGCATACGCATATTCTCCCTCGAATATGTAGATTTGGGGGTTTAGGGTTTAAGAATTTAGGGCTAAATCTATTTGGGAGAGTAATGGAACTGAGGAACAATTAAGGAGACAGATAACTGCGACCCTTTAAAGCGAATTTCTCACTTTAGCAAAGGTCTTCCGGCTACGGCGAATGTAGCGGTAGTCTTCAAGCAGCAATGGTCTTAGGGATGGAGGCGATTCGGAGAGGAATGTCGTGATGACTGAGGAGCAGTCAATTTCCAACCTAAAACTGAATGAAGTAGTCGTATTAGGGTTGAAATATGTTACTTTGGTTCACCTACCATAAAGGCACTCGGCTACTCTTAAAAAACGGTCGACATTTTCATTCATTATTTTAAGTCAAACCACCTAATTCATATACCGCAAATCAGTTGGAATATTAAAATTACGGTCACTAATTACCGACTGCAAATATAACGGTAGCATGCGGTAGGGAATGTCAATATTACCGACCGAAAGATGAACGGCAGGATTGATCAGTAGGTAAAAAGGCGTTTTTCTTGTTGTGTGCTAGATCTATTTTGATTCAACTTGAAAAACGTTTCATGCTCAGTAATTGATCTAGGAAATACAAACTCAGTAGAGATCTGTATGGGTTAAAACAAAATCATACCTCCATTAATGAATATTTCAATGCTATGAAATGTCTGTGGGAAGAGCTTGATTGTAAGAATACCCTTCCTCCTGTAACAACTATTGCTGAAGATGTTAAAGAACTACTTAAAGTTATTCAACAACAAGAAGAAGAGTCTATGTTGTTCCAGTTTCTCAATGGACTTGATGATCCATTTGGACCTCAAAGGAGTCAATTGTTAATGTTGACCCCTCTTCCTAGTGTTGAGGTAGCTTGTGCTGCTCTCTAGCAGGAGGAATCCCGGAGAGAGGTGCCTTTGATTCCAAAGTTTGATAGTGAGATTTCAGCCATGTATAGCAAGGGAAATGTTGGTGACAAATTTACATGCTCAGTGTGTAATGGTAGAGGTCACAGTGCTGAAAGGTGTTGGACCGTGGTTGGATATCCAAAATGGGACAACAAATACAAAAAACAACCACCTAAAACCTTTCCCAGAGATAATCCAACTTACAAACAACAAGAAAACCCCTACAAAGCCTATCCTAAAGTTGCTGCTCTTGCTCATGGATCCACTTCTAACAATAGCTCAGCTGCTTTCACTCCTTATCAATTAGAACAGCTTCTGAAACTTCTTCCAACCCCTTCAGCTCATATGACTACTGTCTCTTCTGAGACTGATGATGATTTGGAGCTACATTTTCTGGGATGATTACCAGTCTTAGTGCCATAACCACTCAACATGAATGGATCCTGAATTATGGAGCCAGTGATCACTCTCAACTTATTAATCGTCCCCAGCAAACACTCATCTCACCATCAATATTCCCACAGGTTCAACTACAACCATCTCCCATATTGGCTCAGTCACTTTGGTCAATAATCTTCATTTCACAAATGTGTTGTGTGTGCCTCTCTTTCAACACAATCTGATCTCTGTTAACAAATTAATGAAAGACAACTGTCAAGTATTTTCTACCTGAATATTGTGTCTTGATTGACTGTGATAATCACTCAATCAAGGACATAGGTAAAGCCAAAGATGGCTTGTATTACCTTGTCAACACCACTATACCTACCTCATCCACCTTTTCCTCTACCCCTTACACTGCTACCTGCCACAATGCATCTTCTTATCCTCTTCTCCCATCTCAAAATGAACCTCTCAATCCCTGTAGCCTATGGCATCAAAGATTAGGCCATACTTCTTTCACTAAACTCAAACGCATACCTTGTGTTCAATCTCATCTTTGACCAGAACACTTAACTATGCATTACATGTCCTCTATCAAAATTCACTAAACTTCCTTTCTCTCTCACTAATTCTCATGCTCTAAGTGCCTTTGATCTTGTTCATATGGACATTTTGGGACCATATAGGGCTCCCACTAAAGGTAAATACAGATATTTCATGACACTTGTGGATGATCACACAAGACACACTTGGATTTACCTCTTACAATATAAATTTGATGCCCTAGCCACTCTTAAGTCATTTCTCAACTATGCTCTTACAAACTTCTCCAAGAAACTTCAAATTCTTAGGATCGATAATGCACTAGAATTTGATAATGCTCCTTGCACTCAATTCTTTGCTGCTCATGGAATCATACACCAAAATTCTTGTGTTAACAGACCCCAATAGAATGCTCGGGTTGAAAGGAAACACAGACACATATTTGAAACAGCTAGGGTATGAAGATTTCAATCTGGCCTTGCCCTCTCTTTCTAGAGAGCTTGTGCCATGACAGTTGTTCATTTGATCAATAGGCTTCCCTCTCCAATTCTCTCTCACAAAACACCCTATGAGCTACTATACAACAAGGAACCTGACTATGCTCACTTACGAGTATTTGGATGCCTTGCATTTGCTACTAATCCTGCCACTAAACAGGACAAATTTTCACCAAGAGGTGTACCTTGTGTCTTCATTGGATATCCATCAACACACAAAGGTTATAAATTGTAAAACCTTCTAACTAAAACCACCTTCATCTCTAGAGATGTAACCTTTCATGAACATATCTATCCATTCAACACTAATTCCCAAACAACATTCATGCCACCTCTTCCTATTCCTATGCCAACTTCAAATGATTCAAACATAGATACTCTCACTCCTTCAGCTTCTGACATTTTCGAACTCACTGCAGACCCTTCCACCTCACCTCAAACAACAAGACAATCTACCAGACCCAAATATGCTCCTGCCTGGACTAAAGATTACATCACACCTACCTTGCCTATATTTAACCTTGCTTACAAATCTGTCACACCAGCATTTCATGCTTTTCTTACCAATCTAACAACTTCACCTGATCCAATCAGTTTCAAACAAGTTGTGAGTTCACCTCACTGGGTGCAAGCAATGAACCTTGAGTTGGATGCTTTAGAACTCAATAACACATGGTTTGTCACTTCTCCTCCCCTTGATAAAAAGGCCATAGGCTCTAAAGGCTACAAAGCCAAATACAAAGTTGATGGGACAATTGATAGACACAAAGCAAGATTGGTGATATTGGGGTGTAAGCAAATTTTTGGTCAAGACTATAATGCTACATTTTCTCCTGTAGCAAAACTCACCACAGTTAGAACTCTTCTAGTTCTTTTTGCCATCAACAACTGGGACACATATCAAATGGATGTCACTTATGCATTCTTGCGTGGCGATCTCTTTGAAAAAGTATATATGACTCTGCGTAAAGGCTATACATGCATGGGAAGCAGAATTTTTGTTGTTGGACAAGGGGATCTCTCTTCAAATCCAAATCAACACCCTCAAGTGTGTCACTTGCACAAATCATTGTATGGCCTGAAACAGGCTCCAAGGCAGTGGTTCTCAAAGCTGTTTACAACTCTAAATCAGTTTGGCTACTCTCAATCCAAAGCTGATTACAGCTTATTCTCCAAATCTTACAAGGATACTCTCACTCTAGTACTCATCTATGTAGATGATCTCCTCATAACAGGCACCACTCCATCTGAAATGAACACTCTCAAAAGACTTCTCTCCAATACATTTCACATGAAAGATTTGGGTTAAGCTATATACTTTCTAGGTATAGAAATCGAGAGATCCCTTGATGGATTTTTCCTCTCTCAAAGAAAATACACACATGACATTCTCAAGGAAAAAGGCCTTCTTAATGCTAAGCCTCTCAAACTTCCTCTTGATAGTCACATCAAACTCTCCTCAGAAAAAGGAGATGTGTTGCCTGATCCTACTTCATACCAGCATATCTTAGGCAAGCTGATTTACTTAATTGTAACAAGGCCTGATATCTGCTATACAGTTCAGCTTATGGCTCAATTCATGCATCAATCAATCACCATACATATGCAAGCAGTTAATAGGTTGCTTAGATACTTGGTTGGTACCAAGGAACATGGTATTCTCTTAGCATCCACATCTGCTGCTCACCTTACTGTATTCTGTGACAGTGATAGGGCTAGTTATTCCACTACTAGAAAGTCTACAACTGGCTACTGCATATTTCTTGGATCTTCACCCATTTCTTGGAAGCCCAAGAAACAATCTATTGTTGCTAGATCCACAGTAGAAGCAGAATACAAATCAATGGCTCTCACAACCTGTGAAGTAACTTGGCTTCACTATCTCTTAAAATATATCGGTCTATCTAATCTTCCTTCCACCACTCTCAAATGTGACAATCAAGCTGCCATAATATTGTGTTCAGAAAGAATATCGTTAATGGTGCTTCCCGTAATTATACAAGATAGCTCACACTTTCCTACTCCGACGTCTACAAATATGGCATACTCGGTAATTGGTATCCATCATTTGATTGAAGGTATCAATTACTGTACTAAGCAAATCTTCTTTCAAAATATTTCCAAATAATTCCAATTAGTCATCTTGAATTAGGCTTTTAAATCACTTTTCCTTATTCTTTCTTAGTTTTTGCTGAAACTCCTTTTACGTGCCAAGCTCACAATTGCAAATAAGTATTTTGCTTTTTTGTTTTTCAATAGGAAATATTTTGCTTTTGCCTTCTTGATATATCTCAAACAATTCATAAAAAATTTCATCAGTCTTAGGGGATTTGCAGTACTTGCTAATCATATGAAGTAATATTTAGGTGAATAGATTCCTCTTGTTTTTGTAATTTTTACTAACTTTACTAATTCTAATAAGAAATTTTAATTTTTTTCATTATTCAAATAATATGTGGATCTTAATTTTTATTGATTTTAATTTTATATCTAATATTAATTACTCTGTTTATTGGGCTTTCTAGATATAATTCGTGCCTTGAGTGCTAAAACATATTAAGCTTTAGTTTTATTGTAATATAAATTTTATATTTACGATTAAAATTCATGTTAGTCGTGTTTGTGTCATTCCATATTCTATGTTGTCTTTGTTGTTCATCGCTTTTCATCTTTTTATTATGAAAAACTAGTGTTTATGTGGGGCTAATTTGAATGAAGGGGAAAAAACATTATATATAGTCATTTGGCCTTGAAAATTTTGATTTTAGTTATAGTAACGTAAATTGATAACAAACCAGGACATTAAACCACCTCCTCAGCTAGTCTATCAATTTCTCAATTGAGTAGAAAAGATTATAAACTAAATTACTATTATTTATTTGCAAATATTGTGAATCTAGAAAATAAATGCTTATTTGGGCAGCGAGATTGTCCAATAGTAGTGTGTTTTTGTTCTTATTTACACTAGTTGAATTGCTATATGATGTTTCCTATATAACTTGTTCTTCATTCTTATGAGTTTAATTTAAATTTTTATATAGTAAATTTTCTTTAATTTCTCATGTGCCACCATCAGGAAAAAAATATAATCTCATGTGCTAAGGATCTAATTTTTTTTGCCCCGGGGCCTATAATGTCTAGGAACGACCCTGCTCCCTTGTTTTAACTTATATCCCTCCGTCCCAAAAAGCTATATACGCTTTCTTTTTTCCTTCGTCCCAGAAAGCTCTATATACTTTCTTATTTCCTTCGTCCCAAAAAGCTTTATAAACCTCTATTTTCGGACATGACCCGCTGATATTTTATTATATTTGCCTTTACTAATAGGACCCACCACTACATTATTTTAATTACCTCACCTATCCACCCGCTCCTTATTTTAATACATAAACCCCAAATATATTGGGACCCACTTTATATCTCTTCTAAATAAAATAATAGCCCACTAACTCCTATCACATTTACCTTTTAATAAAATATACAAGTGATAACCAAATAACAACTTATCATATAAAACTACGTGCCCAGTCAAGTGTATAAAGCTTTCTGGGACGGAGGGAGTATTGCAAAACAAAATGTTTTCTTTTACATAATTTTAGATTCTTTAGATTGACAAGGTTAATTAAGTTAACTTAGTCTCTTGATACTTAAAATGATATCTTAATTGTTTTGAAAATAGTTATGTGATTTATTAAGTAATTAAGATTTTATTTATGTTTGTCAATTACCTCTTTTAATCTATAAATTGTTTCAAAAAGGGATTATTATTCAACTAATGCTTTAGATTTATGAAAATGGCAATCTAAGCTTTTATAATAACTTTAATAAATTTTAAGAAAATCATGTTTTTAGTTTAAAGTTGCCGGGGGGGTTGGACGAATTTTTTGTAATTAGTTGAGAATTGAGCGAAGTCTAATTATTTATTCTTGTTGGATTATATGTGGATTGATAATCGATAAGGTGATAGAAGGTCTAAAGGTGACGTTCTCGGAGTAATGATAATGTTTGGATTAAGTGATTAAGGTGACTATTATATTCAGTGTTATGCGTGTGCCCGTATATGCTATTTGTAAAAACGGTCTAAAGGTGACGCTTTATATGTCTGCTCGTAAGTGTGTGTATGAAAATGTGATGTTACTTGAATTTATGTGAAGTGTACTGAATTGTGAAAAATACAAATGTGATATGATCATGGATATGTATCTTTATGATTTTATGTATGTTAAGTTATATCTGATTATACACTTATATGAAGGATGTGTGTTGTTCGAAAATATAAGTAATCTGAATTTTATAATTAAGATATTGTAATGAAAAGCGAAAAGAAAACGGTCTCCCTGACTTGGAGTTATGAACTGAAATGAATGGGCAAGTTACAGGTAGAGAAAATGTTCCCACTCTATGAATGATCCGAGATGGTTGGATGTTAGCGAAAGATGATTAAAGTTATGTTCTGTCCCGTCCAAAGCCCGTACTTGCCAACGATCTGATCTCATGTGAGTGGTCCTTGCCAGGAGACTGTTGAAAGTAAAACTAATAATCTCTAACGAGTATTTCCGAACAATTACCAAAATGATGTGAAATGTGCTTGTGCTTCAAAAAAGATTCGAACTAAAACCCTTTTTACTGGTTGGAGTAGAGTTACGACTTTTCCACTCATTTTAGAATTTTTCTGTGTTTTCCTTATATCTCTACTTTTATGAATATAATCAGGTATATGGAAGATGACTCAAGTTGAACGAAGGGAAAGGATGTGGTTGAAGTGGATTTGTTTTTTTTTTAAAATACAATAGCTCACTTTAATTAGAGAATACACTTGTGGGCTATTAGCTTTGTGATTTTAGGAAATGTATGTATTACCCTCAAAGGCAATTAAGGCCATTATTTTATTGTGGGCCCTTGACCCACAGGTTTAAGGCCTGTTTCGGCTGCTATTTGTTAATGAATTAAGTTAAATATGTTTAATCAAGGTTAATTAACGTCCCCTAAGTTAGGGGCATTACAATTATGTTCTCATTTAAATGGTAGATATATCATTCAAATGGCCCATCCAATATAGTTTAATTAACTTTTGCTCATTTCAAGGTCATTTTGCTTAATTATGAGTATTTGCTTAGTTATGAGTATTTGGTCAAATTATAATCACCTTTTCTTATTACATATTACTGAGGAAAAATTGACATAAGGAGCATGCACTATGGGCGAACATTTTTAAAAGGTTCCAACTATCAATTATTGAATATATATATACCAATTATCAGGGGGTATTAATATACGTGGGCCTTGCAGGTTGCTTATCTTGGTGCAGTAGGTAAATAGTCAGGTGTCACGCTAACATTGGTTCTTTTTATCAATATTCATATATAAAAACAGAAATCCTAAACTCCTTTTTCCTTCATTCTTTGTCCCTTATCTTTCCTTACTAACCGGACCCCCTCCCCTCAGCTCTGGCTGCACCGATGACAGTTCCAAGTCGCACAGACACAGCCGTCCCACCCCTTACTCTCCTCCCCTTTACTTGATCCACTCTCCTTTATACCTCATCTTCACAGTTTTACAACAACCACCACTTTGCTGGCAAAGGACACTTGAGCCTGACAATAAGCTTGACTTCAAAGACTTTAAAGAAATTTTTTCTATAATATTCTTTCTAGGAAGTATAAGAAACCATAACAACTTCTTCTCAATCTCTCTTCCTTCTTAACCCTAAAACCCCTTTTTCTCCTTTCATTTTATTTTGCAATATCATCGTGATTAGAAATCACCATTGAAGATGGCCTTACAAAGAATTCTACGGGAGAAATGTTTGCGTAGATGCAAAAATCATTACTTTCACTCTTCAAGATTCTCCACTTTTACTTCTTTACCTTCTTCATAAATCCCTCAATTTTATTACAAGCCGAAAAATTATGAAGGGCCATTGACTGATGGTGTATTGCATAAGCGTAAAAAGTTTCTTATCAATGGAGGAAGTTTTTCAGACTAATGGGTTCAAGTTCTATTGTGGTTTTTATAGCAAAGAACTGGCATGTGTTTTGGTTCATCATTTCTTTATGTTTTATTTCATTTTCTGTTTATTTTATTTACAAAATTTTATTCTGATTCTTTTTTTTGGTGTTGATTTCAGGAGATTACTTATAGTTGGAATGAGAGATTGTTGTTCAGAGAGTGATTTATAAACTAGAGTTTTTGTTCCATTTGAATAAAAGAGGTGAAACTATATAGTTGGGAATGAGAGATTGTTATTTAGAGAGTGATTTATAAACTGAAGTTTTTGTCCATTTGAATAGAAGAGGTGAAACTATATAGTTGGGAATGAAATATTGTTGTTTAGAGAGTGATTTACGAACTGGAGTTTCGGTTCCATTTGAATAAAAGAGGTGAAACTAGGGTAAATCACGAGGAAGGTAGCTCATAAAGTAATGGATTATGACCTTTAAATTTATACCCAAAACTCTGATCAAGGAGTGATATGAGATTATGAACTTGATGCCCTCGCTCACTCTTTCTCTCTTCAGTTCCCAACTCCCACCGGATTAAAAGACTGATTCGAATTTTTTACCTGCTCAAACGGTATCAATCATATAAGTCCACGTAAATTCATACCCCCCCCCCAAAAAAAAAATTTGGTACCTATATTGGATAATTAATAGTTGATACCTTTAAAAAAATGTTCGCTCATAATTCATACCCTTGTTGTCAATTTTTCCTATTATTTAATGTTAATAGCCAACTTAAAATAATTTATGCGATTTTTGCTCATTCAACAACATTTTGCTCATTACAGCTAGATGTTTAATGTTAATGACCAATTTAAAATAGATTTTTATTTTTTATTTTTTTATTTTTTGCTTATTTCAACGATATTTTGCTCATTCCAAATTCAAGTTTTACTCATCCCAAGGATCATCTGCTCATTCTAGAAAATTTTCTCATTATAGATGTTCGGTGCTAGTGATCAATTTAAATAGTTTCAACATTTTTTGCTTATTTCTAGGATATTTTGTTCTGTTTAAGATTTTTTGCTCATTTCAGATGTCTAATGCCAATAGCCAATATAATACAATTTTACCAGATTTCGCTCATGTAAGGGTTCATTTTAATTTTTAATCACTTTTTCTCATTTACAGACATATGATGTTAATGACCAATCAAAAAATTCTTAATTACACTTTGTAGCATACTTATCTTAATATATTATCAATAGTTTCAACAAATTTCAAAAATCAAAGTTTATGAATATGCTCATTTTATCATCGATTAGATATGTGTATTTATTTCTTAATGAACATAAATTAAATTAAATCTGTGCATTTTATAAATACACAGAAATACTCATTTGTAGCATGAGCAAATAACAACTTATGAAATAAATTTCACAGCAAAAACTTCTATGAAATACGAGCAATGAGATCATCACATTATAAAAAAAAGTGATCATTATTGTTAAAAGACATGCATTCAACAACATTATAGACAAAAATTGATTAAATGTGTAGAATAAAATTGTATTAATAAGTGATTCAATAAGTCCCCATTTTAAGATTTGTAAATGTCCAGATAAAATTAGTAACAAATTAAAAAATTATCTGGAAATTTCAGTTCTTGATTTGTGAACTGAAAAGGCAAAGATAGCTATAGCATAAGAATTTCAATATTGATGAATACAGAGAAACCTTCATTTGCTAGTGGTTTAAGATTTTTTCAAAAGATCAAAGTGTTGAAGCTGATGTATGTTTTTAAAGTTTGGAGGTGATGAAGGAAGCCAATGTTTTCCGAGCAATGTTATCAAGCGAAAATTACAATAAAAGCATTGAAATTAGCTTTTATTACGTAAATGCCTTTTGGATGTATGTTAGAGGAGCTGTATACTGTTTTTTTGGTGAAGAAAGGAGTTATATATCATCAGTTATACAATATTAGGTGGTGGATATATAAACAATAAGTTCACATCCATCGATAAAATAGGATCAGAGAATAAACTTACACATCCAATTAACTTTCACATTTTTAATAGCCCTAAGGTTTCTAGAGAGAATGGCTCTTTAGAACGCCCAAGCCCCTTAACGCATTACTTGCAACAATTGCTATCATTTGGTGAGAGTTAAAATATTTCATTGTTGCACGTTATTTGTTACGGAGGGAGTAGATCCATTTATGACCACTTTACCATCCTTAGGATGGCTTATTTCCTTGATTAATCAAGGAATTTAAGTATTTTCCATCATCCCTGATCTTCTAAGATCTAAGCATCCCATCGTGCCTTCCTTCGTCCTATCCCACTGCCCCAACCGCCACCGCGCTTGTGCCGTGCTATTGGTTATTAAAGCTGATGCCACATTAAGTTTATTCGGGAATAGATCAGTTAAAGGTGGTGGCTAGTCTTACCTCCTTCATACTTTCCTTTGCCGCTTCATATATCCACCACCGATTATTTTGAAGGCTTTTTACTCTTGCAGTGCTTGAAAGCTTCAAAACAAACCTGATGTAACGAAGACGAAGACCCCAACATCGATTCGCCACCATAGACAAAAATCTTTTGGGAGATTCGGTGCCTCAACGTGGAAGTCGCTGTGCTCCCCAGCCCAAGTCGTTGGCCACCGCCTTATTTACATTTTTTAGGTTTCATTTTTTGTTTTTATATCTTTTAGTTTATCTTTCGACCTATGTATATAGTTTTATAACTTTGGTCAACCCTTGAAATTGGGTGAACATATTCTCATGCTTGTATCTACTAGTTGTTGGTCCGCGCGCTACGCGCGCGGACCCCCAAGGTATAATTATTTGATAAAATTCATATTAATTTAGCTGTATAATATGTTTAGGTGAAATAAACTACAAATCCTAGGGGAGATGTTTGTAGCTTGTGTTTGTACTCTTATCTTGTTTATGAACCAGCATATTATGGAGCCATAGAAGATTTCAATTAAGCTACGAGTATGTTAGTTTTTCCAGTAGCAATGCCAGCATGACGTGCGAGTTGTATGATGTCACTAGCGATCACTATAATTGATATATAGCAACGCAAATGACTCGTTGGTATGCTAGAACCTATTGGAAATGGTTGTCTTGCAAATTAGCATTCATAAACCTCAAAACGTTTATCCCACTCAAGTTCCAGTTTACTAAAACCTGTTTAAGAATAAAGAATGAACGCTCATAGTAAAGATTTTTTTTTTTTTGATAATATTCTTGATGTGAGAAAAAAAACAAGCGAGAACAGTTAAAGCTCATACCAAACAAGACTTTATCAAGGCTGTTGTTCACTAAATACTCGTAAACAAGCAAGCGCTTTTGCCCATCGATGCAACATCCATAAAGCTTTACAAGGTTCCGATGCTGCAGATATTGTAGCTATCTCTGCTATAAATTGTCTTTTCCCTTGTTTAGATGCTACAGACAGTTGTTTAACTGCAAGAGCTCTTCCATCGCTCAGGGTTCCTGTAATTGCAGACAGAAGACAAAGCAACAGATTAGGAGCCATAATTAACAGGGAGAATTTCAAGCACCACCTTAACTGTATGTTTGTGAAGATTCCTGCTTTTTAAACTTTTTAGTTTGTCAAGATAGTACTATCGCAATAGTTGCTTAAGTTTTCGTATAAAGATCAAAGGATTATGAATTTCGTATTAAATGTTTCACACCTTATTTCAAGCACCACCTTAAATGTATGTTAGTGAAGATTCCTACTTTTTAAACTTTTTAATTTGTCAAGAAAGTCCTATCGCAATAGTTGCTTAAGTTTTCGTATAATGATCTAAGGATTATGAATTTCGTGTTAAATGTTACACACCTTAAATCTACTCCCCACTTAGTGAGAAAACTCCCTAATCAAAGAGTTGTTCCCTGAGAGCTACTTCCGATAATCAAAGAGCAACACGTTGAACACAATCAATAAAGCACAGTTCTAGTGTCTAGCAGACCAGAAATGGAAACAAGTTGAAGGTGGACAGATTGTATTTAGGAAGGTTGGTACTCTCGTTGTAATGTCGTTAAAAACAAAAAAAGGAATGAATTTTTTTTTGCAAGAATGCAATTGTAGGCAGAGACAGCATGATATTATATTTCCTAAAGTGACATAAATAATTAATAATCAAACCAAAAGACAATAGAATTAACACAAAGTTACCTTCTCATATGAAAGCAATTGCATACTGCCTTAGTAATCATCAAAAATTTACTCAAAACTCATTCTCACAAATTTTAAAACTTTCCTTAAAAGATGGAAACTTTTCACCAAAACAGCAATAGAATTCGTAGTACATCCCAATCAATGACATAAACACCCTAAAAAACTTCGATCACTCCGAAATAATTAATGGGCAAAAAAATAGAGATAGTCTGAAAGGCAAGTGCATTGATTAAGGGAGAAAACGCCCATCATTATCTCTTCTTATTGTATTGGATATTGCATTTGCGAAACAAAAAGTCCTACATAGTTTTTTATACATCTATACTCTCACTTAGAGATAAATTTTTATAATAGTAATAAACTTGTAAAATATCTTCACAAACAATTTGATCAAGCAATCAAGCTGACTCCTAAAAGTAAGTATAGGCAAAGGAAATCCTTGATTAATAAGGAAGCCGGAAGCCATGGAATTAGAACTTAACAACCCATATATGTATTAGTCGGAAAATGATAATCCATTATCCTAGTATATCTGGCCATGTATAACCTACATTCAAAGTGAGAATTTCTCTACCCTCTGAAACTAACTTTAAACTAAAACAAATGCTCAAATAGTTTCATCTAAGTCTATGGTAAAATATCAATAATATCCAGAGTGGGAATGTTTTTGATGTATTGTCATATGTTATTATTTGTCAGCGTGTTATTCTCCTCATCAATCAGCCTTTCTTAATATGGGAATATACTAAGGTTTGAGTCAAAACTCGTTCATTGTTTCTACCTGAAACTAACCACGATTTTGTAGACAACTTAAGCACATATAAGCTATCATCTATTAATATAATAAACTTATTTGAAATTACATGAACTTATCTTAACGTATCTTAACTTATTTTAACTTATATTTTCTATTAGACCTAATTTGACCTTATTAAACCTTATTTGACCTTATTCGACATTATTTGACGTTATTGGACCTTCTTAGACCTTATCAGGCTGTATTCGACCTTATTAAACCTTATTTGACTTTATTCGACCTTCTTAGACCTTATCTAAACTTAACTGAACTTAACCGAATAAGGACTGGAAATAATTTGAAAAGAATGGTCGTTTAAAAACTGACAATTAAAATGAATTAGGAATCCATATTGAAATCTCTTTAGAAGCACCTATAAAACACATCTAAGTTCTTGTATTTAAAGAATCCTATCATCAATGACACTATCATCACCGTAAAGACTCATTTCTCAAACAACTGACATTAGTAAAAGCTGCAAGCAATGGGGTGCTCCAATAAACAGCTTATTAGCTGTTAGATTCAAGCATTCTATATACATTCACACAGTCACAGAGCAAAAAATGGAAGTGGTAGTATTAGAAAAGCTAGAAATCTGGTTTATTATCATATATTTCACATCATAGAAGCGGTGGTAACATATCTTTGGCGAATTCTTTGACAAGTGCATATGTGTAGTTTAATAGGATCATGGGAAAGGAGTTATGCCAATCTAAACAATGTATATTAAATCTACTGATTTGCTTCCTTTCACTCACACTATCATATTCTTTTTATTTTCCTAGCCTCGAGAGTCCAGACTTTGGAGGTGTAATAGTGCAAGCAATAGGGTGCTCCAATAAACAGCTTAGCTATCAGATTCAAGCATTCTTTTTACATTCACACTGTCATGGAGCAAAAAATGGAAGTAGTAGTATCTAGAGATTACCCACTTAATACACAAGACATAACCTTTGTTATTCATTACCTCAATCAAAACATTAAGACAACATAATTTAGAGTGACATGCTCAACAAATACAAAGAACAAAGGATGCAGAAACTTCAACATCAAGAAATAAGAGAAATTACCAGTTTAGCAACTTTCTTCCAAAAATGAGGACTTGGTTTTACAGTCAAAGAAGCTCTATGCAATGTTACTTCTTGCTCCTTCGTCCAACCTTCATTTGTCCCTTGCAACCCTACCGCCTGCTCCACAAAATCAAGCAAGGCCACATTACCCACCAAGATTAAATTAGTTCTTTCTTTGACCCTCTATTACTCTTAGCATTCCAAAAAAAAAGACCCATCAAAGTTTCCATTAAAGGGCATATGAAGATTAAATGAAGAACTTACCTCATTACAAAACATCGGCGATTGGCAGCGATCTTCAATGCCTCCATTTTTATTGTCTAATCTCTTTCTCCTTGACCCATATTCTGATTTCTCAAAAAGATCGACCCTTATTGCTATAACTATGGAAAGCTTCCCAGAATTTAATGCAACATTCTTAGGGTTGCACGGGTTGCTAACTGCTAAAAGAAGAGAGAAAAATGGGGTTCTGGATTCAATCATCAACTTAATACGCAAAGTCATATTTTTTCGCATTTAAGTAACCCTAACAAACAAGAATACAAAAAATCTAGAAAACAAGAAAAGGGTAAATGAATAATTAATCACCTGAATCACCGGATTTTCACCAGTAGATGACAAAAGGAGCGGTCCATAAAAGCGCAGTTGGACCCAGATTCAGAACATCCAACCTGGCTCTTATTCGATTTCTTCAATTTTACCGTCGTTGGTGATAACATGCATAACCGTTGAAAGAGATGAAGCAAGAGAAATAGTCATTGAAGAACATCGAAGCTCCTAAAACTTAGATCTAACAGCTTGAATCTAACATGGAACAACAATTGGAGAAAAGAGAAGAGAAAATGAAGAAATCGAATAAGTTTTAGGAGGAAAGACGGTGGGAGAAGCATCTGTTGCAAGGTTTGGTGGAGAGAGCAAAGGAGGAGAGAGAGAGAGAGGGAGGGGGGGTAAGTGCAGAGGAAGAGGAGGAGAAGATAGAAGACCAGCTGAACATGTGGTTGTAGAAGGGTAAAACAGTCAAACTTTGTAAAAGGGCAGGACAGTCAATTTACTGTTCATAAGCAACAGTAACTTCAAGTTCTCTCTTTTAAAAGAGTAGAGATTGCAAAAAAATCAGTTCAGTTCAGCTTCATTCATTATTTAACCATTTTATTATTATTATTATTACCATTGGTTTAATTTATTTTACTTATTATTATTATTATTATTATTACTATTACTATTGTTTTAATTTATTTTACTCATTAGTCCAGTTCATTTTAGTTCAGCTTCAATAAGTTCAGTTCAGTTCAGATAAATTTAGTTCAATTCTAATAAATTTAGTTCAATTCTAATAAATTTAGTTCAGTTCAACTCTAATAAATTCAGTTTAATTCACCTAAAATTAGACGAAGAAAACGGGTATCTGGGGAGACCGGAGAGTAGTGTCAATCTCTCATTTCATTTCAAACCCATTCTGCCTTTCAAGCGCCTCTCTCAACTCTGTCAAACTCTCAGTCTCACACTACCCTTTCTGGTCGCCGGCGTTCTCAAGCGCCTCTCTCACTTCGCGGCTGCTGTGACTCCGTTCTGTCTAGATTCAGAACTCAGACGTTCCTCTTCGCGGCCTCTGTGTGACGTTCCTCTTTGCACTTCAGAACTTAGACGTTCCTTTACGCACTTCGCCGGCGTTCAGCAACTCCAGCAGATGAGCTTAAGCGTGTTCGGTCTCGATTCGTGCGATAATAAGCCCTATTTCTTACATTCCTTTGTTAACCTCTCAATTTTGCTTTTTCCGATTGTGGTTCACTTACTTAGGTCTTTGTTTCCTATTGAACAGAGCGAACTCTCAATTTCAGCAATCATTTTATACATTGAGTATGACTTCATCACAACAATAGCTTTTCACAATGCCCAGGTATTTCATCTTCATTTTCTCATTTGAAATAAACTTAGTATCTGAATATGTCTTGTCAGAGGCGGATCCAGGATTTTCGGGGTGGTGGTTCACCACCAATTGCCGATCACAATCTATTGTTGTCTCATCGGATTCTATCGTCGGATTATAAACTCTTTGAGATGAAAAAGTGAAAGTTTTTGGATAAATCAAACACCTTATAAACTCTTAGACAAAGAATACCAAACCACCACAAGTCAAACATATGTCACCACATTACAATCAACGCCCACCATTACAATACAAAATCTTAGCTTAATATATAGATTGGGCACTAGATATCAATTAGCTGCACAATACCCCCTCAAAAAAAAATTTAGCTGCACAATAAGTCAATAACTAGTCATCCTGCTTTCATAGATAAAAATTCGAGTGGAAATTGATTCAACTAGATCAACAAGCTGGCAGAGGATGTCAAGATCAAACCACACTGACCTATTTTCATCTAAATCTGGATTTATAGAGTGGAAATTCCCAATAACAGTTAACCCAGCATACATACACAGCAAAAATCCTAAAATCAATTCAACTACTACCTGCATGCATCATCAAAAAACACAAAAACCCCAATTTCAGCCCCAAATCAATTAAAATTGCAAACCCATCTAGCATAAATAAACAAAATCAAAGTTCCAAACTTTAATGAAGAAAAAAATACCCACATTCATAGGAGGCCTCGTAAACTCATCCTTGGTAATTTTTCAACAATCCTCTATCTGACATTAACAAAAAAGCTAAAAAATTCAGTATTAATCCGAAAAATAAATTGGGGAAAAAGTGAGGTGGAAGAATTTACAGAGCAGAGGCGTGAAGGCTAAAGCAGCGCCAGACGTGAAGGCGTGAAGCGCCGTCGGTTGTGGATGAAGCGCCATCGGTTATGCCGTGAATTCAGAGCAGAGAGTTGAGGAGATAAAGTGTGAAAGGGGAAGAGTAGTCAGTGCGTGTGAGGAGTGTTTTGATTATTTTTTTTTTGGTAATTTTTTTTTTTGATTGCACCAGGGTGTTATAGGCTGTCTCCGCCCCTGTGTCTTGTAACTATTACTTCTTTTTGTGCAGGTATTACTGTGATTACTGCGATACTTACTTGACGCACGATTCCGTACGTAACTTTTTCCTTCAAATCTAATTTTAATTTTGAGTTTTGCTCAAGTAAAATACTATACGAAATAATTTCAGTATCCCTAGTTACCTTAGGGTTCAAGATGGATGATTTACATTTTTAGTTTTTCTTGTCTATATAATTTCCTTACATAGTGAAGCTCAAGTTTCTATTATCCTTATGCTATTTCTTTTGCCTCTGTAAAATTATGAAGGAGGGATGATTTTCGTAACTTTTCTTACCCTTTATGCCTTTTGTCCCCCACTTCTCATCTTTAGGTTATTATTATTTGAAAATGGATTTTTCCAAAAATTAGGTTCCGTTCATAATGAGTTACAAACACATTTGAATAATTGAGTACGGATGGACGTTTGAGTAATCAATATGAGTTGGCTAGGAACATGCTTGTATAGAATTTTACTTATATACTTGGACACTTGGACTGTTGTTGTTTGTTTTCAGTGTTATTCAGTCTCGATATTTACTTTTGTGTTTAGAAGAATTAGTGTTAGAATGAAAAGTTTGTTGGTTGGTGTAGAATATGAGGGAGGAGTTGTGTCAACCTCATGGTTTTTCGGTGATTCATTTGGCAATTATCTGACTTCCCTAATTATTCTGTGGTTGATTCTGTGCTTGTTTGTTTTTTTTGACATTTTGTGTTCGTTTTCAGCCATCTGTGAGGAAGCAACACAACATGGGATATAAACATAAGGTAAGCTACCATGGTCTCGTTAGACGTAGGAAAGACAAATAGTCCAAAAAGATCTTTAGTTTTTACCTAACTCGAAAGAGAGTAACCTCTTGTGTTTTTTGTCAACCTATAATTGCTTACTATTGGCAGTTTATCTTTTATTTCAGGCGAATGTGCGAATTTATTATCAGCAATTTGAGGAGCAACAAACACAAAGTCTGATTGATCAGAGAATCAAGGAGCATCTTAGTGGCCAAGGCGCATTTCAAATTGGTGCTACGTATGCAGCATGGCGTCCTGGCATGAGGCCTCCTATTCTTCCTGCACCATTGCCGATTCCAGGCACTTATCCCCCTAATGCTGCGATGGCCCCAGGGATCAGGCTGCCTGTTTTACCTAGACCTGCTGGTATTCCAGGTAATATAATGCTTTCAAGTTTTAAGTACTCTTGTTTGCTTATGTGATCAGTTAGATGATGTGATATGATTCAATTTAGTATCAAATAGTCAATGCATTGCACGTTTTGTGATAGGATTCTAGGACTCATGTAGTCACTTGAGTACATTGAATGCATCTTGGTATCACTAAGATTACGGAAGCATGTGAATATTTTTAGCAAACATTCATGGACCATTGGTGAAGAGTTGAAGTGATATATATTTTTACAAAAAGAAGAAAAAACTAGTGTGCTTTCTTGATTAGAAGCAAGCTTTTACATGTCAATTAGTCATATATCTAACTGCCTTAATTCAAGTAAAAGTAGTTCTATGGTTTTAAAGAGTCAACCCAATATTCTCTTAAAGTTTTGTAGCGTATGATGATTTATCCTTTGACTTGAATGAATTTGATTGAAGGTGACCTTTCTTGCTCTAATGGTGATTTTCTCTAATTCATCAAAGTTACCACACATAACACTTGTATGTGGATACAAAGGTAGCTCTCTTTGATAGTCACTTCCTTTTAAGCTCTTTATTCACAAAATTCTAGTACACACCGTGCATGGCTGCACCATCCTTTTCTTTTAGAAAGATTTATCATTTGTTTTCTCCGTTTCTAAATAAGTGGAACAAAGAGAAAGTGCGGGAAAACCAAGGAGGTTAGAGAGATGGGGACCACAATTAAAAAGAGAAAGGGTAATTTAACTAAACAAACAATTTGATATATATCGCTTGAATAAGGGAAATTTTGTAATTTTATCATTTAAAATATCCTATTTTAAGCTTGGTGTCACTTATTGTGACATTTCCATATTAGGAAAGTGTGTCACTTATTTAGAAACGGAGGAATCACTTGTTTAGAAACGGAGGAAGAATAACTTAACATTTGGGGAAAAAAGATCCCCTTTTCTTTAGAGTACTTAGATATAGGTGATGAGCCTATTACCTACAACCTTTTAGAGATAATGGTGGGGGTTACGAATTGTAGGGTTTGAATCTCTCTTCATCCATGAAGAGAGTCAAAAATCATGATAAGTGTAGGTAATTCAATTTGGAATTTGAGTGTGGGAGTAAGGGTCTTTCATCGAAGTAAATTGATACTTTTATTTATATACATAATACGCACTCCGTTCCCATTTGGAATATGGGGAAAACCAGTGCAAATCGAGGTGTATGAGAATATTTTTAATTTTATATTGTAAGAGAGAGAAAGAAAAGTGGGTGATTGAGAAATAAAAGATTTTATAGTGGACCATGTGTAAGACAAAAAGAAAAAAGTGTAGTAAATATTTGGTTATTAAATATTAAGATGGGAAAATAAATATTCTTTAAATGAAAAAGATTAAAAATAGGAAGAATTTTTTGAAACATCCCTAAAAAGGAAAACGGGAACATCAAATGGGAACACGGAGTACATGCTATCATAAGTCAACTTTATTTTCATATCATGACTTATAATCGGCCTTGGAACGATGGGGTGCTGGTGAAGAGTTTTTAGAGACATGTTCATTGAATAAACTTTATGTCAAATTGATTAAACTTTATGTAAAAAAGTTATTTAAAATTGGCTTCTTGGTATTGGAATTGATAATTTGGGCGGAAATTCTCTTCAGATATGAGGAAGTAAAAGCAGATATGAAAGAAGCTAGTGTCAAACTATGAAACATTAAAGTTGGTTTATTTAGATTTAAGAGGAAATAAATGTGTTGTTTTGATTAAAAAGAAAGAAATTTATTGGCAACTACATAATGTTTGTCGACTTTCTGAATTAAGTGCTACACAATTTCTTTTTGAAATTTTACCCCAATTGCATGACCTTCTTCGACATAAGTTCTTCACTGATAGGCGATTATACCACCAAGACAACTACCTATTATGAATTCAAAACTCACTATGAGTTTGAAAATCCCATTACGTAACGCCGTAATGAAATTCACGTCCTTCTCACCCATGTTTCGTTACGAGGGATTCACCGCGTTAGAGTGGTTTTTATCCCTGAAATTTGCCAAAAAAAAAAAGAAAAAGAAATGGAAAACACGCATAGTAGTACAAAAATAATAGGCACACACCAATGACCGAACAAAAACTTGTTGTAGGCTTTGAAGTTGGATAAATATTATATATGAGCTAGTATGCTTAGTTTTAAGAAGCGCGAGGGGTTTGCCTTTGCCTTACGCCTCTTGTAGGTGCGGTTCACTTTTTATTATTGTTACTAGGTCTATGCAAAAACGAGAAATGTTTTAGTAAATTTATTGTATATATATGCATATTCTAATACATAATGATTATGTTAAAAGTGAAAAAAATTATTTAGGTATTAAATGTAATTTTTTTGATACTTTTCTACAATCAAGTGTACCAATCTGTTCAAGCTTTATTAATTTGATCAATTGAAACTAACAAGTCCGACATAGACATTGGTAAGTGATGTTTATAAGTTTAAGTCCTCTTCGGTTTCAGACTCTCAGAAACAAAGTCTAATAGAATCTATAAATAAGTGCAATCTAATTTCATAAATCAAAAGGTTTGGTTGTGCTAGAAACTAATTATCATAAATTATTAATCAACAAATACTCTTGAGTTAAATGAATATCGTCCAAACCAAAACATTTCTGTTCAACCTTTCTACCTCTACCAACCACTAACGCAAGAAGGAAGACAACAACTGAAGTACTGAACAACATATTCAACGGGAGGGGAATACAATGCACAACCAACAACTAAACTACATAAACCAGCTAATCTAACATACTTGTATCCAATTACCCATCAACATGATATAGGTACCAATTAAAAGTAGGAAACATTGTTTAAGCTTACTTATGGTTCAGACTTCAGAATTAGAAGGCGGTGTAACACTTCATTCATATACCCAAAACCACTCCCATATTTCACAATACCAATTTATAGCGAGATCATAATTGAATAAGTAGCTTATATACTAGCTAATCCATCAATTAAAACAAATCTAAATTTGGCTCTTCCACGTGAAAGAGAGAAAAAAATGGTTCAGTACCTAAGACAGGGGAGGCGGTGCTTGGTGGTTCGTTGGCCTTCTCAAACCTCCTCTCTACACTCTTCACTCTAAATTCTGAAATTTGAAATTGCTTTAGGATTTAGGTAGAATAGATCATTCCTTCCCTTTTCCCACGCCTGAATCCGCCGGTAGGGGGCGGAGTTGCATCGCTGCAACCTCCACCTTCCTCTTCTCCTCTTTCTCCCGCCCCTTCTCTTGTCTCACGTGTCCTGCAGCGGCGCGCCTTTTCTCTCCTTCATTCTCTCTCTTTCTCTCCGTTTTCCTCTCTCTTCATGTCTCTTCCTTTCACTTCCTTATTCTCTCGGTTTCTTGTTTGTTTTCCTTCGTTCAACAAAGGACTAAGTCCCCTTTTGAACCCTTTCTTCCCTTTGTCGGTTATTTGGTGAGTCACTCACCTCTTGACTTCCTTCACCCACGTAGCCCCCTTCGTTATATTTCCTTTCCCTTTTTTATGTTCTTTCTAACCGTAGTTTACTTCCCTACCGAACTTGCTCTCTCTCTCTATCTTTCATAATATAATTTAACTTTGAAGGAAATTTCATATTGAATAATAATTCAAACTCTTTAAAGTATCTGAAACCAAATTCAATGTCTTCCAAAAAAGTTCCTTTAAAATATAATAATAAAGTTACGTAAAATAAATTTAATTAAATTCATAGCTCAAATAAACACGGAGAGTTCTATTGTATAATTAAGTTAATAATCACACCTATAAATAAATAAAATGCCACTAAAAATAAGGTTATTACACCAATGCCATGCGCTTATCGATCCCAAGTAAACCCATATCACTTTCAATTACCTTCATAAAAGTCATCTTAGCCCTTACAATTTAATTACTCCTTCACTCTTCAAGTCTTCTAACCGGGCATCACTTGGTCACTTTTTCACATGACCGAATTATCTTAATCGATTTTCTCTCATTTTTTCTTCAAATAGACGCAACTCTAACTTTTCTCGAACGACCTCATTTCTTAATGGGTCTATCCTTGTGTGACCACACATCGCATCCGAGCCACATTCATCTTATGAACGTAGTATTGTTTCACCACCCAAACACGCTGCTAGGAATTAGGCTAAACTAGGGCAGATAGTTAGTTGTATTGAGAATTTAAAGCAAAATCCACAATTACAACTCCTCACCAATTCGAGAGAATGAAGATGCTCTCCAAATCTACCATTTACTCAGCAATTGTATGCCTTTCACCCTAGCTTTACAAGCTTATTTATAGCTAAAAGATTCTTTCCATGAGCTATACGTAATACGGCCCTTCAAGAATGTATTACTTTGGGTTGCTGAAGTGATGAAAAAGGGTAGGCTTAGAACCAATATACCCTCTACTTCGATGGCATTGGAAAGGCTATTCGCCAACGATACCCTCGAGGTACAACTAGAAATTACTATTTCTTTGTCACCCTCGATGTCGGCTCTTCGCCACCTGTGCTGTAGTATGTTCCAAGGGTTGGGCTGTCAAGGACCTAGGGCAGTCGCTACAGAGTAGACTTGGTAAGTTAGTGTTGTTCTAAGGAAGTGGTAGCTGTTCCAGTACACAAACAAAGTAGTAGGGGTTTATGAGGTATTTTGAGCGCATGCTTTTTTCTTTAATAGAGAAAGGGCTTGGTGGCTCTAGAGCTTGTTCATTACCTCGCACAGGTCTGCGGCCTCTTTAAGGAAATAAATATAAAGAAAATAAATAAAGAAAGGAGTCTTTATGTCGCGTTACCGAGGGCCTCGTTTCAAAAAAATACGCCTTTGAAACTCGAGCTTCAAGCAACTATTGATGCAGGAACAAACCCGACATCTCTCATGTTGATGACACCAAAGGGACATTAAATGAATGGAATTGGGATATGGATGGAATGTAGTGAAATAGAGCCACTTTGAGGTTCCCTATGAAAAGAAGTCTGGTTCATAGATCTGAATTTGCGCGAGAAGTTCCGGTCTACTAATACGCCCTCTAGCCGAAAAGAATGGAACGCTGCTTTGCTCTGCTGCCGGAGGAATTCTGTTACTCATAACTGTTTTGCAAAATAAAAACAGAAAATAAAGCATAAAGATTCTCTGCCACATTGCCATTCCCAACTGTGTTAGTTAGGTTCATTCCCCCCCCCTCTGTTGCTCTCTTGCCTCTTTCTTATGGTATAGGTGACTGTAATAGGAGGCTTCTTCCAATTTTTTGCATTACCCCCCACCCAAACTTTCACCTTGTCCTCAAGGTGAAAAGAGGGAAAGTTGGAGTTGAGGAGATTAAAGTCTTCCCAAGTGGCTTCTTGCACAGGCATATGCTGCCATTGTATCAAAGACCTCTGTGTGAGTGGAAGCTCCAGAAGGCACCTGTCTGACACCCAGAACTTCTCTACCTGAGGCCCCACTGCTCTCTTGAGTTGAGATACCTGAAAAACTGGGCGTATCCTAGCTTCCTCAGGGAGTTGTAGCTTGTAAGCTACTTTGACCTATCTTCTGCAGAATAAGGAAAGGACCATAAAATCTGGCACTGAGTTTCTCAAATGGTCTCTTTGCTAGTGACTTTTGCCTATAAGGCCTGATCTTCAAATATACCCACTCTCCCACAGCAAACTGCATATCCCTTATGTGTAAATCTTCCTGTTTCTTCATGTTGGATTGAGCTCTTAGTAAGGTAAACTTGAGCTCATCTAAAATAACATCCCTCTCCATCAACTGCTCCTCCAAACTAGCTATTGAGTTATACCAGATGAGGTGGCTCTCTGCCATAGAGAGCTTTAAATGGTGTGCACTGAGTGGCAGCATGATGTGAGGTGTTGTACCAGTATTCAGCCCAAGGTATCCAAGTTGTCCAAGCCCTAGGTTGGCCATTAATGAAACACCTCAAATATCCTTCCACACACTTGTTCACCACTTCACTTTGGCCATCAGTTTGAGGGTGATATGCTGTCCTCCTCTTCAAGTTAGTCCCATGTAGCTTGAATATTTCTTTCCAAAACAAGCTCATGAGAACTCTATCTCTTTGTGACACAATGTGTGACACAATGCTACTAGGAAACCCATGTAGTCTCACAATCTCTTTTATGAACAAGGCATGGCTGTAAAGGGATGTTTCAAAAGTAGGAAGTGGCCATACTTAGTAAGCCTATCAACCACTACCAACACAACAAATTTAGGTAGGCCTTTAATAAAATCCATGGTGATATCCTCCCAAACAGTAGAGGGAATAGGAAGAGGTTGCAATAACATGCTGTTGATAAACTTCACACCCTTGCACATATTTGGACACTGTTTTCCTCATCCCTTGCCAAAACCACTCACCTACAATTCTGTGGTAAGTTTTGAAATCTCCGGAATGTCCCCCATAGGAGAATCATGGTATTTTTGTAAGAGTTGTTGGATCAAAGGAGAGTTGGAGGGTAAAACTACTCTTCCTTTATACTTCAAAACCCCTTGAATCACTTCATATCCCTTAGGAGATAAGGATCCACTCTCAATTGCTTGAGTGAGTTGTTGTAAGCTTGCATCTTTCTTGATCTCTACATGTATTTCATGATTTCATCCCATTGCACTGGATGGAGTGTAAGGATGTTGTTATATTCCACTCCGGCAGTTACAACCCTACACAAGGCATCAGCTACCTTGTTTGAAGGTCCAGGCTTGTAAACAATTTCAAAATCATAACCTAAAAGCTTACTCATCCATCTTTGATAATCAGTCCCCACCTCTCTCTGTTCCATGAGATACCTCAAGCTCTCCTGGTCAAAATGTATGATAAAATGCCTACCCAAAAGATATGGCTTCCATTTTTTGGACAGCTAACACAACTGCCATTAACTCCTTCTCATAGATGGACTTAGCTTGTACTCTAGGCCCAAAGTCTTACTATAATAGGCTATAAGGTGCCGTTGCTGTGTTGTAGCACAACTCCCAATCTATATCCACAAGCATCAGCCTCTAGTATAAAAGGTAAAATCTGGCATCCCTAGCACACAGGGGAATCGCCAAAGCTTGCTTCAGCTCCTCAAAAGCTTGTGTGGCCCTATCATTCCACCCAAAGTTGTCTTTTTTCAACTGCTCAGTCAAGGGTTGAGCAATTCTAGCATACCCCTTGATAAACTTTTCGTAATAACCAGTTAACCCTGGGAATCCTCTTAACTCTCTCAAGTTAGAAGGTCTAGGCTAGCTTATGATGGCTTGGATCTTGTTTTGGTCCATAGAAAGTCCCTTAGAAGAGATTACATGACCCAAATAGGCCACCTCTTCCTTCCAAATTTCACACTTCTTCCTATTAGCATATAACCCATGTTGTTATAAAAGCTCCAACATTAAAGCTAAGTGCTCCAAGTGCTCAGGTAGGTTTTTGCTGAAAATCAGTATATCATCAAAGAAAACAAGCACAAATTTCGTTAAATAAGGTTTAAAAACTTCATTCGAGAGGGCTTGAAAAGTAGCAGGTCCATTGGTTTGACCCAATGGTATTACTAAGAATTCATAATGCCCCTCATGTGTCCTAAATGCAGTTTTGGGAATGTCCTCCTTCTTCATCCTAATTTGATGATAGCCTGATTTGAGGTCAATAGAAGAGCCATGCAATTCATCTAGTAATTCATTGCATCTAGTAATTCTTCAATGATAGGGATGGGAAACTTGTTTGGAACAGTGGCGTTGTTGAGAGCTCTATAATCAACACCAAATCTCCAAGAGCCATCTTTTTTCTTTACAAGTAAAACTGGACTAGAATAGGCACTAGATGATACTTGTATAATTCCTAGCATTTCTCTAATCTGTTTTTCAATTTCATCTTTTTGAAAATGGGGTATCTATAAGGTCTAACACTTATAGGATTTGCTCCATGTTTTGAAGTGATTGCATGCTCATGATTTCTTATTGGAGGTAAACCAAAAGGCATGTTGAATACCTTTTCATATTGTGTGAGCAACTGTTGCAGCTTCAAGGGCCCTCCTTCTGACCTTCCTCCTCTTGCTGAAGCATGCAGCCCCCCTTTCTCTTTTTTTTTTTTGTTTTCATCATAGCTTTTAGGGAAATGCCAGTTCTGCCCAATGTTGGATCTCCTTTCAGGGCTACAGTTTGATTTCCTAGATGAAACTTCAAGGTTTCAGTCTTCCAATTGGTGCTCATTGTTCCTAGTTTCTCCGACCATTAAATTCCTAAGATTACACCAGAGTTTCGCAGAGGTAGAGGAAGGAAATCTTCAATGATTACTGCTTTTTGTATCACCAACTCTATAGCTCTACATTCTCCCTTTCCTTGGACTGTCTCTCCAGTTCCTAATGATACTTCAAAGCTTTGAGTGGGTGTTTGCAACAGATTCAACTGTTATACTACCTTAGAAGCAATGAAGTTATGAGTTGCTCCT
Source organism: Patellifolia procumbens (assembly GCA_947645195.1). Taxonomy (NCBI): domain Eukaryota; kingdom Viridiplantae; phylum Streptophyta; class Magnoliopsida; order Caryophyllales; family Amaranthaceae; genus Patellifolia; species Patellifolia procumbens. The sequence goes on from CANSGD010000194.1 coordinate 234,416, forward strand.
GGGTCTATCATTACAACCACATATGTTCCATTAATAGAGTTTGATTTTCATAGTCTTAGGACTAGTTATTTCCATTACTGAGTTCAATGAAATCTCAGGCTGTAACTCTTCCTCTTCCTCAATAGTGAGCATTACACTCAACTCTCTTCCTCTACATTGATGGTTGAGGTTCCATTTTTCATCACATTTGAAGCATAACCCTCTCTCTCTTTTTTGTTGAACCTCTGCATCAGTCAATCTCCTCACAAAACTTCTATTTCTTGTTTGGGTTGTGTTGTAGTTTGGTTTTGGTGTGAATGAGGCTGTGGATTGAAGGGAGTTCGTGGGTTGGGTTGGTTGTGTCGTGGTTTGGTTGGTGTTTGGGCTAATTGAATTAGGTGAGGAATAAGATTGGCTGATGTTAGCTTTGGGTTGGCTTTTGGAATTAAAGAGATTTGGGGTTGGGTTGAAGCTTTTAATGGGTCCATAGCTTGGCCCATTTCTTGGAATCCATGGCTCAGCATTTTTGTGTTTAGTTTCGAGTTTTTGGGTCTATTGGGCCCAAAACTCTAACATCATCCCTAATTTGCTCTTTTAACCCATTAATATATTGACAACGTGCCAACTCCTCCGGCACATCTCTCAACGGAGCTAACAATTCCACGAACCTTCGAGTGTACTCCATCACCCCTCCTAGTTGTCGGAGCTCCAGCCACTGCTCATGCAGGTTCCCGTTGCCGTTGATCGGAATTTTTTAGGAGCATCCCCTTCAACTCTTCCCACTTCCTTATCGGCCGGCGGCGGTTCTCCCATTGATACCAGAACAGTGCGTCCCCTTCAAGCGCCACCACATACGCCTCCACCTTCTCTTCTTCACTCAACCAGTAAAAGCGGAAGAAACGTTCAGCTCGTATGATCCAACCGTCGAGATTGTGGCCGTCGAATAAAGGTAAGTCTAATTTTATATAACTCTACCCTCAACCGCCACCTTGGTTAGTCGGAGTTTCAGAATCCCTAGAGATTCTCTCATTTTCGAAGATTTCATTTCTTCTTTCTTCCATTTCCTCTTGAATTCCATCAAGAATTTCTCTCGCTCGATCGTCTCCATTCTTCCTCATATTCTCAATCTGAGTTCGAATCCCAGTTTGAAATAGAGTTTGATCTCTTCGCATATGAGAAATCATCCCTTCTTGAGTTTCTTTCGATCGTTCGATCCTTCCCTCCATTCTTGTGAGTGAACACTCATATCTTTGGTGAGCTTGGTAATGGATGCTGCCATTTATTCTCCCAGTGTGTTCTCCATTTGTTCGATTCTCTGAGAGTTAGTACTACGATCACCATTTTCCCTAGGCTCGTAGAGGCTCCGGTATCACTTTTGCTAAGAATTAGGCTAAACTAGGGCAGATAGTTAGTTGTATTTGTATTGAGAATTTAAAGCAAAATCCACAATTACAACTCCTCACTAATTCGAGAGAATGAGGATGCTCTCCAAATCTACCATTTACTCAGCAATTGTATGCCTTTCACCCTAGCTTTACAAGCTTATCTATAGCTAAAAGATTCTCTCCATGAGCTGGAGGAATTCTGTTACTCATAAATGTTTTGCAAAATAAAAACAGAAAATAAAGCATAAAGATTCTCTGCCACAATGCCATTCCCAGCTGTGTTAGTTAGGTTCATTCCCCCCACCTCTGTTGCTCTCTTGCCTCTTTCTTCTGCTATAGGGGACTGTAATAGGTATAGGTGACTCTAATAGGTGGCTTCTTCCAATTCTTTGCACACTCGGTGCCAATGCCATATAACAAAGCAGGTCTAATTGCCGTGAGATAGAATTTTCCCTTCAATCTACAAAGAATGTCGAAATCACAAAGGAATATGGTGACGCTTTTCCACTTTAAACCAACCAATTCTATGATCCACGTCTCCATCAGGCATCAAGTTTTAAGCCTTTTGGAGAATAGAGGCAAGGTAATGAAAGATGTCTGATCCTTGAACCAATTTGCCATCTAATGTGACTGCCTTGCCTCGTGTGAACTTGCACTCCAAATACTCCGTCTTTCTTTTGCTCAACCTAAAACCACGAGATTCCAATGTATGTCTCAACAATTCCAACTTACTTTCAATACCTTCCATTGTATGTCTCACCAATCACAATATCATTCGCAAACATCATGCACCATGGTATATCATCTTGAATTAACCTCGCAAACATCATGCACCAATGACTAGATCAAAGAGGGAGGGACTTAGTGTAGAACCTTGATGCACTCCGGTCGTAATAGAGAACTCTTCTATCTTTCCCATGGCACTGCGCACATCTCGTAGTGACATCCGCATGCATGTCCTTAATGCTATCTATATATTTTTGTGAATCACCTTTCTTTGTACGGTCTATAAATTTCCTTTCAAGTATCTTAGGTGTTTCCTTTTCTACCACAAAGCTAACCTATTCTCAATGTAAGCTTTTATTTGAGAAAATTTTAGCTAAGATTAAACATTGGTCCACCAAGCTTCCGAGCAATGCTAGGAGGGTTCAACTTGTCAAAGCTATGCAAAGTTATTGGTGTCAAAATTTTCTCCTTCCTAAGAAGGCTTTGAAAGAAATAACTTCTGGACTAGGGATGTTGGAACCCTGTCTCATAGGAAACTCTATGCAAGCAAAAACGCAAAAAGCTATTGGTGGGTTGAATTTCAAGAATTTGTTTTTTCGGAACAAAGCAGCCATAGCCAAGCTTCTTTGGGCTTTAGCTTTCAAGAACGACAAGCTGTGGTCTAGATGGGTTGACTATAGTAAGCAAAAGAAGAGCAGCCATAGCCAAGCTTCTTTGGGCTTTAGCTTTCAAGAACGACAAGTTGTGGTCTAGATGGGTTGACATTTATAATAGTAAGCAAAAAGATCTTTTTTCAATGAATCAGTTTTTATATCCTCATAAATGCAGCATTAGCAAGCTTCATGAAAACATGCCGAGTGTTTTCCCTAAAGCGAGTTGGAGGAGACTATGCTGTAATAACTTTGCTACTCCTAAAGCTATTTTCATTATATGGCTTGCATTGCAAAATAGGTTGTGCAGTGCAGAGAGGCTCCTCTTATGGGTGCCTTCTTGCTCTCCTGTTTGTTCTCCTGTTAAGTGCAATCTGCATCTCTTCTTTCAATGCTTATTTACTTAGGAAGTGTGGTCTCTCATTCTACATCTTCTTCAAGTGAACAGCAGCGTGGTGGTTTTGATTTTGAGTTTCATTTGCTATTATCAAAGAGAGGAAATTTGATGCTCATTCCAAACTCTATGTCATGTTCTTCACTTGAGACCATTTATAATGTTTCGTTGCGTAGGAACTTGATTATTTTCCAGCAGAAATAGGCAAATCTTACGATTAAGTATCAGGAAATTGTGTTTATAGTATCTTGCAATTCTCTAGCTTTAGGGGACAAGCTGATAGATCTTTATACTCCATAGTTTAGAAGGGTGTTTGCCTCAACCCTTCCTAGAAGGTGTTAGATTCTAATTTTGGTTCGTCAATATATTTTCTACTACTTGACACAAAAAAAAATGCCTGGACAATGTGGTAGTTCATGCTTTGCTTTACCGTCTTATTACTTTTATAGCTGCGTGAGAGTTGGAAAATACTCCGAAGTTACTCTTTCTCCTTTTCAAAACTTGCTTTGTCACCAATTACTTCCCATATAAATATACTCTTTACAATTTAAGATTATAAACATCTTATTTTTTATACTTCCTCCGTAACGAAATAAACGCAACAATTTGTTTGGGCACGCATGCCAAGGAAAAAGTTTAAAGATTAATATCTTTAATTATGGATTTGAGACGAATCCAACGAGACCCCACATGACTATATTTTTCCTTATGTATAAGCCACAAATTACGGTCAAAGTTAAAACTGTGAATAGTGTCAAATGTACAATTGTTGTGTTTATTTCGTTAAGGAGGAAGTATAATTTTACCGAGTCTCCTAGTCCAAACTCTGTATTAGAAACTAGTTAAAAGTATCCTCAAAATCCTTTATTTTGAATTTCCCCAGGTAGTCACTCGAATCCATACCCAAGTCTGAGCATCCTAGGAAGAGGGCACTAGTCAATCTCCATTTTCCAGAAATGGTTATTTTTTTTTTTAAAGTTTTTCTTTTGGTGACCTCCAGTTGAAAACAAAATATACTCAAATATGATATCCTACAAAATACTTCGACACTTTTGTTAACCTTCTATGTACAGTGGCGATCCAAGTTCAAGATGATTCTAGAGTGAGTGTCACTGTTGTAAAAAGTATGAATGAACTTCAAAATCAAAACAACTGTCTTTTTACAGGTCAAGGGTTGGATTAGGAAATTGATTCCTATAGTTATTCCTTGTCCTTGGAAAAGGGATGATAAACCAATAACAGGTTGCCCAATCACACACAAATTTATAATATATAGTGTATATGAGGTCTTATATAGTGTTTATGCCATTCCCTAGTGTTTCATCAAAATGAGAAAGAGAAATGTAGGAAGAATTGTAAATTTTTGGTGACATTATATGGGATTACTAAAACACTACTATATTGGACCTCATAAAGACTATATTTGAAAATTGTAAGTGTTGTTGGACAACCTTGCCCAATCACTTTGTCAATCCTCGAAGCAAATAAAGATTGATGACGGTTTGGAGATTGTACCCGGTCAGAGAGGGTACAGGAAGATCTGTATGTCCAAGTTTAGTATGTAACTAATACAAGATGGATAGATTCAAAAACCTTTTTGTGATGTGTATGTTTGAAAAATTCCATAGAATTGGCTTTCTGCTCATCTTAGTTGCCTAGAGATCTTTAATATGCTTGCACTGGTCCTGCTGGCAATGCCAAAAGGGAAACAGGAATGATGTTTTTAGAAAGTCAAGCCTACAAATACTTGCAAAACTTTGTTGACTAGGTATTGTTATGTAATTTATCAAGTATCGTCGTATAAGTTGATCATATCAATGGGATAAGATTGAAGTTATATAGATGCAGCAAGGACTCTGCATCAGCACATTAAAGATGTAAAAAAGATAGTCATACATTTAGCTACGTTACTGTTAGGATTTTACTTTTAGCTTGCTGTTTTAGCTGTCTTATCAAAATAGAGGAAGCATTTTACTGTTGAACCTATAGTGAATTACTTCTTATCATTTTTATATTCTCTTTACAGTTTACGGGACAGCTCCAGGGACAGCACCTGTTCCAGGACAACCAGGTGCTCCTGGTGCACCAGCACAAGCAAACGGTCCACCTGGGCCACCTGTTTTGACTGCCCCAACATCAGTACCAGGAGCAACACCCCCTGTTACTAATGGTGGTGCTCCAACTGTGTCACAGCCTGGTTTCCATGGTGCTCCTGGAAGTGGGGGATTTGGTGGTACAAGTTTGCCCCCACCACCAAGCTTCCCTCCTCCTGGAGCAAATGCTTCTTACCCTCCTGCAACTTCAGGTGTTGATGGATTTACTTATGCTCAAGCCCAAAACAGCAGTCACCAGTCTAACTGAAATGGTATGTCTTCGATCTTATTGCTTGCATTCTGATAAATTTGTATTGTTTCACCTTTTTTTCGTATTGGGCCATGCTATTTTCGTTAAGTGTTGCTGAGTTTCGTAAATAAACAAAATGACAGTCTAATCTTTTTAGTTTTTTTATTGGGTATCTTTTTCTCACGCAGAAGGCCTTGTGTGAGCAATTCCTAATTCCTTACAGTTATGAACAAAATTCTGTTTATAGTAGGGAGTTTTTGGAAACTAAGGCAGAAAACAAGGGGGTTTTTGGGTCTCTTTTTCTCATGCAGAAGGTCTCATGTGAGCACTTCCAAACAGTTATGAAACTTTTTTGCTGTTTTTGGGGAAGCTAGTCAGAAAATATGTGTTTTTTTTAGTTGGTGTGCTGTTTTTTTTTTTTTTGGGAGGGGCAGGGTACTTCGGGATTCTTGGAAAAAGGAGTATGTGAAAGTATTGGCAACTTTTCATCAGCGTTAGGAATTTTTGTGGTTTCCTACTCATTTTTGACTAATATGCCTTGCTAAGTTTCAGACCATATGTATCAAATAGGGGTGATTATCGCACGAACCGAGACCAAACACCCCTGGGCTCAGCTCGGCTCGTGTAGTTTTTGAGTGGGCTCGGTTCGGCTCGTGAGCTCGGCGAGCCTGGAAAGCGAGAGCTCGGCTCGAGCTAGTGAAATATTTTGGGGCTCGAGCTGGGCTCGGCTCGGTTATGGTAGGCTCGTTTTTGAACCATTTTTTGACAAATGAATGGTTTAGTTTTTTTAAAAATGTGTGTTTTAGGAAAAAAAAGTTAGTCGACGTTGTTCACGAGCTTTCGAGCCTAGCCTAGCCTAGCTCTGCTCAGCTCGTTAAGCTTTCGAGCCGAGCTTTGACCGAGCCGAGCTCGAACTGTTCGCGAACAGGACATACTCATTCTCACCCCTAGTATCATACATGTGAAAATTAATTTTAAAAAAGTTATTGGAATAATTTAATTTAAGAAAAATACACTTCTTCTGTTTTGCAATACTCGCAACACTTTACTTGTAAGGAAAATTCAGAATACTACCTCTTTACTCAGCAACACTTTCCTTGTAAGGAAATTTCACAATACTTGCGACCTAATTAATAAAACAAAACAAAATTAATTTTATAGTTTGTTTACAATTACCCAAACCTTAATGGGGGCAAACTCTTTCTAATCACTAATTTTCCCAGCCATGCACCGTCCGACCCCTGCTTGAAACCACCACCCCCATCCCCCATCCTTACTCTCCATTCTCTCTCCTCACCCCCTTCCCCGAGTCACCACCTCCTGCCTCCATTGCAACCCCGCCTTCACTCTCTCCTCACTCCACCATGCAAAAAACCACCACCATTGACACTCTCTCTTCCCCCCTCCCCCTCCCCCTCCCCATTCCCGAACCCCACCCTCCCTGCACTCCCTCCTCAGTACTCACACCCCTTTCCATCAATGCCTCCTGAAAGAAAGCACTCACATAGATCTGTTACCTGGCGAGTAAATTGACACTGGTGAGGCTCCTGATTTCTGGCCAGCTACAGGACGAGAAGAAGGGGTAAAAGAGAGAGAGAGAGAGAGAGAGAGGGAGAGAGATAGAGAGACACTGAAAGGGACTCGGGGTGAGAGATGATAGAGGTACGATATAGAGAAGAAAATCAACGTCAAGAGCAGCGACGGTGGTTGTAGTGTGGCTGGGTTGTCGGCGGAGGTTCTGGCGGCGGTGGTGGCTGGGTTAGTGTTGGTGGGCAGCATATGGGCAGAGGGTATATGTTTGTGTTGTTTTTTTATTTAACCTTAGTTTACAAATTGGGCTATTGGTCTAATTTCACCTTTCTTTTCTCTTGTTTGGTTTGTCTGCTATCCCTTTGGTTGTGAGTATTGCAAAACGGAGGAAGCATTAAATAAAGCTTACAAGATTCTATGATCGTGTCTTTTCTTACATATCAGCAAATATGGTGACACATTTTTTCTTAATGAAAATCAGTGACCACATGAACAGCTATACAGAAAATAACAAAACAACTTTAATCATCATTTTTAATTGTCTTATATCGCAGTTTTGGTTGGAGTCGTCCTTTGTAGCATGTATATATCAAACAGGTTTCAGAACCCTTACAATTTTTGATGTTCTGGTGATGCAGGACGTTGGATACAGCATGAAATAGATTTTGTAGATTTTACAAACTCTGATGCGTGTTTTGGCTTTGAACTTCTGACATATAGAGATCAGGGAGCATCATTATTTCTTGTTAGCTTGATATGCATGGAGGAGTTAACCTCATCTATGGTAGTATAGCTTTGTTGTACACAATTTACTTTGACATGGTACGTATGGTGTGGTTAGAACAATGGGGTTTTGGTCCTTTTACATCATAATGCTTTGCTTCATGAAGGGTGAATCATCTGGTCACTTTGTGCTGTAAGACGACAGGTTGGTTATGAAAGGCAATTTACTAAGATGGCACAAACTAACTCTCATGTTTTATCCAGAGGATACGGAAAGGGATGTATTAATGTCAGCAACAGACAAGACACAACCTTCGGGTTGGGTTTGTATGACTCTGGATAACCCAAGATTTTTAACCGATTATCTAGAACCCCAGTTATCAAAATAATGTTGCTTAGGGCAAAACAAAATGTCTGTAACGCTGTGGCCCAATTATGGCAAATCCCCCTATTTTCTTTTGTTTTCCCACTAATGAGTCTCCCATCTACCTAAATAAACCAGGTAAATTGGTTTTTTTTTTTTGAAAGAGTGTCTCCTTTGTTCTGTTCAACTAAACTTCATGGTTGTTCCCATTCTATTTAATGGAAACAAGAAATTCATTATCTGTGACCTTGTGATGTTGTTTATTTCATTGAGGGTCATAATTAACGCATATTAGGAATAATTCATCATTGTTTATGGGATTTTCATTAACGCTAATTAACATCATTACTACACACCTCTTTCTCTCCCTCAGCGTTCTTCTCTTCTACTTCTTCCTGGCTTCTTATGCATCATTTTTGTTCCACCAATTTTTTATGTCAAACTTTGCAAGTAATCTCATTTTTTATCCCTTCCAAATATGTTTATTTTACTTCACGCACAATAAGTACTACTTGAAGTCTAACTTTGATAATCTTTTAAGTGAATGAGGCAGAAATTCATTACAGAGAGATGGGAAATTCGAAGCATCGTTGTGCATCTTCACTCTCCTTTATCCACCGTCAAAATCATTTAAATTTCTTTATTTCAATTTGCTTTAGATCTCTTGAATAATTCGAAATTCATCACATGGCATTTGTGGTACTTGCTAGGGATGTCATGGGCTAAGGAGCTGAATTGTTTCTTGCAATTGATTAATGGAACAATATTTACAATCCTTAATTTCTTGGGAAACATCTGCAAAGCTATTGAAACACATCAAAGCAAGTAGAAGTATATTCCAAACCTTAACATCGAATTTCAAATATGAACAATGATGATTATTGCGTTTGTTATGAATTTGTTCGATAATTTTCTGTAGTTGATGGGCCTTTTGTAACTTATTGTTTGATTGACAGTCAACGATTATTCATGCATAATCAACTTTTTCTAGAATTAAGTCTGTAATTTGGAGCTCGTGTGTACTGATTAGTTTTCTAGCTTAGATGGTGGATGGCTTGGTAGTTCAATTCTCCGGATGAGAGATTTAGAAGAAAGATGCACACTGACAGAGGAAGAGGAAGGATGAGGAATTATATAGGGGTGTGGAAGAGGTTTGGTAGAGTTAACTATGTGGGTATATTAGCAACTAAGGACTTAAATTAAAAATGAAGCAAATATTGAAAGATTAGCCCTAATATAATTTTTAATGACAATAGATAGTATAAATAATACCACAAGTGTTCTATGCTCGAGATAGGCTCTCGGACTTTTCAAGGGTAATAGCTAACGTTGAAGACTTTTGTAGGTAATGACCAAATCGAGCTTTGAACTTGCACAAAGGAAACAACCCAGGAGGGTTTGGGTTGATTCTCCCTTTAAATCTTAAGTCAATATCTTAGAGAGAGGAAATAGAGAGATAATCTCTGTTATGCCAATAGTTATTTCCGTGAAATGTGCTTACCTCTTCTTTTGGGATATGAGGGTATTTATACCAAGCTAGGGGCCTTGAGCCTCCTTGTTTTGGCTTAAAAATAGGATCTTTTGATTGGATAACCAATGTTTATTTGACACCTGGCATGACCGGTTTGCTAAATGAATTTACCCTGGTTTTGGGCTTGCATCAACCAAAGTCATCTTCCAATCATTGGTAGTTTTATCAGAGGCTAACACGTGTTAACAGTCGTAGGGAGACAAGTCTGTCATTGGTATAGACATGTGTTCCACCTTGATAGGTGACACGTGTCATTCAGGGACCTACCACATGACCTTTAATAAGAGGTCGATTTTTCCTTACAACATTTGCCCCTAAAAGGGGGTTATCGATTCCTTACTTCTGATCATTTACCTTTTATAAGTATTGATTAATCAGATAATTTCAAGGTCTTACAAGATCACTAACAAAGGGGTTAGATCCATGCATCCCTGTAAGAAGGTGATATATGGAAGTAAATACCTCCCTTTCTCCCCTCATTTGTACTTTTGACGAAGTTGAGATTTCCAGGGAGAGAGAGAAGTTCTTGTTTTCTAGAGAGAGACCCCCCCTTGATCGTCTGAAAAATTTCTCCAGTCTGCTCGTCAGTTTTTTTTCTTATTTTTTCATTTCTTTTTATTTTTTTTAATGAAAAGGACTCTTCACAATCCTCCAATAAACCCGGTTGTGGGGAAACGAGTCTTTCCCTAGAACTGACTTTATTCTCCGGCTTATTCTAGATTTGGGCTAGTTCCGACTGATTATCCCTATCTTAATTATATTTGGCTTGGCTACGAGGGTCCGACGTCCTATTATATACTTATGCAAGGTAATATGGATCGTGTCAAACATATTGCACGCCTCAGATGCTAGCTGGTGAGTGGTTCGCCCTCGTCCAATTTTGATATGGAAGAATACACTAGACAAGTCAATAATGAGAAAGATGACACACCCGGAAGTCAGTACTTCCGAGAATAATGAGGAGGTTTCCCAACAAGACGATGAAGAGACATCTGGGAAAAGTCCGCCCAGGAGAGAGAGCGCCTAGGTCCTTTGTCTAACCCTCTATTCTAGCCAACTAGTAGATGAATAGAGTTGACAATAATTTAGAACCTTTTCATTCTACAATTCCTATGCAGGGGTATGAGTTTGTTGTACCCGAAAAGAAAGTCACCATAGTTATCGTGCCTTACTCTTGTATGTAAGATGGCTTTGGACGCGAGACTTCCTTTTCCTTTGCACGAGTTCGTTGAACAAGTACTTCCCATCACGGTATTGGGTAGATTCAACTGCTCCCTAACTCTTGGATGAACATATTTTCGTTCATATCCGCTTACCACTTTGGTAGCCTAAGGCCTTCCCTAGCCGCCTTTACCGACAATGAGCAAGGTCTCCCATACCGTGGCCGAAACTTGGTACAACATAAACAACAATTACTTAACTGTTTTTGACAAGCTGTCCAAGATGGACGACTACAAGGCCAATTTTACTTTTGTAAAGGCTCCTAGTCAGGAGATCACCCGGAGGATGAGGTATCGAAAACGGGCGGTGATGAATTGTGACGGGGTGCCTCCTATTGGGATCTCCATGACGTAATGATGATGGCCGTCAATAATTTTGAGATAAAGGAGCACGTCCTAGATTGCCACAAATCTTTCACTGGCCCGCCTACTAGTTGTCCCTTAAGAATTACTTTTGGGATGACAACTCTGTAGTTGTTGCTGGAGTTCAAGGTAGGAGACAAGGTCCTTCTTGTCAACTCTAGGTTAAGGCTCTTTCGCAGAAAGCTTAGGTCTAGATGGAGTGGTCCCTTTGAGGTTAGGAAGGTGTTCTTGCATGGTGCAGTTGAGGTTTGGAATGTAGAGAAAGGGGAATTTAAGGTGAATGGTCAAAGGCTCAAGGTGTACTATGATGGAGCACAAATTGAGAGCGCCTTCCACATCACCTTGCATGATTACTCCCCTCCCCTATGAAGTTTTTCTTTGGAGGGAGGTCAAGCTAGTGACTCTAAAGAAGCGTTTACAGGAGGCAACCCGGTTTCTTAGCGTAGTGCAATTGAGAAAAAGAAAGGAAAAAATAGAAATATATATAAAAAAAAGAGAAAAAAAGGATGAAGAAAAAAATAGAAAAAAATAAAATGATAAGAGAATAAGAGGCTTAGGATGAAAAAATGGAGGAAATATGAAAAATTACAAAAAAAATGGCTAAGTATGGGAGATGGGGAGAGGAGTGAGCCCCAAACTCTCAAAAGGGGGCGCTCCCCATGCAGAGCGGGCGCTCTTTATAAAATGGAGCAGGAGCTCCAATCGCCAAAAAATTCCATCTAGGAGGCAGAAGATTTGGAGCGAGGGTGGAGCGTACCTGGTGCGGAGCGCTTCAGAGCTTGAGCAGGTGCTCCGTTTCCCATCACACGTTCTTCTTTATTTTTACTTTTTTGGCTCGTTTTTTTAATTAACCCCCTCCCCCCATCTGTCCCACATCATTCTCACTCACTCACATTCAGTCATTCACTCATCCATCCTTTTCAAACTCTTTTTCTCTCTCTAAACTCCATAACTTCCATTAAATCTCCACCTTTAAATCTCTATATCTCCTTCATTTCTCATCTTTCACTTCCTTCACAAAACCTTTATCATTTCTCCTCCGCTACACAAAGAACTCACTTTCAGCAAAAAGCCCCAAATCCGAAAACATGTTCATAACTCAAACTTGTAGACTGGGAGTAATTTGTTGAAGGAGAAAGTGTAAGGAGCACGATTTTGACTTGAAGAAGTTTTAATTGCTTGCAATTGAGGAATTTCTTCACCCCTCTTAAACAAGGAGGTAAACCCTAACCCTAACCTCTATTTTTCCTCTAGATTTAGCTTAATAAATTGATGGTATGATGAATGTGGTGCTTCTTGTGAAATTAGCTGCTAGATTTAGATAGATTTTGATTTTGGTTGTATTTATTTTGATTTTTTGTGTGATATCTTTCACTTTTCTTTTTATTTCTTTTTCCTTTTTAGCTTATTAGCCTTATTTATTAGTTTCTTTTATTTTTGATTTTTATTAGTTTCTTTATAAATTTTTCTTAATTTTCCTTTGATTTTATTTTTGTCAATACTTGTTTTTCTTTGTTAATTTTTGTTGTTCGGGAATTTGCCATTGGTGGTGCCTCCATTTTTTGAGCTTGGATTTTATTTCCTTTTCCGGGTTGAGCTAGTGGTCTCTTGATTTCCTAAATACATTTCTTGGTTGAGCAATTCTCTATAAACTCCAAGCATGTATCGATTTCGAAAAAAGAGCAAGAAAGACCCTAGCTCTACTTTGCAAAAAGGCTCAAAGGGCACCATTCCGGCCCTTAAGTTCGTCATACCCAACAGTGGTATGACGAAAGCATCGGAAGATTAAACCTTCTAGATTTTTTCATTGTCCTACGCTTGACCTTTTGGGGATTAAGCGTGACGTGAGCATGTGCTTGTCTGCTTTAGGCAAGCATCGCTTTCGATTGCTTAGCGCTTTGACGTACGAGCGCCTCACATTGGAGTTCTTAGCTTCCTTAGAGAGATGTGAGGTTGAGGGGCATGTAGGGGAGTATGAAATCTCCTTCCAAAATCAACCTCATTGTATATCTTTAGCGAGGCTCGGTGAAATCTTCCTTTGTGACACCTCTAACGTCATCCGCAAAACCCCGGAACTTGGCAGCATAACATTTTATATCAAAGGGACGTATTCTAGAAAGACATTGTCGGATACCACCCTTTGATCCGAAGACTAGATATTCCTCCCACATCCTTTCCCCAGTTCTTAGATACATTCACCGCCTCTTGGTTTCCATCATCTACTCTATAAAGGAACCTAGCAAGGTGGCCTTTGAGGAGATGAGTGCTCTCTACCCTGCCGCCCATCATCCTGACGAAAATGGGGGCAAGTTGTTGTCTTTGCTTTTTTTCCAACGGTTTCTTGCTATATGCCGTGGGGGAGAATTTCAAAGCTGATATTCAATGTGCGGGAATGGTGTCTATCATTGCCACCGCCTTAGGGTTTGGGGAGCAACTTCAGTTGTTGACTCCCGTTGTTGATAACCCCTACCTTGATATGGATTGCCTTAAAATCGCCGGGTGGATCAATTATACATCCGAGCCCGAGCGATTTGTTTGGAAGGTAAGGGGTGTTCATCACTACTACTTATTAAAATCGACGGTGATCCGGGTTGATCGCGACAGGGAGGATGCCGAGATTTGGCTTACTCCTTTTAAAACCCCCGGCGGGAATGCCTAACCTGCACGTGGCAACTTAGCTGAGGGGCCCTATTATTGTCTCGCTCTCAACCAATATCACATGATAAATGTGATGGAAGTTATGAGATAAGACTTGGGTGGTATGATGGTTCAAACCAACACGGTTCACCACCACCACGTACAAAGAGGAAATGTTGAGCCTTATATCAACTTTCCTAATTGGCCTCCTCAGCAAGGGCCAGTACCGGGTTGGAATGAACGCCAACCCACGTACCATTATTGGCCCTACCGCGACCCACCCTATGATTGGCAGGCACCCTGGGGTTTTAACCCCATGGTGATCCCGCCTATCCCCACGCTTTGGCCGCCAGGCTACTCGGGTGGCTAAGAGCCTCATAGCCCGCCCCCCTAGCCATTTATGGCTAGATGCCACAGCCTCCCCCTTCGGGAGACGTGCCACTACCTCCCCCTTATGGAGAAGGTCCATCTCATATGGACGAGGACTAGTTCCTCTTGCCCTGATCCCCCTTTACATGTTTTGTACGTGTGCACAGAGTTTGGTGCCTTGATTGTTTGGGGGGTGTTTACATTTGATTATGCTTGCGGGAGGTAGCTTTTTGAGGGTTTGCGGTGTCTTTTTGGGAGCGCGTCTTGGAGAGGATGTATACTAGGTTGGGAGTCCGGGGTATGATAGGGGAGTGCGCTTGCATGATTGATGCCTTGTTTATTTGGATGAGTTTAATGACTTATTTCCTTGTATATTATATCTACATGATTTTCTCTTGTTTTCTTTCTTTTTGTTTCTATGTATATAATATTTTGATTTTCTTTTCTTCTTAGTTCCTTCTTAACTCTCTTAGTCATTAGACTTATATGTAGCATAGTTGCATAACATAATAGATTTACATGTAGCTTCCAAATGGCATATAGGATTTCTTTTTGGTAATTTGCATGTAAGTTATAAAATTTTCAAAAATAACAAAAAGATTTTGAATCACTTAGTCAAGGAATGAGTCTATATGATGACTTTAGAGGTTTGAGGTTGGGAACTTGGCTTTTGAGCAGGGGTGAAGTAGCTTGAGTGTCTTATAATCTATTTCATTTTCTGTTGTATTTTTTCTGTCTATTTTATTTATAAGGAAAAATTGATAAGAAAGGTATAAATTATTGACCATCTTCTATAAAAGGTGTGTTCTATTGATAATCCATAAAAGGGCTGAAATATTACCCCAATTTGACAAAAACAATTCCATTGACTGGTTTACCTATTATAACAGGGCTGGACTATTACCCTAAACCGGTCAATGTGATTTTTTTTGTCAAATTAGGGTAATAGTTCAAAACGTTTATGGATTATCAATAGTTTACCTTTTATAGAAGATGACCAATAGTTTATACCTTTTTTTTGATCAATTTTTCCTATTTATAAAGATTAAATTTGATTCTTTTTTTTTGGTGTTTATTTCAAGAGATTACTTTTAGTTGGGAATGAGAGATTGTTGTTCAGAGAGTGATTTATAAACTGGTGTTTTTGTTCCATTTGAATAAAAGAGGTGAAACTAGGGTAAATCATGCGGAAGGTAGCTCATAAAGTAATGGATTATGACCTTCAAAATTATACCCAGAAAGAACTCTGATCAAGGACCGATGTGAGATGATGAACCTGATGCCCTCGCTCACTCTTTCTCTATTCAGTTCCCAGCTCCCACTAGATTAGAAGACTGATTCAAATATTTTACCTGCTCAAACGATATCAATCATATAGGTCCACGCAAAGTCACACCCCCTAAAGTTGGTAACTATATTGGATAATTAATAGTTGGTACCTTTTAAAAAATTATTCGCTCATAGTTCATACCCTTGTTGTCAATGTTTCCTATTATTTAATGTTAATAGCCAACTTAAAACAATTTCCGCGATTTCTGCTCATTCAACAATATTTTGCTCAACCAACAACATTTTGCTCGACCAACAACATTTTGCTCATTATAGCTAGATGTTTGATGTTAATGACTCATTTAAAATATTTTTCTTATTTTTTTTTCTTATTTCAATGTTATTTTGCTACTTTAAGAGTTTTGCTCATTTCAAATTCAAGTTTTGCTCATCCCAAGGATATTCTGCTCATTTTAGAAAAAAAATTTCATTATAGATGTCCGGTGCTAGTGATCAACTTAAATAGTTTCAACAATTTTTGCTCATTTCAAGAATATTTTGCTTTGTTTAAGAATTTTTGCTTATTTCAGATGTCTAATCCCAATAGCCAATATAAAATAGTTTTATCAGATTTTTCATGGACATTTTGCTCATTTAAGGGTTTATTTCATTTTTAATCACTTTTACTCATTTACAGACATATGATATTAATGACAATCAAAAAATTGTTAATTGTACTTTTAGCATACTTATCTTAATATATCATCAATAGTTTCAACAAATTTTCAAAATCAAAGTTTATGAATATGCTCATTTTATAATCAATTAGATATGTGTATTCATTTCTTAATGAACATAAATTTACAAAATATGTCCATTTTTATAGATACATTGAAATACTCATTTATAGCATGAGAAAAGAACAACTTATATGAAATAAATTTTCAAAGCAAAAAGTGAAACTTCTATGAAATACGAGCAATGAGATTATCACATTATAAAAAAAAGTGATCATTGTTAAAAGACATGCATTCAACGACATTGTAGAGAAAAATTGATTAAATGTGCAGAATAAAATTGTATAAATGTATGATTTAATAAGTACACAATTTTTATGATTTGTACATGTCCAGATAAAATTAGTAACATATTTGAAAATTATCTGGAAATTTGAGTTCTTGTTTTGTGAACTGAAAAGGCAAAAATAGCTAAAGCCTCAGAATTTCAATATTAATGAATACAGAGAAACCTTCATCTGCTAGTGGTTTAAGAATTTTTCAAAAGATCAAAGTGTTGAAGCTGATGTATGTTTTTTAAACTTGGAGGTGATGAAGGAAAATTACAACAAAAACATTGAAATTAGCTTTTATTACGTAAATTTGCCTTTTGGATGTATGTTAGAGGAGTTGTGTATTGTATAAACAGTAAGTTCACATCCATCGATAAAGTAGGATCAGAGAGTAAACTTAGACATCCAATTAAGTTTCACATTTTTAATAGCTCTAAGGTTTTTAGAGAGAAGGGCTCTTTAGAACACCCAAGCCCCTTTCAAGAAAAAATGGTACTCCCTCCGTAACGCATTACTTGCAACAATTGGTATTATTTTGGTGAGAGTTAAAATATTTCATTGTTGCAAGTAGTTCGTTACGTAGGGAGTAGATCCATTCACGAACACTTTATCATCCTTAGGATGCCTTGTTTCCATGATTAATCAAGGAATTTGAGTATTTTCCATCATCCCTGATCTTCTAAGATCTCAACATCCCATCGTGCCTTCCTTCATCGTATCGCACTGCCCCAACCGACACCGCGCTTGTGCCGTGCTATAGGTTATTAAAGGTGATGCCACATTAAGTTTATGCGGGAATAGGTCAGTTAAAGGTGGTGGCTAGTCTTGCCTCTTTTCATACTTTTCTTTGCCGCTTCATATACCGACCACTGATTCATTTGAAGGCTTGTTACTCTTGCAGTGCTTGAAGGCTTCAAAACAAACCTGATGTAACGAAGGCGCAGATCCCAAGACCGATTCGCCACCAGAGACAAAAATCTTCTGGGAAATCTGATTCCTCAACGTGGAAGTCGATGTGCTTCCCAGCCCAAGTCGATGGCCACCGCCTCATTTACATTTTTTAGGTTTTATTTTTTTTTTGTCTTTTTAGTTTATCTTTCGACCTATGTATATAATTTTATAACTTTGGTCAATCCTTGAGATAGGGTGACCTTATTCTCATTCTTGTATCTATTGCAAAAATAAATAAATTTCATATGTTCCTATACTGGTCTATGTTTAAGATGATGATACTATATATGCTTTTATTTATTAAATTGGCTTTACAAGTACGATTTATAACTAGGATTTATAAAAAACCTTAATTTTCGGCTACAAAATATCAAGTTATGGACTTATACTTACCTTCTTGAAATGAAAATTACTAATTGAATTTGATTTGCTCCCAATTGAATGCAATTCCCATAATGGTTATGCTCCATATGATTTCCTTCCCCTCTTTATCTTGACTTTGAGTGCAAAGAAGTTAGGCTTGGGGGAGCAACTGGAATTTAATTAGGTTTTATAAGGTTAGCAAAATACAAAATTGTTAGTTAGGTGTGGGCCCCACATAACGTTTTCATTGACGGAAAACGTGAAATGGTGAGAGTTTAAAAACTTTTGAAAATGTTGTAATCTTTCTAAAAAAAACTTCAAAGCGGAAATTTACAAAATTGTTACTTATAAAAGGCGGTAATAAATAATCTTTCCTAAAATAAATGAAGTAGTATAAGACTCTCTTTAGTGCTACCTCCATTTGTATAGGGACATTTTTCCATTTAGGGATGTTTTTATTTAATTTGGAGACTTCTACCTTCTACCATAAATGGTAAATTGGCCCACCTAATTATTACACTTTCTGTTACTTTTTCTCTCCTTTTCTCTATCTTTTTCACTTTTTCCTTACTTTTACCATCCTTCTCTCTTACTTTTTCACTTTTTCTTTGATCTGCGCGAAAAGCAAACATCACTATTAAAATACGGTTTTTCGGATAATATACTTGTTATTCACTTTTCTTTATTATTTTTTATTCTTATTGTTTACTCTATTTGTTTGTTATTTAAGATATATTTTATTATCTCTCTCCAACTTTAAAGGTCTTCATAATATCTCCTTACCTCCACTGAGGGAAAAAAAAAGAGTATTTTCTTCAACTGAATGTTCCATTACGTTCAACATCAAAGCTCAGAAACGATTTACTTGCTAATAACAATTCCACATTATTTAAAAAAAAAAACTAAAATGCAAAAAAAATCTTTAATGTTACTTGGAGAATAATACAACTATCTTTCTACCTATGTTTAATGGTGTTGGTGCATTTTTTTTTTTGGTAAAGTCAAACTATTATAGAAAATTGTTTTACCATATTTGCTTAACTTTTGATTTCCCACCAAAAATTACATCTCCTGCAAATATTTCTTCCGCCAATTTTACTAGTACCATGTTATATTAAGTTGAAGGTTTATTTCCCTCTTGTTTCATACTTTAATCCCATATATTTTTAGAAAAAATTACAAAGAAGAAAAATAATTCTTCGAGATATAAAAATGTAAACCCCATTTTGTCTCTAAAGTTTTAGATTTTATTTTTCAACTAAACTATTTAGCATACTATTGCTTACATTGCCTCGTTTACTTTTTTTTTGACAATGGAACATCATACATAACAAACAATTAAAGAAAGCAAAGTAATTTTTGATAAAAATGAAGTTGATTTTCTAATGTACATTTGATATTCATAAATGATTATCTTAAATATCGTGATCGACCAATAATGTAAGATAAATGAACATCAAATGTAGTACATTCGAAGTGATATTTTATAAAACTTAAGTTGATTTTCTAATGTACATTTGATATTCATAAATGAATATTTTAAATATCGTGATGAACATTAACGTAAGATAAATGAACATTGAATGTAGTACATTAGAAGTGATTTTTGATAAAAATTAAGTTGATTTTCTAATGTACATTTGATAATCATAAATGAACATCTTAAATATCGTGAATAAACAATATCGTAAGATAAATGAACATCTAATGTAGTACATTGGAAGTGATTTTTGATAAATTAAGTTGATTTTCTAATGTACATTTGATATTCGTAAATGAACATCTTAAATATCGTGAAAGAACAATAACGTAAGATAAATGAACATCTTAAATATTGGTGGGGATAATTACTTTTTGAATTTGAAGTGATTTTTGAATTGATGTTCATTTAAATCCTTCTAATATTAATTTTCGCCTTTTTGGCAAACAATTGAATGTGAATCTTTGAATGAAAATGATGAGTACAAGTGATTTTTGAAAAAAATTAGGTTGGTTTTCTAATGTACATTTGATATTCGTAAATGAACATATTAAATATTGTGAATGAACAATAACATAAGATAAATGAACATCTTAAATGTTGACAGGGGCAATTGCCTTTTGAATTTGAACAGATATACGTTTAAATACTTCTAATATGCATTCAGTGCATAAGATTCATTTAATTCACACGTTTTGTTTTAAGAAGGTTGTATTTTTTAGCGTGAGTACCATGCTATCTAAGTGTGTGCAAAAAAATACGATCCGAATTATCCGATCCGGAAAGGCAACTATCCGAACCGGAATTTCGGATATCCAATCCGGTTTTTGGAATTCGGATATTCGGTTTCAAAACCGGATAATCGGATCGAATACGGATAGCTAGTTTACAAATTCGGATAATTCGAATGTCCGAATAATGGAACTTTTTTGGTTTTCGATTCAGTGCATGGGCCATACTCTAAAGCCCACAATTTGCCATTAGTCGGCATTATTGTTCTGATTTTGCATTTTATTTTCATATCTAATTCGCCTATATCGCTCTCCTCTGGTTCTCCGATTCAAATGCACAAACATCAGAGATGGATTCAAAAATTAATTAAACTAAGGCATCACTATTTTAATCCAAGGCATGCTCTTGTCCAAGTATTCTGTAACGTTTAGGCGTGTCTGAGTAAAATTGTAATATAGGTTTTCCTTTTCGATTCCCCTACTTTCTGTTCTCATGTTGAGCAGGCTTTTTGACTTTGTTTACAATGCAAAAGGTTACAAGCTCTTCTTTATTAAAGGTCTCTTAGAATTTGCTTGGTTTCCCTTTGCAATTATTGCATTTGATACAAGAAAATGGATTAACAGAATTCATTACAATAGACTTCGAATAAGGGGTGTGGATATTGCTGCCAATAAAATCAAATTGTTGATTAGTACTAGTTACCTCAGAGTTTGGGATTTTGACTTGTTCTCGTTCCTTTTTCCTTTCTTATTGGATGTATTTCAAATATGTAAAGGGAATCAATGGAAAATTTACATGTTTGCTGGGAGATGACCAAAACATTTTGTCTTGTCGTATAATGCATATACTTCCTCCGTTTTTATTTACATGTGACACTTTTAGATTCACGGAGAGAAAAAAAAAATAAGGGGACCCATGTGAGAGGAGAGAGATAGAGAGAGTTTATTGACCAAAAAAGAAAGAGTCACATTTAATTTAAAACTTCCTTAAATAGAAAGTGTCACATTTAAAAAAAAACGGAGGAAGTAATTATATTTTGTTAGAAGTTAAGAGGTGCAAAGAACGAGAGAGATATAGGCATAAATTACTATTCATAAAATTATGCAAGGATTCAATACGTTTTATATCAATAATATTCTCAACAATCTCCTTTGAATAATTATTGTATTCTAAAACTACTTATAATTTAAAGAGGCGGTCTAATTTTAATAGGAGTACAAAATTAGACATAGTTATTAAAGGGATTAAACTAATCACTAAAAAAAAGAATTACTAAATGGATTAAAATGGTCACGAAAATGAGTAAACAGGTCATAGAATAGTTAAAGTAGTCACTGTTGGACTAGTTCTCTTTAGAATATTGTATTTGCTATTGTCTAATTTTAATTTAAAAGTAGACAGACTTTTGCAAGACTAGTTGTTCTAAAATTGTCTCATAGATAAGGGGAAAAGAGTACAACTTTCCTTACAATATACAATTGGCAACTGTCTTGTCAAAAATCTTGTCAATCTAGTTGGATAAAAACCTCAACAAAAGGTGAAATTGAATGTCACTTAGGTGAAGCATTCCAATTTTGTGTAATTTCTAGTTCTTTAGGGGTTCATCTACATAAATTGTTATTGTGCCAAAACCTGATTGAGATCGTTTTATGAACACACAGACAGAATAATGTAATTAACTTTGAATCCTTCTTTCAGTAGTATTCACCAAGACAGTTACACATTCTTCCATATTGCTTTGATCCATAAAGTGATCGTTTTAATTTTTCTGGATATCATTTTGTGTTCCTCTAGTAATTTCAGCTCAAATGACTTTCTTGTAAAGGTATGTTATAATGACTCTGTTAGTCGCATTTATAGTATTTTTGAAACCTTCATGCTTACCAAAAATCTCATAGTTGTTGCATCAACAACTAAGGAGTACGCTTCACTGTAATAGCCTCAAATTTGAGCTGCTAATGGCCATATGACATATATGGTATCAAACTATGCTAAATGCGGGTGAAGATGGTGAATGGAGATTATGAAGTGATGTTATCGATGGATTATGGTTTTTAGAATATATTTTTTAGGTAAAAGGGTCAAAAAAGAGTTTTAAAATGAAAGAGCCATTAGCCTATCGATAAGTGTGAAAGTTAAGATTTAATAGATAAACTGAGCTTGTAACTTAAAAAATAGGTCATGGGGCCATTTTGGAATTGATTTATATTCCATTTGTGGTTTATGGTGTTTTTATTATGTAAAGTTCGAGAAAGAGCTAAAACCATGGAAGGAACTCATTTTGCACTAATTTTGGTTAGTTGTTTAATGAATTTCTTGCGGTTGCTTTAAGGAAGTTTAATATGATATTTAGGTATAATTAAGTTTCTAATTATGATTGAGGATGTAATTAGAGATGTATTAAGACTAATTAAATGTTTAATCAACCCTACTGAAGGTTATGTTAAGGATACAATGGTAAGATACTTCAATCGCTCTTGGATAAGGCAAAGTGAGGGAACGCTGCCAAATCAGCTTGCTAGGTGTCGGCACGAGATGGTTCAAATCATGAGTTACTTGTGTGTTTCACCTATCACATTTTCCAGCTTAAAATTTCAAGTCTATCCAAATAAAAGCTCGTGCCCAAAGCCAGAGAACATATTCATGCCATTTTAAGGTTCTTGCACTCATTTCAAGCCTTCGACTATTTTTGGAAAAATTGTTCCTATTGAATAGCTATAGAAGTTAGGCTGAAGAATCATTTGATTTGTGTAGTATGCTATGCTCTATAGGTTCTTTATTGAAAGGTATGGTTCTAGAAGGTGATGTTGTAAGTGTGGTTGAAGTATATGCATGACCTCTTCTCATTTAAAAGCTCTACAAATGGTTTTTATTAGCTTTAGTGATTGACAATGGAGTGTTTACCATGTTGGTTGATCTCATGGAGACTATGGATTGTTTTATCGAGTTTTTGTAACACCCTCGTTGACCCGAACCCTTTTACATTTAATACAGCTCGAGATGGGGGAAAATCCACGAGGGTTCGACTCGACGGGCGTCCTACCGCCGCACTTATCTCCTTGTAAATAAATACAAGGCTATATAAGATTAAGACATACTAAATACAAATTAATTAATCCTTACAGCTAATAAATTGGTCACTAAATATTCTAATTACTAAATTGTCTCAAAGTTCCAGTGAAAGCTAATCCATAAGTTAAGTGGATGACAACTCTAAATGATCTCTCTTTGTTCCCCTGATCGATCACCTACCTGCAAAAATACGTTGAAAAGAAACAAGAGAAATAAACTCCCAAAATCTGAAAAACTAAGTGATTCCAACTTTATCCCGTAAAAATACTTAAGTTGAAAATACATTGTAAAAATAATAGGTTCATAGGGTCAAACAGTATAGCACTTATACATATATATACAATTAATAATCACAAAGGTGGGATCTGGTGAGAAGGATTTTAAAATGAGAAGGGTGAGAAGGATCGATGTGCATATTATTTGAACTGGATGTGCAATATTTTTGAACTGAATATACATATTTCACTTTTCGAAATGTAAGTTTATGATCTAGAAAGATAAAATGCACATTTAGTTCAAAAATGCACCTGATAAAAAAGTTGCACATCTAGTTAAAAATATATGCACATCTAGTTCAAAAACATGCATAAAAAATCCTTCTCACCCTTCTCATTTTAAGAATCTTTTTTATTTGATCCTAATTCAATAATCACATAAGTGCATACATATATATATGATTAATAATCACATAAGTAAAATTAATTCGATATTCCAATATTATCTAATTATTTGAGGAGATGAAAGAGAATGCCAGTAAGCCGGGGTCAATCCCCAATAGGTATTTACTTCAACAGTGTAGGTTGGGGTCAATCCCCACAAACTACCTACACAAAGTAGGCCCCCTCAATCCCCAATAACTACCTACAAGTATCATAATGACCATAAACAGAGTCCCTCATGTGCCCACTCCTTCTACTTCGATCACATCAAGATAAGAGGAAGACACGTAATAGAAAATTAGCATAGTAACTAGAAAACCTGTAGGTGGCCATTGAACCTCCCATATAGGGCAACTTGTGTAATCCCCCGTAATTTTATTAATTTTATAATAAATTTATAAATGATTTTAGTATTTAATTAATTAAATTATTTAATGGTTGACTATTTTGGAAGTCAAACGATTATTTAACGTTTTAAATAATCAAATGTTTTATTACATTTGGACTTTGAAAATTATTATAAGTACTCAGTTTAGGTTGAAGTATAATCAATTTTAAAATATGGGTTGAGGAGCCTAATGCTTTTCAAGCTTTGTTGATCAACCTAAAAGCCCACTTAAAATCCCTAAGCCTAGTAGTACTAGGTTTGGGAAAACCTATAAACATTCATTGAAATCCTAAAAACCCTCACACTATTCTCTCTAATTTTCTCTCTCTCTTTCTCCCTTGCCTCGGTTTTCGTGCGCCGGCAACTACCGCCACCCACTCCCTTTCTCCTTTTTTTGTGTGCCCCACCGCACACCACCACCACACTCGCCCTCCTCTCTTCTTGGTTTGTGTGCCCAGCCACGCCATCGCTCACTAATCCTCTCTTTTTTCTCTCGCCAAACGACAATAGTGGGCATGCGTCCCATGCACCGCCACTCCTGCTCCTCACGTGCCGTCGCTGCCGTGTGTCCTTTTCTTCTTTTTCGTCCAGTTTTCTCGTCTTTTGTTCCTGTTACTTTTCATCTCTTTTCCTCTATATCACGTTATTAATTAGTTTTCATATTTAAAGTATTGATTTTTGGTGATAATTAACTAAAGTTAATAATTTTATTGTTTTAATTAATAAATTTTTTCATTTTGATATTTATTAAATTAAAGTTAAACTTTCAGATTTAATGTTTTATTAAAGTAGAATTTGAGTACTAAAGTATTGATTTTAATGGTTTTAAAAGACTATTTTGGTAGTACTATGTTAAAGGGTATTAAATGATGCAGTTCTAATGATCAAAGGAGTTTTAAAATATTTTTAAGAGCGTTTTAGAATAATTAAAAGTTGTTGTAAATTTATTAGTATGTTAATTCTTGAATATTTTGGTAATTAGTAGGTAAAGATTACACTTTGAGCGATTTCTAGAGTACTTAAAAATGGCCTCTTATTTTGTCGACACAAGGTACATACATGTCCATATGTATGAGAATAGTATCATGTCCTAAGATCAGGATTTATTGTAGTATCATGTTTAGGGAACCTTTTTTATAGCTCATGCATGGCTTTAAATTATGGAAACCACGTGTTTGCTAAGCATGCTACTTGCTTATGGTTATTTATTACATAATTGTATGGATGTTTGATACAAGCATGTTTGGGAAGGGAATATTTATTTATTAAATTCGCATGAGAGATTAATGAATATGTTTTAGTATTGGATCATGAATTGTTCATGTTATTTCCCTTGTAATTATTTTTAGTACTTCGCAAAGACCGAGGGCATTGTGGGTAAGTTGGTATTGAAATATTATTATTTTATTACTTTGCAAAGACCAAGGGTTTTGTAGGGTAAGTTGAACCTTTATCTTTGGACATTTCGACTATTGGTTCTAGTCAAAAAATTAATTGGGGATTAATTCTGGGTCAATTAAATTGTATGATCAAAGTGTTTAATCCTAACATATAAATTGGAGTTTTGTTGCATCCATGTTTATTTATTGGTTATCTTTTCTTAAGAGTCCAATATTGAATAAGATATTAGTACTTAAAGTGAAAATGAATAGTAATAGCTTTAGACTTGTTCACGTTTGAAGTATTGGACTAGTATGAGTTGGAGTTCATGGAAGTAGCACATGCCTTTTCTTGGGTCCGCATTGATCATCGTGCCCTATTTTATTTAAATTATAACATCGATATCTTTGGTCCTGGGGTATATCAAAGCTAGTGACAAGTGGTTCCAGCTATGGAGGGGAGGACTTTACAAAGTTGAGTTTAATAGGACTTGGTTAAAGTGTGTAAGCCAGGAAGACAATGAAAGAACTCCATGAAGGGGTGTGTACCTCTCATGTTGGAGGAAAGATATTGTGCAACTAAGCTTTCATAACAGGGTATTTTATCGCCAACTCAAAAGCAAGATGCCATGGACTATGTTCGAAACTGCTACAATTGCCAAAACATGCAAACCTCTATCAAAGGTCGTCAAACTTGCTTACTCTTATCCGTTTTCCGTTGTCGTTTGCAAAATGGGGCATGAATATTCTTGGCCCTTTTCCCATAGCTTCTATCTAGAAGAAGTTTGTGATTCTTGTTGTAAATTACTTTCACAAAATGGATGGAGGCGAAACCTTCCCACGAATTAGTACCTAGGATATAAAAGAGCTTCATTTGAAATAATGCAATCACTTTATTCACCATGCCCTATAGTCCATGGTATTAGATAATGATCCTCAGTTTGAGACGTTTATGATGAAAAATTGGTTGGAGGAAAGAGCTATCAAGGGACATTTTGCGGCTAGGGCCCATCCCCCAGCAAATGGCCAAGTAGAATCCTTCAATAAGATTCTCTCCAATGGCATATATAAGAAGCTAGAGAATGCCAAAGGACTCTAGGGGGAGGAGTTGCATCTAGTTCTATGGTCTATATGACGACAATGATCATGTGTGAAACTGAAGTTGTATTGCCTATAGAAGTAAAAAAGTAGTCTTTAAGAGTTATGCTCTATAACAAAGATGTCAATTGGGCAGCGATGAGAACAACCTTAGATCAATTACCATAAGCCAGAGCATGTTTAAGCTCTGTACGGAAAGAGAATTCAACAAAAAGGTTTTCAGAGGTCTTTTGCATAGCCTTCTCAAACTCTGACCGCTTATCAACTGTCCCCTCACTTGCATGGCATACAAACTTCCTGTTCTCCCTAATGGTGTCCTCCATCATGATTCAATAAGGAAAAAATTGCACAAGATGATCACATAAAATAAAGGGCGTCAAAAAAAGAATCTTAAAAAGAAATTAGTTGTACCTGGACAGCCATTTGGGCCATGATACCCACATGACCGGCTTTGACACCCCTAAGACCTTTCAAGAAGTCATCATGGTAGGATTTGAATAATTCACAACCCACAAAAAAGTACCTCTCCATCCAACCCCTGTCACAGTGGGAAGTTTATCACCTAAATCCCTAAGTTGAAATTTGTTTGGGCCCACCTAGTGGCCAGCCCAATTCTCCACGGAAAAGACGAAAATACCCTTTACTCCTAGTAACCTGGGATTGGAAGTTACAACATCTGGGATCCCATATATCCAGATTCTCTTTCCAAGAATCTGTGTCTATAAAAGCATCAACCACCGAAACAGTAAAGGGTAACTAATCAGTTCTCCACCTACTCACAAGTATTGCTTACATAAGGTTACATCAT
Organism: Patellifolia procumbens; assembly: GCA_947645195.1. NCBI lineage: Eukaryota > Viridiplantae > Streptophyta > Magnoliopsida > Caryophyllales > Amaranthaceae > Patellifolia > Patellifolia procumbens. The sequence goes on from CANSGD010000194.1 coordinate 261,898, forward strand.
CATCCCCATCACAATTCTGCATCGCTGACTTAAGCATCGGAGGGACTACTCCCAAAAACCCCAAGGCCAATGTTTCATATATTTTGCAGGTCCTCTCAACTAGCATGTGACTCGAGCCAAGATTGCACGTGATCATCCCGAAATCATACATCATATCATCAAACGTTTCTTAGCAAAAACAGTTTGGCGCCGTCTATGGCAATACATTAAGTCAGTCGACGAAAATTCATGGCTAAACCGCGAAGAAATGCTACAGTTGAATAAGAGCCTGTCATCGAAGAGATCAATCAGCCTACTAGGAATCAGAACGGTCAACCTCATCAAGATCGACATGGGGGGGCTCCCCATCACTCGATTTGACCTCGAACACCTCGACACTGTGATGGATTCGAGAATCAACGATCTAGGTCAAGCATTTTTAGGGAACCATCACTTGTCAAACACTCAACCTACACCAAAAAATGGGGAGCAAGGCCAGCGGACAAACATTGCCGGAATGGATCGAGAAAGGTCTCCTCGGATCATGAGAGACCCCAACCAACAACTGATCACTCCTAGGCAACCATAAGTCTCTCGACCCCTCAATGCTGCCAGGATACCTCGAGTAGTAAGGAGCGAGGAACATCGGTTGGCCCGAAGGGTAGACGCTAGGAGGGTGATCAAATAAAGGCTCCTCAGAAGGGGACATGACACACGAGACCTGATAAATGCAAGATGCGAGAGGTTCCATAGACCGTTGAGACAACCTAAGCCTAACCGGCAACCAGAAGCGCATTCAACAAGAGAAACCACTTAGAGAGAAAACTTATCTCGGTCAACTAGAACTTTGCACGGCTCAACAGGGACCACCGGGAATGCGGAGGGAAACGCCTCGTCCTACCATGGGGACATGCCTCTCTTTAGTAATTCAGGAGCACTCTCCTTCATGACCCAGCTCAGCAGACAGATCATGAACACACCTACTTCCAAAAAATCAAGGTCCCATCAATCGACCACTATGCTGGTGGCTCGGATGCAACAAATCATTTGGCAGCACACAAAACTCACATGAGCGTATAAACCGGATGCGAGGTAGTATGGTGTCGATTCTTCCCAACCACACTAAAAGGGTTGGCCCTCGGCTGGTTGGCCCCGGAATCGTCACAAGATTTCCTGTATTGGAGGCCCTCTTCCTCCAACACATCATTACTGGTCGAAGGCACAAGAAGACCAGCATCCATCTGATGAGTGTCAAGCAACTGGACAACGAAAGCCTAAGTGACTACATCAAACGATTCAATGACGAATCAATGAAGGTTTCAGATTTGCAAGATGATGTAGCCTTCACAACACTAATGTCGAGACTTTTACCCGGGAAGTTCAAATGACAATTGGCCAAGAACCAAGTCAACTTGTCCACGCACTCAGAAATTCATACAAGCAACAGACATCTGCAAGCCGACTAAGGAGCATAAAAATTCAAAGGAAAATATAAAAGACACCCGAGGTGTCGAGAAAACAAAGTCAGAACCATCCCCTAACATTTTTAAGGCACTCGGACAATAGGGTGGATCCTCGGTTCAACAAGAACCGAAGGGAGATCTACTTAGACCTGAAAGAGAAATTGGTATTGCCCAGACCTCTTCCTATCAAGACCTCCAACATTCGGAGGGACAGGAAGCTTTGGTGCGTGTACCACAAAGACTGCGGTCATACCACCAAAGACTGCAGAGAATTAAACAAGGCCCTCGATCACCTACATGATAAGGGTAAGCTAAAATGTTATCAGAACGACGCCCCTCAGCACAAGGGCTAAGAAAAAGTTGACGGGAGGGATCGAGCCGACAGTGATCATACCAATGGATATGTTGGTGTCACTACTGGCGAATTCGCGTCTAGAGGCCTAAGTGGTCGAGGAAGAAATAGGCACCTTCAGAAACTCAAACAACAAGTCATACTAGTGCAGTCGGGGAAACCTAACAACCCTATGACATTTGGCGAAAGTTCTCGCCCCTTGCAAACACCCCATGATGACCCCTGGTTGTAACACCCAGTTTTCTTATACATTTCTAGTATGTATTTTTATTAAATTATTTTAGGAAAATGCTTTAAAATAGTATTTTTATTCTTTTCCCAACTCTTTGATCTTATTTTAGAAATAGCCCAAAACCTATCCTTAGTTGGATTAGGTCAAATACACATACCCATTACGTTTAGTTAAAGTAAACTATAAGTAAAGGAGGAAATTAAAAGGAAATTAAAAACCAAAATACTTCACGCAGCAAAGCAGCCATCACGCCACTTTTACCTCCTCATTCCCATCTTCTTTTCCACTCTAACATCTAAGATCACCAAACACAAATTTTCCTTAGCCGTCATTCACCATCCATCATATATTCACCACCCATCATCATCATACCATTCATCATTCTATCTCAGTGTGTGGGCGTTATGGATTAACTGAAAAGGAGGAATTTTGGTGGCGTTTTTCCGGGATAGAAATTCAGATCAAAGTAGACGAATTTCAGATCTTTTTACACTCTTCTATATTTCAATTACTCTATTAACAAAGTAAGATTTATTCCCATGTTTTAATTTCAGTTTATCTATTGATTTTCGAATTGGTTTTTTTTTGTTAAATTAGGGTTCTTGAGACAATTGATTTGGGGAAAATTTACACTATGCTTAATTTGTTTAATTGGATTGTATTTTATGTATAATTCGAATTAATTAACATATCTATGAGTTTATTTGCAAAAATTTAGTACATTTGAAATTTATACCTAGTATTTGTTATATTGGATTGAATTTATTTTCATAGTTTGAACTATTAGCAAATTATTAACGAACTATTGTGATTAGAAGTAGTTTCATATTTTCTAGTCCTAAGCTGACATTTGGTTTGTGTTGAAGTACGTAGTTGTAGGTTGTTGTTGTTGTTGTTGTTATTGTAGTTGTCAATGTGTGGTTGTAGGTTAATGTTGTTTAAATGTTGTTGTGTGGCATAGTTGTTAGTAGGTTAGTGTAGGTAAAAGAGTAAATTAGAGGAAAAAAGTGTGATTTCATGGTCAAAGTCAGTTTGACCAATTTGACTTTTGTTGACTAGTTTGACTTTTGTACTCTATTGAGGTTGAGTCGTTTTCAAAATGAGTCGAAACTCATTAACTATATTAGGTTATTTGTATGTGACTTATACTATAATATATTACTTCCTCTGTTTTTTAATGCTTGCACCATTGAGTTGATGCACAAAGTTTAAGGAGAGGAGAGAGATAGAGAGAAAGAAAAAAGTGAACCCATGTGATAGGAGAGTTATGGAGAGAATTAGTTGCCAAAAAAGGAAATGGTGCTAGTATTTTATAACTTCGAAAAATGGGAAATGGTGCAAGTATTAAAAAACAGAGGAAGTATATTGTAGATTGAGGGTTCGTAGAAGAACCTTATTGACTTGAGATTGGATTGGTTGATTGTAGTTGCTGATAAGGTAAGATTTCTTACTACGACTTGTACGTATTATTTTGGAAAATGATTTATATTGGTTTGAAGTTGATATTGAGATTTAAAAAGGGTTTTACGTTTACGTGTTGTGTATATATTGAATTTAAAAAGGTTTTATGTGGTTTATATCTTGAGATTTAGAAGTGGTTTTACATTGTTTATATAATGAGATTTAAATTGTTTTGACGGTATTTATTGTGAAAGAAAATTATGATATTATTTATGAGATTCAAAAGTGAGGAAGTTCCTCATATACCAAGTTGAGATTTAAAAGGATGATGTTCCTCATTGTTACATGTTTTGGGTAAACTAGAATGTTTCTATGTTTACTTAATTTTGATTTATAATGTTTTATAAGAACGTTTTTGTGGGGTTGCCGGTAAGCGGTATTCCTTGAGTTTGGAAGTAGGTTGAGTTTTGCCTCAACCATTATTTAGTAGTTGGGTGTATGTTGATCAATACACTTGCCATTTATCTTCCTTCTTGGTTCGTTATCAAGTTAGGCGTATGCATACTAGGGGCTTTGGTGTTTATCCGTCTCGTGAGCCTAGCTAGCACATTGGACTTTAATACTTCCTACTAACAGGTTTCAAAACAGTTAGTTTTTAAATGTACCTACTAAATTGTTTCAGAAAGAAAGAAAAGTTGAAAGTTGAGATTGTTGGAAAGTTATTTTATTTTATATATTTAATCTGTATAACTTTGAAATGAATTTGTAAGATATTCCTATATATCTTACCTACACATTGGATAGTTTTGTTTTACCATATTATGAACTCTTGCTCAGCCTTTTGGCTGATACTATAGTGTTCAATGTGCAGGGACTTGAAGGAGGTTAGCTCAAGGTTGGGTTTAAGAGTGCGATGGATTTAATTATGCTTTAGTAGGTTTAATAAGACTTCCTCTATTATTCATTTGACTTTAGTATTTTATTTCAGTCTGTAATAATTATTTAGATTCTACTTACTTTAATTATTTTGACCTTGTTGACTATATATTTTAGTTAAAACCTTTTGCCTTGCGGTGATTATTATTAATTATCGGGGCGTAGCACCTTTGGAATTTCCTTGAATTATTTAATATATTATATTTTTAAGTAGCGGAATTTCAGGGGTGTTACAATTGGTACCAGAGCCTTAGGTTATTAAGACTCGTAAAATGACCTTAAATAAGAGTAGGTTAATAAATTTTTTAAAAACTGAAAAGCCGTTGTGTGGATGAGATTTTGGGAGGCAATCTCTTTTCATTCTATTGTTTTATTTGATGGAGTTTTAAACATAATAATTGTGAACTATTTGAGTTTATTTTGTTAATTGTTACTTGTTAATTATTGATTAGTAAGGGTGAATCAACATTGGTTTATCTTTGTTTATATTGCGATGCTAGAACGATGAATCGACGCATGCGTAATAGAAGCTCAGGTTCGAGTCGTACGATACGCGAGATTGATTAATCCAATCGAGCCTTGACTGAAGCAATGGAAAAGCTTACCGCGGCCCAGACGGCTGCTCGTGCTACTCCCGTTGCTCTTGTTTCAAGTAATGCTAGTTCTCATGCTGTGATTTCGAAGGGATTGACTAGAAGAAACCGTCTACGTTTGATGGTAAGGGTGATCCCACCAAGATGGAGAACTGGATTCAGAGTTTGACAAGATCTTTACTACTCTCCAAGTCCCTGACCAGATGGGAGTTGATTCTGCTGCATACTACCTGGTTGAGGATGCTGATATTTGGTGGACTCACAATAAGTTTGATCTGACTACTAAGGTGAATGTAGATGAGGAGGGAGAAGATCTTATGGAGGAGAGAGAGTTTGGCTGGACTGAGTTCAAAAACGCGATTCGTGCGGAGTTCTTCCCAGACCATATAAGGAAGAGAAAGAGCGAAGAGTTCAATGATCTCCAGCAGGGAGATATGAGTGTCCATGAGTTTTATGTGAAGTTCAAAGAGTTGGCTCGCTTTGCTAAGGGGATAGTGCCTTGTGAGCAGGAGAGGGCAGAGAAATTTAAAGAGAAACTGAACCCTAGACTTCATTCTAAGATGGGAGCAAAGAAGCTGAAAGCCACCTCAGTTGGGTCGACTCAGGTGACAGATAAGAATGACAACAAGGGTAAAGGGGGTTTTAAGAGAAATAAAAACTTTGGGAATCGTGATTCTAGTCAGCAGTATTCTAAGGAGAATCAGAGCTCCACTCATAGCCGTAGTCAGCTCTCAGGATAGAACTAGAGGACTGATCGGTTTTACTATTACAAACGTTATAGTTCAAACTACCCTGAAAAAAATTATGATGGTAACTTGATGGAATGTAACCATTGTGGTAGGAAGGGGCATCGTGCTTATGAATGCTTCACAAACCCAAAGTCAAGGAACTTCAGGCCTGAGATGAGTTCGAGAAATGGGCCACAGCCAGATAGGAGACCTCAGAATGCAAACAATGCTCGCCCTACACATTCTACTTCAGGGAATGCGCCACTTATTCGTAATGGAGGGACTGCTAATGCGGCTCAGGCACACAGAGGCGATGCAAAGAGAAACACTGGCCAGGTTCATGTGATGAACCAGACTGAGGCAAACCCTAAGGGCAACGTAGTGACTGGTAGTTTTTCTATCCATTCGATGCCTACTTATGTGTTATTTGATTCAGGTGCTTCTCATTCTTTCGTATCTGAATCTCTTGTGAAAAAGTTAGGCCGAGAGAACTCTAAATCTTGTGAGGCAGACATCTCTACGCCTTCTGGTGTGGTTATACTTGTAATATTTTGTATATAGATGTCCCTATTATGTGTGGTAGTACCACCCTAGTAGCGGATTTGATAGCTTTTCCTTTACATGATTTTGATGTAATTCTAGGGATGGATTGTCTTAGTAAGCATAAAGCCAAGATAAATTGTGAGAAACAAAAAGTGTCTATAGTTGGTCCTAGTGGAGTCCATGAGTTTTGTAGAGGATCGTTTTTGAAAATTATTTATGCCTTGACTTTGAAATCCTACATGAGGAAGGGATGTCCAATATACCTGTGCCATGTTCATGAAACTAGCAAAGTGAAGACGTGATAGGCTAAAGTGGTATCACCTATTCAAAGATAATTCATACAGTCCTCTAACAATGGTAGTCAATGGAAGTAGGGTCGAATCCACAGAGAGACGAAGTTCTAAGTTAATATTCAGCCAAAAAGCTACTTCAGACAAGATCAGATGGAAATCAGCAGAACTAATAATTAGACACAAGAAAGCAATATGAAAAGGGTTTTTACTCTATGAAATAAAGGTCTAAGGAATTAGTTCAGTCCACCATGCTTATACAAATCAAAGGATCAAACAACTGTTAAAACCTAGGTCGAGAATCGATGGATTCGAGCAGTGTCAAGCTATGGTTAAGTCTCAACGCCCATAATTCAACATATGCAGCATGTTCACAAACATAATCAGAATTACTGGTGTGTACTAGGCCTCTAAAAGTAAGACGGATCTGTGCAAACGATTATTAACCTCAAGTAATCAAAGGAACTGCGCAATAACGTTAATTACTCAATAAGAACAAATCACACCATAATCTATCTCATCAAACCCTAGAAACTAATAACAATTCAAATAATCATGGTATAAACATGGCTTCCCTCTCTAAATCCCTAGAAATTAAACTACTCAGACATAATTAAATCAATAATAACAATTCTAATAAGAAACCCTAATTTCAACATCATGAATAAATTAAAAAATTAAACTAAGCAATCAAAATAAATTAAAGAGATTAAAGTAGAGAAGAATAACAATTGACGGAAAGAAAGAACTTTAATTGAAAATAAATCCGAGTTTCAATCACCTTTAATCTAATCTAAAGTGTTTAAACTAAAATAAAACTAAGCTAAGAACTATGGAATAAAACCGAATTAAAAGATGTCTCTAAAAGTAATGAAGGATAGCTATTTATAATAGCCCAAAGTCTAATTAAAAAAAGATAGAATTCTGGAAAAGAGTGATGGCATTCTCATCCATATCTAACACCACAAAATCAACATGAATGTAGAATTTCCCGACCCTAACAGTAACATCCTCTAAAACACCTAGAGGGTATTTTATAGAACGATCAGTCATCTGTAAAGTGATTTGTGTGCATTTAAGTGCTCCCATATTCAGTTTCTTATAAACAGATAATGGCATAACAGAAACAGAAGCACCTAAATCACACAAACCTTTATCAATAAAAATAGGTCCAAGATGGCAGGGTATAGAAAAACTACCAGGATCTTTTAACTTAGGTGGGGTTTTATTCTGAATAAAAGCACTACACTCTTCAGTGAGTGCGACACATTCTACCCCACCAAGTCTCTTTTCTTGGTTATCATGTCTTTCAGAAATTTGGCATAAACAGGGACTTGGGTAATTAAATCTGTGAATGGAATCGTTACCTCAAGGTTCTTGACCATAGCCAAGAACTTACCAAACTTCTGATCGACCTTGGATTGTTGCATCCTGTGTGGAAAAGGTAGCCTTGGTGTAAAAGGCGTTTCAGAAACCTTCTCCTTTTTCTTCCCTGTCTGTTCAGCTTCCTCAGATAAGTCGACTTCAAACGTCGAACTCTTCCCTTTTCCTTCCTCTACCACCTTCTTTTTCCCCGTAGTTGGGGCAACATCATCAATGGGCATTGGAGGGGCATCATAAGCAATGCCACTACAAAGAGTGATGGCATTCACGTGCTCTCTCTTAATGGGTTGCCCTGGCAATTCCCCTTGACGCCTCTGAGCACTAGTGCTTGCTAATTGTGCAATTTGAGTCTCGAGAAGTTTGATGTGTTTATCTTGGGCTCTTTGTGCTTCCTCATTGGTCTTTTGCATAGACAACATCAATTTCAGCAAATCAGACATGGAAGGCTCTTGTGGGTTTTGTGGAGGTGGGGTTTGAAAAGTTTGTGGGGCTTGGAAGTTATGAGGGGGATTGATGTTTTGTGGTGGAGGTCTTTAAAAGCTAGAGGGATTTTGGTAGTATGAGGGTTTAGGATGATTTTGTGGAGGTTGAGGTTGATAATTTTGCTGGTTTTGGTAGGCATGTGGAGGGGGAAAGGTTTGTGGTCTTTGTTGAAATGCGTTTGCCTGCTCCATCTGATGTTGACTGAACTGACAGTCATGCCCAAAGTGACCCTGAACACCACATACCTCGTAGTAAGATGAGGTAATGGGTGCTACGACAGACATAGCATTAATACTCAAGGGAGGTGCTATTGAGGAAGAGGATTTGAAGGTGTCTATCTGCTGGCTCAGCTTTGCTATCTGCGAAGTTCATAATGCAATGGCATCTACCTCCAATACTTTCCTCGTGAGGCTGTGGGAAGTGGAATGATCATTGGCTGCGAGGTTTGATAGAAAATCATAGCCTACATCCACTTCCTTATCAAGAAAAACTCCTCCCGCAGACGAGTCAACTATACTCTTCGTCTGAGGTTCCAGACCATTGTAGAATCTCTGCGTCAAGAACCATTTGTCCATGTTGTGATGTGTACACTCTCTCTCCAAATCTCTGAACCTAGCCCACGCTTCCCGTAATGTTTCATCAGGCTCTTGGCAAAACATGCCTAGGTTGTTTCTGATTTCTGTTGTCTTTGTAGGTGGATAGTACTCTCTCAGAAACGCAGCAGAAATCTCACTCCATTCAGTTTCCTTCACGTCGTTCAACCATTTCTAAGCTCTATCTCTCAATGAAAACTCGAACAACATGACCTTTAGTTGATATGGAGTGACGCCGGCATGTTTGACGGTTCGACAAAGCAGTTGAAACCGCTGAAGATGATTTGCCGGGTCTTCAGTAGGATGCCCACCAAAGTGATTTTGCTGAACCATGCTAATGAGTCCAGGCTTAATCTCGAAATTGTTAGCGGCGATGGTGGGCATTGGTGGTTCAGTAGAAAGACCATTTTAGTTGGGCACCCCATACGACTTCAGTGATTTAGACATAACTTAACTCGAGGTGTCTGATCCAGAGGTGTTCAGCTGAACAGACTGCTTTTCTCTCTGAATTTTCTTTCGAAGTTGCCTGAGTGTCTTTGTCAAATCGGGATCTTCTAGAACAAGGGTACCTCTTATTCGAGACCTGGGCATACTAAAGAAACAAAAAGAAGCAGTAAAACGTACCTCAATTGGAACAATAAAGTTCCAATGAGGCACAAAGAAGTAGACCAAATAACCAAACAAAAGCGTAGAAAACTAGCCGTTTCCCGGCAGCGGCGCCAAAATTTGATAGGCTAAAGTCGTATCACCTATTCAAAGATAATTCCTATAGTCCTCTAACAATGGTAGTCAATGGAAGTAGGGTCGAATCCACAGAGAGACGAAGTTCTAAGTTAATATTCAGCCAAAAAGCTACTTCAGGCAAGATCAGATGGAAATCAGCTGAACTAATAATTAGACACTAGAAAGCAATATGAAAAGGATTTTTACTCTATGAAATAAAGGTCTAGGGAATCAGTTCGGTCCACCATGCTTATACCAATCAAAGGATCAAACAACTATCATAACCTAGGTCGAGAATCCATAGATTAGAGCAGTGTCAAGCTATGGTTAAGTCTCAACCACCATAATTCAACATATGCAGCACGTTCACAAACATAATCAGAATTACTGGTGTGTACTAGGCCTCTAAAAGTAAGACAGATCTGTGCAAACGATTATTAACCTCAAGTAATCAAAGAAACTGCACAATAACGTTAATTACTCAATCAGAACAAATCACACCATAACCTATCTCATCAAACCCTAGAAACTAATAACAATTCAAATAATCATGGTATAAACATGGCTTCCCTCTCTAAATCCCTAGAAATTAAACTACTCAGACATGATTAAATCAATAATAACAATTCTAATAAGAAACCCTAATTTCAACATCATGAATAAATTGAAAAATTAGACTAAGCAATCAAAATAAATTAAAGAAATTAAAATAGAGAAGAATACCAATTGACGGAAAGAAAGAACTTTAATTGAAGTCAAATCCGAGGTTCAATCACCTTTAATCTAATCTAAAGTGTTTAAACTAAAATAAAACTAAGCTAAGAACTATGGAATAAAACTGAATAAAAAGATGTCTCTAAAAATAATGAAGGATAGATATTTATAATAGCTCAAAGTCTAATTAAAAAAGATAGAATTCCGTAAAAGAGCATTCTGTGCTTCAGGACTGATCGGGTCAATTCCCGCCCGATCGGGTGGGTAAACTGCAAGGATACCATCAACTTGCGAAGGCCGTATCTCTCAAATAAGAAGTCGGATTGGGGCGTGTGACCTATTATTGGAAAGCTATTGAAGTCTAGAATCCAATCCAATTGGAATTTCTTGATTATCAATTTTCTATCAAAAGTTATAATGAAAATAGTGAAGGTGTGTCAGTTTTAGCACTTCTTTCACTAACTCTTTGCTTCATTCCAACTCAAAATTGTCCCAAACGGATGCATTGTGATCCTTGTGCAAGCTACCTTCATCTTCAATGACTAATAGGCTACATCCTTGGTACTCATGATCACTTTGTATCAAAATAACCTGAAAATCATCGAAACACACAAACGGGGAGTAGTAGAGCACAACTTGTGTAATTCATGTCATTATGCACCTAAATGCTCAAAAAGGAGTTCTAAATGCAATCTAAATGCATCTAAAAACTATATATATAAATGTGATACATCAAGCCGCGAGTTGAGGATGTTCGAATTGCCAATGAGTTCTTATATGTATTTCCTAATGATATTTCTAGCATGCCTCCTAGGTTTGATGTTAAGTTCAACGTTGACTTGAAGCCTGGAACTGGACCTATTTCTAAACCTCCTTATAGAATGGCTCCTGCTGAGATGAAAGAGCTTAAGGCTCAGTTAGAGGAGTTTCTTGATAAGGGCTATATTCATCCTAGTGTATCTCCGTGGGGTGCTCCTGTTCTATTTGTGAGGAAGAAGGATGGGAGTCTTCGACTGTGTATAGATTATAGGGAGCTCAACAATGTCACAGTGAAGAATAAGTACCCCTTGCCGAGAATTGATGACTTGTTTGATCAATTAACGGGAACTGGAGTTTTCACTAAGATTGATTTGAGATCTGGCTACCATTAGCTTCGTATTGCAAATAATGATATTCCTAAGAGGGCTTTCAAACTCGCTATGGGCACTATGAATTTACTGTTATGCCCTTTGGGTTGACTAATGCTCTAGAGGTGTTCATGGACTTGATGAATTGGGTTTTTAGGTCGTATCTTGATAAGTTCGTAGTTGTGTTCATTGATGATATTCTTATTTATTCTAAGGATGCTAGTGACCATGAAGAGCATCTTCGCACTATTTTCAAGTTCTAAGGGAGAATAAGTTGTACGCTAAGTTCTCCAAGTGCGAATTTTGGCTAGAGAAAGTTGCATTTTTTGGCCATATCTCTAACCCTTAAAAAGCCAAATTTGCTATTACTGTGCTTAGTAACAGGGCTCTGGGTGATAAAAGTACGAAGTTCACTGTTCATACTCCATCCCATTTCTTTCCTCTGCTTTTGTCCTCCTTGGCTTCTCCGTCTCTTTCTTCTCTTTCTCCTGGTTTTCTTCCCAACCGCTCATCTCCAATCTTCTTTCTAACCTAATTTTTGCCCAATTCGTTTGTCACTCTTCTTTGTTCTACACTACCTCACCTTCACCTCCCTTCCAATTCATCCATTTTGCTGGCAACAAAGCTCTTCCAACTGATCTTCAACATCATATCTACCCAAATTCCCACCATTACACCCCATCGCCACTAATTCTCGGTTCTTTAAAAGCGAATTCAAGAATTGGCGTCAGCTGAAAGTATGATTTATTTTGTTTCATTAGGTTTAATGTATTGTCTTGTAATGCTGACTTTGATTTTGCTGAAATTGGACCTCTTAAATGTAGAATAATCAAGGATTCTGCTGCCGAATTTCTGTTTTGCTTTATCTACCTTGTTTGTTTTTTATGTGTCTTTGTTTTGGCACCTGAATGTTAGCTGTTGAACTAAGCATTCAAAGCTTGATTTGTTGTTTTGTATTGTTGATTGAAATTTTACTGAAATTGAACCTATCTGAAGGAGAATAATCCTAGGAATTCAGCTTTTCAATTGCACTTTGGACGATGAACGGTTGACGCTACGTACTGAGGCTCTTGCTGCTGCTAATCTCCGCCCTTCTTCCGAATACAGGTCTTCTCCCTTTCATCGCTTCCATTTTTCTACTTTGTTATCATGTGTTTAATCTTCCTTAAAATTAGGTTTGATGCAGTAGGTTTTCCATTAAAATCGAATTTGTGTAATCAAGTTTTCGGTTTTATTGTCAAATAATTAACTTTTTTTCTGTTGTTAAGAGTTGTGATAAATGTCTGCATTCGACGACAAGAGTGTTTCTCTGATGACATTTAATTTTCATTTTGAGTTCCATTGGTTCAAACTCATTGAGTAACCCACAAATATTATCGTGTTCCCTTTGTTTCTCGTCAAAAACTCTACCCCAGCAAATCTGCCCAAATTTACACCATTACACCAAAATAGCAACTAATGGCAACTTCTATATATTAAAAAGAAATGAATATAAAAAGTATAGAAAAAACTTTACCAACAAAGAGCACAATTGTCAAGAACACAAGAATATTAGAGGAACAAGTTATCAGGTTTACCAAGACAATCAAATTCATGATTAATAAAAGGGCAAGTTAAGAAATTGAATCATAAAGAACCACTCATATCAAATACCCATATCCATTGGAACAAATTACAACTAGCCGTTTGTTGTTTTTCGTTTTTATTGATGGGTGGATGTTGTGGTTTTTGGTGGTGTTTAAGTGCCAAACATTCATGGAAAACTTTTATAATATTTTGATTTGGGGATATATGGCTTAGTATTTGTGTTTAATTTCCTCTTTGCTTTCTCTTTGCAATTACTAATGAATCTGAGAGTTATATGAAATTTTCGGATCTATTAAACTTCGTTTAATCTAGGTATTTTCTGGTTTAGAACATCATTGTAGTTTTTTTGTTGGGTTAAGTGTTCTCATCATATTCTGATTCACAAGATAAATTCCTTTGTGTAAGTATTGGAATTGGCGGGAAATGCAGCAAAGATGCAGAAGCACCCGATGATGATGCAGGGAGAGTGAGCAACGAGAGAGGCAGAGAGGGAGAATGCAAGGTCAGTTAGCATCCTATCTAACTTTTAAAAAATTTGACCATTTTTATATAGCTTCCTTACAATTTCTGCCATTTTTATTTAGCTTCATTTCCTTTTGGGTATGTTGTTTTTACATTGCTATCTTCCTTCATTTTTGTCTATTCAGCAGATATGTGCATTATGCTTGCTTATCATAGTAGTTCATATGTGCAGAAGCTCACTTCATCAACAATTGACGATCCATTTCTTGCTATATTAGGTTCTGTAAAAAAAATTGACATTGAAAAGAAGTCATTCAGGAATGATATGTATTTAATTTTTTGTGATGAGCTGCTTGAAATTTTGTTTGTATCGAATATTGGTTATGAAATTAGATGGTATAAGGATTGTTGATTGGTAGTGATTGATGAGAAAATTATGTTTCTTTTCATTCGTGCGGTAAACATTTATAGGCACAATGGCCTGGTTTTTGGTCGACATCAAGCACGGGGCAGGGTTTTAACCAAGGAAGATCCGTAGATGGATATTGTATTGAGAAATACTGATTACATGAATGAAACAACTCTAATTAGAACTCCTACATTGCACATAGTGGATGGAATACTACTATGCCCTTGGAGGAAAAGGCCAATCCATAGTCTTTAATTGCAAACAATGGAATAGCAGTTGTCAAATACGAAGTGTTTGGACATGGGTTCTATTGTATTTCAGGTTCATTTTTCACTTTGACTTGATTTTTCTATGTAGGTTTTAAATTTAAGGTTATTAAATAAATTTAAAATTTAATATTTAGGGTTTGGGTTCTATTCATTTTTCACTCTCCTCTAGATTATCTGTGAAGTGTGAACCCCACAGGCATAGGTGGAAATTGGAATGTTAAGTGGAGTATATTTGCAGGATCGCAAAGGTGAAATTTTGATATTTTGAAAAGGCGGTGCATGGTTGGATCTGTAGAGTTTGCGTTTAGTCTATTATGAAGGTATTATGACCTTTAAGAGCATTGCTCATTCCGACCCAAAACTACCTGATAAATGTGGTGATGTGGATCCTTGAGACGGGCTGGGGATGCCTTAGCCTTTAGATTCCTTATGCAATGACTTGAACCAGAGCTCAAAAGCCTACGCTCTTTTCTTTGAGACACCTAGGGTCATAAATTCACAGGATATGGATGTTGGGTCTCCAGGGTCACCCTTGGTACTTGATGGCGATTGAGACCCACTATGGAGTTGGGTTTGGGAACCACTATCAGCTTTAGTTAAATCTATGTTCAATATCTTTTAGGACCCCTCAGAGAAATGCAAGGTACCCCACAGTCGGCTTGTGGTTTAATGAGACTTTTGGACTTAATTGTACCAATGTTGGGTTTTCTTGTATGACTCTTAGCCACACTTTCTTTGTCTTCTTTCGAATTCCATTAGCTTTGCTTGTGGATGAGACAATTGGCTGAAGAAGAGATAGAGCAACGAGAGAAAGGTCTGTGTCGCTTCTTCAAATTTTTTATTTTCTTTTAGTTAATGATAATAGAGTTTCAACTGATTTCCTCTGCTTTCCTCTCCTCTGTTGTTCTTATTTACAGGGTTGAAAGCAAGCAAAAAAGGGAAAAAAGTATCTAGAGTCTGATCTAATGTGTCCATATTTCCACAACGTCTCTCTAGAAGTTCAGCCATTAGAGGAACTTTGTTGTTACATTCAAGACCTGAATTCAACAATGGTATGCTTCTCTCTTAAATCACTTAAATATTCATCTTACCTTTGTTAATTGCTATTTTTTACCTCTTATAAAACTGGTTTAATTCTTAACTCCTTGATTTATTTTGGGGTTTGGGCGCGTAATGGTGAAATAAATATGAGTGTAGTCTTAGGTTATCCTTTTGAGGATCATTATCCCATTATGATAAACATAATTTTCAACTTTTATTAATTACCCCATCAAGATGATGATGGAGGTGATGGCTATTAATTGTGCATTCTTAAAATAATTAGCTTTCATGCAAGGTATTAAGTAAGAATATTGTCTTTAGGAACTCAAACATATATTAGGCCTTGGCTAGCTTCGGTAGGTGTTCAGTTTGACTAACCCTACACTCACCAATAGATTCTGGTAATCTTTTTTACTGGGTTGCTTTCGGTCGCATGATAAATATAGTTGTGTATGCTTTACTTGAATCAGTTATCACTGAGAATATGAAAAATGAAAATATCATTAAGTTTAAATATAGGGCTTGATGAAAGTTATAAGATATTTACTGCCTCCACTTATTTTCTTTTGAAGTCAGAAAAAGTCCCGTCTAATAGTTTTGATTTTTCTCCAGTTATGGAAAATTTGAGCAAAGGTTTTATTCCATATACTCATTCTTTTACATTCTGTGGCCCATATACATTTTTCAGTTGGCTGATACTATCTTTGCTTCATTGTTATTGTTATTATTTTTATTTTATTAATTATCTCTGAGAGGTTCAGTTTAGAAGCATTGCCTAACCTGCTCGAAAGTTATAGTCAGGTTCTTGTTGTACGTTTTAAACTCTTATTATTGTTTGGGTGCATTGCCACTCTAATTTATATGTTTCTTTTGTGGATGAGAAGCATGTGCATTTTTAGTGGTTGTCAAAAACTATATTATGTAGTAATGAGTAGTAATCGTGCCTAATCTTTGTACCTATGCTGCCGCGTTGTTCATCTCTATCTTAGCAATATGAATTATAGGTAATATATGATTCAAAGTCTCTTTTGTAGAACTCATTAAAGACGCCCGCACCTGCTGCCTTCGAACTTCTCTATTTGCTTGCACCTTTTTTTCCTTTCTTTTTGATAGCTTTTTGTATCCAAAATGAGAATTTAAATACCCTTGCACATGATAATACTGTGAACATTAAAGAAACAACAAGGCTCTTAGTTTTTATGCTTTTGCGAGGTCTATAATGAATAATTTGCAATTTTCGATTCATTTTGTCAACCTCGTAACATTATTTTGTAGGGAATGAAGGAATCATGAACTTTGAGGTTATTCTTTGATGTCTGAGAGTGTGCGAAGTCGTGTCTGCCTCAGTCTGCCATTGAAGGCCCTATGATGATTGATGATTATCCTAATGATTAGCGTGTTTGTTAATTCATTTTCTGCCTTGGGGGCTGCACGCGTAGAACTTATATTTTTGTGTTTTGGAAATATATTTTGATACTATAACATGTTTTTCATTGTTCCTTATATTTGTGTTATATGTGTGACCTTTTACAAAGGAAAATTTTTGCCGTTATTTTATTGGGGTTTTTATCAATTCTTGAAGTATTTGTTAAGATAGGCGCTACAATTGTTACATTGATTATAAACTTGATACAACAAATTCTCTCAACTAACAAGTATCTAAATGGACAAAGTTATCGGAATACCTTGGAAGAGTCCAAGAACAATTGTGTACCACCCACTTTTTGGTACAAGTTGGCCCAACCATTGCGCTTTATAGGAACATCGTTTTATAGTTGTGCTTTAACACAATTTCGATGGAAAACAATGACACTACCTTATGGCACTTTGAAGACTTCCACTCTGTTCGGCTAACAATTGCTGCTAAGCCAACCGATGTATATATAAGCTACTTTGGTATTTTATTTGGATGTAGGTTCGTTGTCTTGATAGATAACTATGTTGTATGTATTAGGGGCCTTTTAAATGAATGTGCACTACCGGTATGTCCCTAGCAAATGCCTCTTCAAAGCTATATAGTTTTAGCTAGCTTTATGCTACATGATTATCGATTTAGAACAATTTATTATAGCATGTTGTAGTTAACAATTAATGAACACCCACATAAAACAAGAAGAAACAATTACCATAAAGGTATTCTTTAAACTTAATTTGCAATAAATTACACTTTGGTTTTTATAATTAATAACTATACCATGAGGTGCGGCGCGCGCAGCGCGCGGTACAACAACTAGTTATTTCTAAAGAAGGCGTTTCAGTTGATCCTTCAAAGATCCAAGCTGTTTCGGAGTGGCCTACTCCAAAGAGTGTGACTGAGATTTGCAGTTTTCTTGGTTTGGCGGGTTATTATAGGAGGTTCGTGAAAGACTTCTTAAAGATAGCTTGGCCTTTGACTGCATTGATGAGGAAGGATACTAAGTATCATTAGGATGGTGATTGTGAAAAGGCATTCCAGATTTTGAAGGTGCGTCTCACTACAGCTTCTGTGTTGACACTACCTGATGAAAATCTAGAGTACGAAGTGTATACATATGCTTCGAAGAATGGCCTTGGTTGTGTGCTTATGCAGAACAGAAAGGTTGTTGCCTATGCTTCTAGGCAGTTGAAGAACCATGAGGTGAATTATCCGGCGCATGATCTACAGTTGGCAGCTGTTGATTTTGCACTTAACATTTGGCGTCATTATCTGCTTGGCACTTCATTTAAGATATGTTTGGACCATAAGAGTCTGAAATATATCTTCACTCAGAGAGAGCTGAACATGAGGCAGAGAAGGTGGTTGGAACTGATCAAAGATTATGATATGGAGATTCAGTACCATGAGGGTAAGGCTAATGTTGTTGAAGATGCACTTAGTAGGAAAACTTCTCATTATTTGCAGACCTTGCGTTCCAGCAATCGTCTTAGAGAGGAGTTTCAGAGTCTAGGAGCTCATCTTAATGCTCTAACCATTCAGTCGACTTTATTTAACAAGATTAAGGATGCACAAGTAAATGATCAGTTTTTGAAGGACAAGCAAGCTAATGAGCCAGTCAATTTCACAGTGGTTGAGTATGGTAGTGTGAGGTTCAAAGGGAGATTGTGTGTTCCTAATTTTCCTGAGTTAAAGGAGAAGATTTTGGAGGAAGATCATACAGCGCAGTACTCTGTACATCCTGGAGGGGATAAGATGTACAAGGATCTTAAGCGAACTTTTGGTGGCCTCATATGAAGACTGATGCCGCTAAGTACGTCTCGAGATGCTTGACTTGTCAGAATGGGAAGAATGAACATAAGAGGCCTCAGGGAATGATTCAGCCTTTAGAGGTTCCACAGTGGAAATAGGATTCGATCTCTATGGACTTCGTTTGTGGACTTCCGAGGACACCAAAGGGGAATAATATGATGTGGGTGATTGTGGATCGTCTTACCAAGTCTGCTCATTTTGTTCCCATGAAAGATACTTGGAAGCATGAGCGATTGACTGCTGCATATAGAGAGCACGTGATCAGACTTCATGGTGATCCGAGTGATATTGTTTCAGATAGGGATCGTAGATTTTTGTCTAACTTTTGACAGAAGCTTCATAAAGCTCTAGGGACTAAGTTGAAGATGACTACAATTTTTCACCCTGCTACAAATGGTTAAACAGAGCGCACTATTAAAACCTTGGAGGATATGTTGAGAGCTTGTGCCTTAGAGTTTCAGGGTTCTTGGGAGGATAAACTTTATCTGATAATGTTCTCGTACAATAATAGTTATCATTCTACCATTCAGATGGCTCCGTATGAAGCTTCGTGTGGTCGTCGATGTCGTACTCCTTTGTGTTGGAGTGATATGGGTGAGTCCGTTGTGATTGGACCAGAGATGATTCAGGAGAGTGTTAAGCAATTAAAGCTCCTCTAGAAGAAAAATGAAGGAGGCATAGGATAGACAGAAGAGCTATGGCGATAAGCATCGTCGTCATGACGAGTTTGAGGTAGGAGAAAAGGTGTTGCTTAGAGTTTCTCCTATGAAGGGAGTGATGCAATTTGGGAAGAAGGGCAAGCTGAGCACTAAGTTCATTGATCCTTATTAGATTTTGGAGAGGATATAAGAGGTTGCTTATAGATTGGCATTGCCACCAGGCGTTGATCATGCGCATAACGTATTCCATGTTTCTCAGTTACGTCGATACATTAGTGACCCTTCACATGTGCTACAACCCGAATCTCTACATTTAGATGATAACATGACGTATGAGGAGTTTCCAGTTCAGATTCTAGATCAAAAGGTTCGAAAAACTCGCAAAGGTGAGACAAAGATCGTGAAGGTGTTATGGTCAAATCATAATTCGGAGGAGTGTACTTGGGAAGGCGAGGATGTCATGCGTCTTAAGTATCTTCACCGAGGTAAAATTTTAGTTACGAGGACGTAACTCTCTTTTTAAGGGGGGTAGAATGCGTACTTATTTCGCGCCTTTAGTGTTGAAAGTTCATATGATGCAAGTTTGGTTGTTAATTTTGTTAGGTGTTTAATTCTTTACTTGTTAGATTAGGATGATAAGATGCAAGTTGAAGTTTTATATTTCAAGTGTCTAGTAGTTGTGTAACCTATAGAGTTAATGAGCTATTTTGACAAACAAGAGTCTAAGTTTGTATGTTTGATTATGTGATTTATATATTAAGTTTCGGGACAAAACTTATTTTAAGGGGGGTAGATTGTAACCCGTATTTTTATACATTTCTAGTATTTATTTTTATTAAATTATTTTAGGAAAATTCTTTAAAATAGTAGTTTTATTCTTTTCCCAACTCTTTGATCTTATTTTAGAAAGATCCCAAAACATATCCTTAGTTGGATTAGGATAAATACCCATACCCATTACGTTTAGTTAAACTAAACTATAAGTAAAGGAGGAAAAAAAAAGGAAATTAAAAACCAAAATAATTCACGCAGCAAAGCAGCCATCACGCCACTTGTACCTCCTGCTTCCCATCTTCCTTTCCACTCTAACATATAAGATCAACCAAACACAAATTTTCACCATCCATCATTCACCCTCCATCATCATCATACCATTCATCATTTTATCTCAGTGTGTTGGCGTATTGGATTAATAGAAAAAGAGGAATTTTGGTGGCGTTTTTCCGGGATAGAAATTCAGATCAAAGTAGACGAATTTCGGATCTTTTTACACTCTTCTATATTTCAATTACTCTATTAACCAAGTACGATTTATTCTCATGTTTTAATTTCAGTTTATGTGTTGATTTTCGAATCAGCGTTTTTGTTAAATTAGGATTCTTGAGACAATTGATTTGGGGGAAATTTATACTATACTCAATTTGTTTAATTGGATTGTATTTTATGTATAATTCGAGTTAATTAACATATCTATGAGTTTATTTGCAAAAATTTAGTACTTTTGAAATTTATACCTAGTATATTGGATTGAATTTAGTTTCATAGTTTGAACTATTAGCCAAATTATGGACGGACTATCGTGATTAGAAGTAGTTTCATATTTTCTAATCCTAAGTTGATATTTGGTATCGTGTTGAAGTACAAAGTTGTAGGTTGTTTTTGTTGTTATTGTAGTTGTCATTGTGTGGTTGTAGGTTGTTTTTGTTTAAATGTTGTTGTGTGGCATAGTTGTTAGTAGGTTAGTGTAGGTAAAAGAGTAAATTAGAGGAAAAACAATAAGTGTGATTTCATGGTCAAAGTCAGTTTGACCAGTTTGACTTGTATTGACCAGTTTGACTCTTGTTGACTTTTGTATTCTATTGACGTCGAGTCGTTTTCAAAATTAGTCGAAGCTCATTACCTATATTAGGTTATTTGTATGTGAATTACGTGAAATATAGTCAAGTAACTTATACTATACTATATTATATTGTAGATTGTGGGTTCGTAGAAGAACCTTATTAACATGAGATTGGATTGATTGATTGTGGTTGCTAATAAGGTAAGATTTCTTACTATGACTTGTATGGATTATTTTGGAAAATAGTTTATATTGGTTTGAAGTTGATATTGAGATTTAAAAAGCGTTTTACGTTTACATTGTTTATATATTGAATTTAAAAAGGTTTTACGTGGTGTATATCTTGAGATTCAGAAGAGCTTTTACATTGTTTATATAATGAGATTGAAATTGTTTTGACGGTATTTATTGTGAAAGAAAATTATTAGATTATTTATGAGATTCAAAAGGGAGGAAGTTCCTCATATACCAAGTTAAGATTTAAAAGGATGATGTTCCTCATTGTTACAGGTTTTGGGTAAACTATAATGTTCCTATGTTTACTTAATTATGATTTATTATGTTTTATAAGAATTTTTTGTGGGGTTGCAAGTAAGCGGTATTCCTCGAGTTTGGAAGTAGGTTGAGTTTTTTCTCAATCATTATTTAGTAGTTGGGTGTATGTTGATCAATACACCTGCCATTTGTCTTCCTTCTTGGTTCGTTATCAAGTTAGTGGTATGCATACTAGGGGCTTTGGTGTTTACCCGTCTCGTGAGCCTAGCGAGCTCATTGGACTTTAATATTTCCTAGTCACGGGTTTCAAACCAACTACATTTTAAATGTATTTACTGGACAAATACATTTTAATACTTCCGACTCATAGGTTTGAAAACAGTTTCATTTTAAGTTGAAAGTTGAGATTGTTGGAAAGTTATCGTATTTTATGTACTTAATCTGTACAGCTTTGAAATGAATTTGTAAGATATTCCTATATATCTTACCTGCACATTAGATAGTTTTGTTTTATCACAGTATGAATTCTTGCTCCGCCTTTTGGCTGATACTATAGTGTTCAATATGCAGGGACTTGAAGGAGGTTAGCTCAAAGTTGGGTTAAAGAGTGCGATGGATTTAATTATGCTTTAGTAGGTTTAGTAAGACTTCCACAGTTATTCATTTGACTTTAGTATTTTATTTCAGTCTGTAATAGTTATTTAGATTCTAGTTAATTTAATTATTTAGACCATGTTGACTATTTATTTTAGTTAAAACCTTTTGCCTTGCAGTGATTATTATTAATTATCGCGGCGTAGCACCTTTGTAATTTACTTGAATTATTTATTATATTATATTTTTAAGTAGCGAAATTTCAGGGGTGTTACACTGGTCATTGGAATGAAGATTGCGAGTGCAAGGGTAAAGAGGGTCCTCGTCGATAGTGGGTTATCGACGGACATCATAACCCGTAGGTATGGTAAAACTGCCAATCAACATCGGAGAAAAAGGGAAAGGACGAAGCCTACCCATCGACTCCTTGGTGGTAAACGTCCCTCTCCCTTACAATGTCATCAAGGGAAAATCAACACTAAACAAGGTAAAAGCATCCATCTCAGTGTACTAGCTCGTACTGGAGTATGAGACAGACTCTGGAGCAGTTGGAAAAATATATGGAGACCAAACAATCAAAAATAGAATGTTATATCAGCCCCTCGGACTCAAGGAAGACTGGACCAAAAAGAATAGCTGAAACGTAACCAGGCCCCTCGGATTTTATGGGGGTCTTCATAGCAGAAAATTAGAAACAAGTCACTCGTCATCAGCCTGCTGATGAAGATAAAGAAGTCACCGACAACGACGACAAAGCTCACACAATTAGGATCGGTAAAACAATCAAAGGCAAGCAAAAAGCTGAATCTTGCTGTGTTGACGGAATACGAGGATGTCTTCGCGTATTAGGCGTCGTACATGCTAGGCATAGACCCATCCATTATGTGTCATCATTTGAACATAAAGAAGGGATATCGCTCAGTGAAACAAAAATTGAGGCATCAGAGGTCGGAACGAAACGGGCTGCGGGAGAAGAAATAAAAAAACTGCTCGACACCGATATCATACAAGAGTGTTAGTACACAGAATGGTAGGCCAATGTAGTCTTGGTGAAGAAATCCAACAGAAGTTGGAGAATGTGTGTCGACTTTACCAATCTCAACAAGGCGTGCCCGAAGGACGACCACCCTTCCCGAAGATTGACAGATTCATAGACTCCACGGCACGACATGCCCTCTTCAGTTTCTGAGACGCCAATGTAGGGTACCATCCAATCCCCATGGCTGAAAAGGACATCATCCATACAACCTTTATCTCAAGCCACAGAATCCATGCTTATAAGGTGAAGCCCGTTGGATTGAGGGATACAGGGCCAACCTACCAGAGGTTAGTGACCAAAATGTTTTAGAAAGAGCTCGGTTGAAACATAGAAGTTTATGTTGACGATATGATCGTCAAAAGCAAAGCAGAAAACGACCATGTCTCGGATCTGAAAGAGACCCAAGCCACATTGGAAGCATACCGCATGAAACTCAACCCCAAAAAGGGAGGAAAATGCCTCGGTATGCTGGTAGACGAGAGGGGCATATAGGCCAACTTGAATAAGATTGAAGCAGTTCTAAAAATAGAATTCCTACGGAATGTAAAGGAGGTCCAGCGTCTAACCGGCTGTTTAGCGGCCCTTGACTGATTTTTGTCTCGTTCAGCGAACAAAAGCCTTACCTTCTTTCGGGCTTTAAAGAAGAAAGGATTTGAATGGGACGTTGAGGTCGAACAAGCATTTTAGCAATTGAACACCTACCTCTCAACATTGCCAAAACTCATCTCCCCCCATGATGGTGAAACACTTTACATATATCTGGCAATGTCGAACTACGCATTGAGCTCAATACTGGTTGTAGAGCGAGCAAGAACACATCATCCCGTCTATTTTGACATCCACGCCTTCCGAGGCGTAAAAACGAAGTACTCTCATACGGAAAAGCTCATGTATGCTCTCGTCATAGCTAGTAGAAAAGTCAAGACTTATTTCCAAGCTCATCGATCAAGGTCCAAACCGGACAATCCTCCGCAAGGTTATAGAAGGTAGAAATCACTCAAGTAGGATGACGGACTTGGCAGATCAGCTAGCTGATTTCGGACTAGATTATGAACCAAGACGGGCCATCAAAGCCCAAGCTCTTGCTGACTTCATTACGGAGTGCACCAATCGCCCACCCGAAGACAACAACAAAACTTGGAAGTGGGGATGAACTCATCATAAAACCCCCGATGGATGAGAAGTTAGAATACGCCAGCAAGTTCGATTTCAAGGCCTCGAACAATGAGGCAGAATACAAAGCGTTGATCCTCAGACTATAGTTCTGGCAAACAGCACGTGCACAAAGCGTACATGCAAAGACCGACTCACAGCTGGTGGTCGGACAAATGAATGGGGAGTACGAAGCCAAATAAGAGAACATGAAAAGTACTTGCAGAAGGTAAAGAGCATCACTCAAGCTCTTCAAAACTTTGCGGTATCTCACATCCTCAGGTAGGAAAATCAGCATGTCGACGCCTTTGATCGGATGGCCAGCTCAGCAGAAGGACATCAAGGACAATAATGTGGGAAATGCTCAGAGAACCAACTTCACAGCACAATGGTGGCCCCTGTTGCTGCACAACGTTAACCTTAGATCACTTGACAACATGGATGGATAGGTTGATCAACTTTCTCAGAGACAGCAAACTTCCCTCGGATGAAAAAGAAGCAGAAAAAATCAAACATTCGCTAAATGGTTTGTATGGCACGACGCACAATTGTACAAAAAGTCCTACACCCACCTGTTGCTATGGTGCGTGGTGCATCACCCCCGAGGATGGCAAATACATCATTCGAGATATTCATGAAGGGGCTTGCAGCAGCCACCAGGGCACTCAGACCGTAGCAGGAAAACATTAAGGGCCATATACTATTGGCCAACATTGAAAGGATATGCGAAGGACTTGGTTAGGAAATGTGAAAAATGCCAGTTGCTCGCCAACCAGCTAACCAACTTACACCAGTTCATGCAGTCCTATGATTTGACAAATGGGGCATGAACGTTATCGCACCCTTTCCAGCAGCATCTGGTCAACGAAATTTCCTAATAGTGGCAATAAATTACTTCACCAAGTGGATTGAGGCCGAACCGTTGATAGGGTTTTAGTCGTATCACCTAATCAAAGATAAACCTACGGTCCTCTAACTATGGTAGTCAATGGAAATAGGGTCGAATCCACAGGGAGACAGAAGTTCTAAATTAATATTCAATCAATCAGCTACTTCAGATGAAATCAGATAAGAATTAACTGAACTAGTGATTAAACTACAGAAGACGGAATAAATCGAGGATTTAACTATGGACTAAAACCTAGGGTATCAGGTCGGTCCACCATGCTTATATCAGTCAAATAGGGTCAACTACTATCAAAACCTAAGTCAAGAGTCGGGGGATTAGAGCATGTGTTGAGCTATGGTTAAGACTCAACGCTCATAGTTCAACATACGCCGCATGTTCACTAACGTATTCAGAACTACTGACGTGTCCTAGGCCTCTAGTCGTAAGACGGATCTGTGCAAACAACTATTAACCACAAGCAACCAATGAAATTGTACACTGACATTAATTACTCAATAAAGAACAAACCACATCACAATCACCCTAATCAAGCCCTAGAAATTGATAGAAATCTAAATCACAATCATGGTATAAACATGGCTTTCCTATCTAACACCCTAGAAGGAAAACTACTCACTCATAATCGAATCAACAACGACAAAACTAATATGAAACCCTAATAATTGCATCATGAATAATTGAATAAATAAACTAATCAATTGAGAATAATAAAAGAGATTAGGGCAAAGAAGAATACCAATTGACAGAAAGCAGGAACTTTTATTGAAATCGAATAGGTTCAATCACCTTTAATCTAATCTAAAGTGTTTAAACTAGGCTAAGAACAATAAGAAATAAGCTAGAGTAAAACTAGAATAAAAGATGAATAAAAGATGTAAAAAGATCCCTCTAAATAATGAGGAAAAAGGTATTTATAATACCCCCTCAAGTCTAATTGAAATGGGAAACAAAAGTCGAAATCCGCGTGAAAAGGTGCCAGACCCGATCGAGCCCGAGCACAGTACCCGATCGAACCGAGATACAAAAGTCATCAGCTCTTGCTCCTGGGTCAGCGTAGTAGTGCAGCAGTGTAAAGGCGAGGATTACGGCCCACCAGATCGGGCCCAGCAACGTCACCCGATCGGGCCCAGCAACATCACCCGATCGGGCCAGGCAACAAAATGGGTCAGCTGGCTTCCCTCGAAAGCAGCATCATAATGAGATGTAGCAGCCATCGACCCGATTGGGTCGGGTGGTGACAGCCCGATCGGGTCCGGGCACATGTGTGCTCGCCCGATCGGATCGGGCATGCCTTGCCCGATCGGGTCTGCAACTTCTATACCCGATCATAATTCCTTCGCCCGATCGGGCTATTTTTGCCCGATCAGAGTACGGAAACCTCCTTTTTGACTCTTTGGCTCTCTAAACTTCACGTTTAGGGGTCTTGGGACCTCCTAAACTACCCATAAAACTCATGAGCCTTCCTACGTGCCCCGTAACATCTCGTAAAGCCGTGGTTGCTTCCAAATGGCTCGGGAATAAGGAGAAAACTCCCCAAAACCTGCAATTCAACACTAAAACGTGAAACCACAACTATATACGATAGTTAGCACAAAATAGCTCCCAAGAGCTCCAATGACGCATAAATTAGCTTGTAAATAAGGGAGAAAAGTCTATATAAATACGCGATATCAAACTCCCCCAAGCTAAACCTTCGCTTGTCCTCAAGCAAACAGAACATGAACATGTAATAGATTGCCTCACCCCATAGATAAAAACAAATCAAATCTCAAAACATTTTCAAGACTAAGAATCGTTCAAGCAGGCATAATTCAAGTTCGGCTAATCAAATCCATCCAACCACCAATCATCCAAGCAATTTATCAAATTCAAGCATCCACAAGGCATACAAGTCCTGAAAAGGCTCTCACAAGGGTGTCACTCCTCTCTATTTTGTGGCAGGCAAAGAATATGCCCGAATACTCACCAACCCGACCATAAATACCCTTCCCACTCACACTCTCATGTGTTTAAGAAGGTTCAATGACGCTCATCCTAGTCAAGTCTACTCAATTAGCAGAAATATTCTTTAACTTCGAATAACTGACTCGAAATCAATCAAATGAACACTGCAGACACGAGCTCAAGAGGACTTTAGAGGGTTGTAATGGGGCTTAGGTAAGAGGTAGGGAATACTTTTGGGTAATGTGGTGGAAAAACCAAGAAAGGGGGAACATGAATCATTCAAACAAGGCCTAAGATGGCCTACACAACTCCCAACAACACCATAAAACCACAAAAAAAGAAACCCAACTCTCATAAATCAATGAAAAACTCATAACAATCCCAATTTTCAAGCAATGGAGCGAATATTTCTTTAAGAACGTACGTGAATGAAAGAACTTTGAATTCTTTTGAACTTTTATTTCATTTTTCTTTCATTTTTCTGAACTTCATTCACGCAACTCCAAAATTACTTTTTCTTTTCTTTATCTCACTCTCAAACCACAACAAATACACTTTTAATTCCTCAACAACCAAACCAAACCAAGAAACTAATCTCAAACTCAACCCATACAAAAGCTCCGCCAAGCTAGGCTTGGAATAATATCAAGAGAAGGCCTTGGGCTCATAATAGGGGTTTGAGTAACATGAAACAAGTCATTAGGCTCAACGGGGCTAAGAAGGATAAAAATATATCAAAAATTCACTCTGAAGCTCAAGAATAAGACAAAAGAACGCCTCTATCACAGCAAATGTTACAAGTCATCGAAAATCAGACAAGTATGAAGTCAAAGTCAAGATCAATCCACTAAAGAGGAATTAACACACAAGAATAGACTGGATAAAAATATAAATCCAATAGGCTACAAAGAGGCCTCACAGTCTAACCAATTCAGGTATGCAGCACAAAGTGGTCTAATGTAATCTAAAAATGCTCGAAATCATAGCAATCAAACATCAAATCATAGCCTCAAGATCACAAATGCCCAGCTATCCAGAAAACAAAGTCAAATCATTTTCAAATAGAGCACAACAAGGGGCACAGGGAGGCAACTAAACCAGTCGTGGGAACCACATTTTTTTGATTTTTCAGTATTTTTCGAAAGCAGTAAATCTATCCTAGAAAGCAGTAAAAGAGATAGAGAATACAAACAGAACTCCTCCCCCAAGCTGAACTTGGCAGTGTCCTCAATGCCAAAAGGTGATAAGGACTATGCTAAGAGGAAAAACAATGTTAGTGCCCTCACTCTCGCTCACAAAAAGAAGAAAAATAAAAAGAAAAGGAAAAGGGGAAGAAAAATACGATTTGCCTCTCGCACAACGCTGGTTTATAAAGGTCCCACACGACCATAATCCTCCATCTCTCAAATAGGAGGGGCTTGGCAATGAATGTCACCCTCATCAAACATCTTTCTCCTCCAAATGTTCTTGATAATGCCTCCAGACGGCGAGGCAACCTTAGGTGTAGTTGGAACCTTCTCCACACCTACTTCATCCAAAACCTCATCCCTGCAACAAGATTGTTCAAGCATAGGTGCCTTAACAGCATTGGTTAGTTTAAACATCACTTTATCATCACCAACACTAAGAGTTAAAGACCCAGACTTGACATCAATTACAGCACCAGCAGTACACAAAAATGGCCTGCCCAAGATAATAGGAATCTGGGCATCCTCATCCATATCTAACACCACAAAGTCAACAGGGATATAGAATTTCCCAACCCTAACAAGAACGTCCTCTAAAACACCTAGAGGGTATTTTATAGAACGATCCGCCATCTGTAAAGTGATTTGTGTGCATTTAAGTGCTCCCATGTTCAGTTTCTCAAAAACAGATAATGGCATAACGGAAACAGAAGCACCTAAATCACATAAAGCCTTGTCAATAAAAATCGGTCCAAGATGGCAGGGTATAGAAAAACTACCAGGATCTTTTAACTTTGGTGGGGTTTTATTTTGGATAAAAGCACTACACTCTTCAGTAAGAGCGACAAGTTCTATCCCACCAAAGTCTCTTTTCTTAGTGATCATGTATTTCAGAAATTTGGCATAAACAGGCACTTGGGTAATTAAATCTGTGAATGGAATCGTTACCTCAAGGTTCTTGACCATATCCAAGAACTTACCAAACTGCTGATCGACCTTGGACTGTTGCATCCTGTGAGGAAAAGGTAGCCTTGGTGTAAAAGGCGTTTCAGAAACCTTCTCCTTTTTCTTCCCTGTCTGTTCAGCTTCTGCAGACAAATCGACTTCAGACGTCGAATTCTTCCTTTTTCCTTCCTCTACCACCCTCTTCTTCCCTGCAGTTGGGGTAACCTCATCAACAGGCACTAAAGGGGCATCATAAGCTATGCCACTACGAAGAGTGATGGCATTCACATGTTCGCTCTGAACGGGTTGCCCTGGCAATTGTCCCTGCTGCCTCTGAGCATTAGAGCTTGCTAATTGTGCAACTTGAGCCTCGAGAAGTTGATGTGCTTCTCTTGGGCTCTTTGTGCTTCCTCATTAGATCTTTGCATGGCTAGCATCTGTCGCTCTTGGGCTCTTTGTGCCTCCTCATTTGCCTTTTGCATGCTTAACATCAGTTTCATCACTTCAGATATGGGAGGCTCTTGTGGGTTGTTGTTTTGTGGAGGTGGGGTGGGAAAATTTTGTGGGGTTTGGAAATTATTGTGGTTGTGGAAGTTTTGTGAAGAGGGTCTTTGAAAGTTTTGTGGGGCTTGGTAGTAAGAGGGTTTGGGATGGTTTTGTGGAGGTGGAGGATGGTGGTTTTGTGGGTTTTGGTAGCTATGTGGAGGTTAGAAATTTTGTGGTCTCTGTTGGAAGGCATTTGCTTGCTCCATCTGAAGTTGTCTGAACTGACAGTCATGCCCAAAGTGACCCTGAACACCACATACCTCGCAGTAAGATAAGGTAATGGGTGCTATGGCAGACATAACATTAATGCTCAAAGGAGGTGTTGCTGAGGAAGAGGAGTTGAAGGTGTTAATATGTTGACTCAGCTTCGCCATCAGCGAAGTCAATAATGCAATGGCATCTACCTCCAGTACCTTCCTCGTGAGGCTTCGGGAAGTGGAATGATCATTGGATGCGAGGTTTGATAGAAACTCGTAGCCTACATCCACTTCCTTATCCATAAAAACTCCTCCTGCAGACGAATCAACAATACTCTTCGTCTGAGGCTGCAGACCATTGTAAAATGTCTGCGTCAAGAACCATTTGTCCATGTTGTGGTGTGGACACTCTCTCTGTAAGTCCCTAAACCTAGCCCACGCTTCCCGTAATGTTTCATCAGGCTCTTGGGAAAACGTGGCTAGCTTGTTTCTGATTTCTGCTGTTTTTGTAGGTGGATAATACTCTCTCAGAAATGCAGCAGAAATCTCACTCCATTCAGTTTCCTTCACATCGTTCAACCACTTCTAGGCTCTATCTCTCAATGAAAACTCGAACAACATGACTTTGAGCCGATCTGGAGTGACGCCGGCATGTTTTACGGTCCGACAAAGTTGTTGAAACCGTTGCAGATGATTTGCCGGATCTTCGGTTGGATGCCCACCACACTGATTTTGCTGGACCATGCTGATGAGTCCAGGCTTAATTTCGAAATTTGCCGCGGCAATGGTGGGCATAGTAGGTCCAGTGGAGAGACCATCTGGGTTGGGCACCCCATATGACTTCAGTGACTTTGACATGACTGAACTCAAGGTGTCTGTTCCAGAGGTGTTCAGCTGAACAGGCTGCTTTTCTTTCTGATTTTTCTTTCGGATCCGCCTGATTGTCCTAGTAAGATCGGGATCCGCTGGAATGGGGGAGCCGTTTCTTTGAGACCTGGGCATACAAAAGAAACAAAAAGAAGCAGTAAAACGTACCTCAATTGGAACAATGAAGTTCCAATGAGGCACAGAGAAGTAGACCAAATAATCAAATAAAAACTTAGAAAACTAGCCGTCTCCCCGGCAACCGCGCCAAAATTTGATAGGGTTTTAGTCGTATCACCTAATCAAAGATAAACCTACGGTCCTCAAACTATGGTAGTCAATGGAAGCAGGGTCGAATCCACAGGGAGACAGAAGTTCTAAATTAATATTCAATCAATCAGCTACTTCAGATGAAATCAGATAAGAATTAACTGAACTAGTGATTAAACTACAGAAGACGGAATAAATCGAGGATTTAACTATGAACTAAAACCTAGGGTATCAGGTCGGTCCACTATGCTTATACCAGTCAAATAGGGTCAACTACTATCAAAACCTAAGTCAAGAGTCGGGGTATTAGAGCATGTGTTGAGCTATGGTTAAGACTCAACGCTCATAGTTCAACATACGCCGCATGTTCACTAACGTAATCAGAATTACTGACGTGTCCTAGGCCTCTAGTCGTAAGACGGATCTGTGCAAACAACTATTAACCACAAGCAACCAATGAAATTGTACACTGACATTAATTACTCAATAAAGAACAAACCACATCACAATCACCCTAATCAAGCCCTAGAAATTGATAGAAATCTAAATCACAATCATGGTATAAACATGGCTTTCCTATCTAACACCCTAGAAGGAAAACTACTCACTCATAATCGAATCAACAACGACAAAACTAATATGAAACCCTAATAATTGCATCATGAATAATTGAATAAATAAACTAATCAATTGAGAATAATAAAAGAGATTAGGGCAAAGAAGAATACCAATTGACAGAAAGCAGGAACTTTTATTGAAATCGAATAGGTTCAATCACCTTTAATCTAATCTATTGTGTTTAAACTAGGCTAAGAACAATAAGAAATAAGCTAGAGTAAAACTAGAATAAAAGATGTAAAAAGATCCCTCTAAATAATGAGGAAAAAGGTATTTATAATACCCCCTCAAGTCTAATTAAAATGGGAAACAAAAGTCGAAATCCGCGTGAAAAGGTGCCAGACCCGATCGAGCCCGAGCACAGTACCCGAACGGGCCGAGATACAAAAGTCATCAGCTCTTGCTCCTGGGTCAGCGTAGCAGTGTAAAGGCGAGGATTATGGCCCACCCGATCGGGCCCAGCAACATCATCCGATCGGGCCAGGCAACAAAATGGGTCAGCTGGCTTCCCGCGAATGCAGCATCATAATGAGATGTGACAGCCCGATCGGGTCCGGGCACATGTGTGCTCGCCCGATCGGATCGGGCATGCCTTGCCCGATCGGGTCCGCAACTTCTATACCCGATCATAATTCCTTCGCCCGATCAGGCTATTTTTGCCCAATCAGAGTACGGAAACCTCCTTTTTGACTCTTTGGCTCTCTAAACTTCACGTTTAGGGGTCTTGGGACCTCCTAAACTACCCATAAAACTCGTGAGCCTTCCTACGTGCCCCGTAACATCTCATAAAGCCGTGGTTGCTTCCAAATGGCTCGGGAATAAGGAGAAAAAACCCTAAAACCTGTAATTCAACACTAAAAAACGAAACCACAACTATATACGATAGTTAGCACAAAATAGCTCCCAAGAGCTCCAATGACGCACAAATTAGCTTGTAAATAAGGGAGAAAAGTCTATATAAATACGCGATATCAACCGTTGGCCAACATTACAGACAAACAATTTCAGCTCTTCATATGGAGAAATAAAATTACTCGGTACGGGGTACCAAGGATCCTCATCTCTGAAAATGACCGCCAGCTCAATAGTGGCCCAAGCAAAGAGTAATGCGAGAAGTTCGTCACACAAACATGGTTCTCGGCCGTTTCTCGTCCTAAAACTAATGGCGAAGCCGAAGCAGCCAACAAATTTTTGCTCAACAAAATCAAAAAGGCCCTTGATGAAGCAAAAGTAGCTTGGATATACGGATGACCTACTCGAACTTCTGTGATCGGCTAGAACTACAGTAAAAGAAGCCATTGGTCATTCTCCATTTTAGTTCGTATACGGAAGCGAGGTTGTTTTACTAGTGGAGGTCGGAATCCCGTCCCCATGAATCTCCTTCTATGATTACGACGAGAACATGGCCGAAAAACTAATTATCCTCGACCTACTACCCGAAATCTGATGCAACGCCCTGCTAAAAGTAATTGCATACAAATAGAAGGTGATTCGATTTTTCAACAGGAGAGTAAAACACAGGCCATTCAGTTAGGCGACTGGGTGGTTCGGAAATTGGAAGCCACTGACAAGTCTCACCTAAAAGGAAAACTCAGTCCAAATTGGGAAGGGTCATACAAAGACACTAAGGTCATCAAACCTGGCACCTACCTGCTTAATCTAGTGATGGAATCCCACTAGCGCGCCCTTTGGAACGCCGACAACCTAAATAAGTTCTATAATTAAGTTTGCTTTGAAGTCCAACTATGTAAGCCCTCGGGCACCCTATATTTTCTCATTTGTACATGGGGCTAATAGTGATGCAATAGAATCAATTTTGTAAGTCTCACACTATGTCCAAACGAGCAAAACACCAAGGTCGTCCCTCGGACACCCAAATGACTTCTCAAACCTCGAACTTCTCAACCAAGTTCGAAGTTTAAAAATGTCCAACGAAGACAGGTCGTCTGAAGGACACCTATTAATATGACCCTCAGATTTTGGTTGAAAGATCTTAAGCTCTCGGAATCCAAAAACAACAGTAGAAGTGTAAATGCAAAAGAAAGAAAACAAACAAAATGTAACACCGTTTCATTGACTCAAAGATCAGGTACAAAAGGATTTGATCATTACAAACCATAGTTTACAGAAGTACAAGAATAATGACGGTTACAGTGCTCGGAATACAACTTACAACTAAATAAAACTAAACCTTCCCAGCACCATCTCCTTCAGCACCCTCCTCTTCGTCCTCGTCCTCTTCCTCATCATCATCCGCCTCCTTATCCATTAAGGCCAAGTCCAACTTATCCATTAAGGCCTTCTCTTGGGCCTCAATCACTTCCTTGAAGGCGCAATGAAGGTCAGACCAATCTACCCCGGCCTTCTTAACAACGGCCTCAAACCGACAAGTGGCCTCAGTCTCCTCGATCTGAGGCTAACCTAGTCGAACTTGGCGCATAAAGATTGGCCCTCATCGGAATCTTTCCAACTCTCCATCCAGGCCGATAAAACCTTCTTGTCGTCCTCAAAATC
This sequence comes from Patellifolia procumbens, assembly GCA_947645195.1. Classification (NCBI taxonomy): domain Eukaryota; kingdom Viridiplantae; phylum Streptophyta; class Magnoliopsida; order Caryophyllales; family Amaranthaceae; genus Patellifolia; species Patellifolia procumbens. The sequence continues at coordinate 296,206 of CANSGD010000194.1, forward strand.
CTACAACTTCTTAAGTCGGGCAGTAGCGGGGAGAGCCTGGTCAAGCTTCTCCTTGGCCTCAGCCAGCTCCTTGACACGTTTATCAGCGTTTTGAACGGCCTCATTCCTATGTCTTTTCATCTCTTCGATCTTGCCTTGAAGGGAGGCTCGTTCCTCGACAAAATTTACTTGATCTACCTCAATAGCCCTCTTGGCCCGGTCCAGCTTAGAGTCGGACTTGCGGAGCGCCTCGGATAGCTTCTAAGTCTCGTCATGGTGCTTCATTTGTTTTTCCTCGAGCACCCTCAACTTGTCCTCGGTCTCTGCCAGCTTCCGACTTGCATTATAGTGCTGTCGAGATAGATAAGTCATCCGAAAAGACAACTACAAAATCAAGAAAAAAGACAAAGTTAGATAACTTGATCAAAATCAAATGGAAAAAACAAGTTATCGGATACTCATGTTCAACTAGGTAGCATGAAGATGCGGTACCTCGGCATTAGGAAGCACGAGATCAAGGACGACCTCGTCCTCATTGGTGTAAAGGACGACCATGGCCTCGTTTACTCGATGGAGAGTTTTGGCCTCAGTAAGCTGAGTCCAAGGGCGAGCCCCTCTCGGCTTCTTAGACGATGGATCCTCTGTTTCAGGATCAAAGCCGAGAAGGGTCCGGACATCTTCCTCCTCCTCCTCGGTAACATTAACTGTATAGGGTGAAGAAGACACCCCTTCCACAAGCGGCTGAGAGCTCTCAGACGAGACTATTATAGTCGCCACAACAGTCTTCTTCGGCTCTCCTTCAAAGCCACCTTGGTTTTCTTGGACCTGGTCTTCCTTTTCCTTGGATTCTTCGGGACCTGAAAAAACAAGAAAAGAGAGAAATGCCTCGCACTAAGCTGAAACCATAAGAAGACAACAATTTACCTCTGGTGCCGTCGGAATAACCTTCTTTTTGGCCGCCAAGTCTTGGCGAAGCTTCTCGGCCATCAACTGTCGGGCAGTCATAATCTCGGCCAGCTCAGGATCTAGGAGGCCTCTGGCGATATCTGCCACAAGCAAAAAGGCTAAGTATGAATACAAATAAATTCAAAAAAGTTGAATATTTGCGAATGTTTACCCCTATTATATGTCGGACTAATGCTGACAGCAAACAAAAAGTGTTGTTTATGAAAAGGCCTGACCTCGAGAGCCAATTAGGATAAACCCAAGTCAGGCAACCATCTATTCTTTTCTCCTCCTTCCGGAAATACAGAGCAACAACAGCCTCCTCCTTGGACAGTTCAGGAACCCTAAGATTAAGGAAATTGTTGGCCTCTTTTCGATGGTGGACAGTCGGAATGTCCCAGCCATCACCATCATAAACGAAAAGAAATTCTCTTCGGAGTTCCTTTTGGCAAGTCACAGGCTTTTCGAGTACTTTGTACATTGAACGAGTCTGGAAGAACCACCATTTAGCCCCCATGGCGCTCAGTCGGCGCCTCCATTAGCTTGAACATATGCCTCCACAGTTAGACTGGCGCCAAACACCAAGCATCACATATGGATAAGACATCATTAACAGAGCCCCAGGTGTTCAGCAAAATGTGGAAAATGGCCAATTTGTATTCACTAAACAACTCCTTAATGAAGGGGTGCAACGGAAACCTAAGACCCATCTCAAAATCCGCCTTATATACAGCTATAAACCCCGGCAGCGAGTCCAAAACAGTGGCGATCGCCTTTGGCTTATATAACATAAAAGGGTTTTTTACAAAGTATCCGGTTGCGAAATACTCTAATTCTCTATCCAAAGACGCTAACCATACCGGCCCATTAAAGAAAAAATCTGGTCCCCCTCGGGATCCAAGGGAGGGTAAACTATCTCGGCCCAGGATGTGCTTGCTTCCTACTCAGCCGTTGTCGGTGGTCGGACTGTCACTACACCATTATTCAAAAAAGAATCTAAATAACTACGTGTTTTGGAAGGGATGCTACGTAAACCTCCCATGGATACGGGATTTCCCCCTCGGACTCCTCCTCAAGGCTTTCTGAGTCACATGTCAAAGGTACCCCTCGGGTATTATCAAACCAGATTCCACACTAAACACCCCCTCGGATACAAAAAAGGGAAAAGGCTTGGGAGGTGCTCGGATCAGATTGAGCATCCATTATTTATCAAACAAGTGCTCAAATGGCCAAGAGGCCTTATTCAAATTGAACTAAGTTAATGAAGCAAAACAAAAAAAGAACATACCTGAGTTCAAGACCTTCAAAGGTAATAAGAACACTCAAAGAAGATTAGAGAGAGAAAGTATAGAGAGAGAGAAGAGAGCAAATGCAAATAAATTCAAAGTAAGGAAATGAAAATGGAACTTTAAATACCCTCCTCTCTCTTTGGCACTATTCACTCTCAAAAAGTCTTTCAAATAATACTTAGCACAGAGAGGCAAAGTCAACATTGGGCTCAAACTACAATCACCCGTGTGAACAGTGACAACACGCTTTCCAAGACAAAAGTACAAACATTTTGTCCATAGTGCAAACGTCTTGTCAAAAGCACAATACCCAACAAATTGCTCTCTGCATGCCCTTGGACTCATCAATTTGGTGTTGCTCTCATCACATAGCATAATCTGACTAAGTATAAAGTCCTTTCAACAAGGCATATATAGGTGCTCGAACTGTCAAGGGGCTCATTAGCCCTTGGCAATTCTGACACCCTACCTAGTTCAGTGGTCGTGCTCGGAATCATAAGGGACACCACCTACTTCTTAACTTAGATTGACTAAGTATAAAGCCCTTGCAATAAGGCGTATGTAGGTTCTCAGACTGTCAACGGGATCATTATCCTTTGGTAGTTCCGACACCCTAACTAATTCAGTGGTCGTCCTCAAACTCGTAAGGAACACCTCCTAGTTCTTAACTTAGACGAAATTTTGCGAAGTATAAAGCCCCTTCAACAAGGCATATGTAGGTCCTCGGACTGTCAAGGGGCTCTGTAGTCCTTGGTAACTCCGACACCCTAGCTAATTCAGTGGTCGTCCTCGGACTCATAGAAAACACCACCTACTTCTTAACTTAGATAAAATTTGGCCAAGTATAAAGCCATTTCAACAAGGCATATGTAGGTACTTGGAGTATCAAGGGTTTCATTAGCCCTTGGTAAATTTGACATCCTACCAAGCTCAATGGTCGTCCTTAGAATCATAAAGGACACCACCTACTTTCATAACTTAGCCAAATTTGGCTAAGTAAGATCGCCAACGATACATAGGCAAGCGTATGCCTTAGGACTCCAAATGAGCTTCATACAATGCAGCCCTTGGAATTCGAAGGAAAATTCCATGAGGTAGCCCTCGGAATTCACTGAACAGTACCCAGGGTTGTCCTCAAAATCCACTTGGCCAGTACCACACGGTACTGTCCTTGGAATTTGAAGAGTAATCCCAAGGTGGCTCCCTCGGAATTTGAGGAACATTACCACATGGTACCTCCCTTGGACTCCCACAACACAAGCCCCAAGTGCTGTCCTCGGAATTCAAAGAGCAAGTACCACATGGTACCTCCCTCAGACTCCCATAGCACAACACCAAGGAGCATCCTGGAGAACTTGATGAACAATACCAAAGGGTTGTCCTCGGAATTTGAGGAACAGTACCACATGGTACCTCCCTCGGACCACCACAACACAAGACCCAAGTGTCGTCCTCGAAATTCAGAGAGCAAGTAACACTTGGTACCTCCCTCAGACTCCTATAGCACAACAGCAAGGAGCAGCCCTCGGGATTTGATGAACAGTAACAAAGGGTTGTCCTCAGAATCTGACAAACATTGTCAAAAAACTGCTCTCGGAATTTGAAGAGTAATAAGGTGCTGCCCTCAGAATTTAGGGAACAGTGCCAAGAGGCTATCCTCGCAATCTAAAGAACAAGTGTTGTCCTCGGCTTCTAAAAAACACTTTAAGTCAGAATCGCTTTCCGACAATGGCCTAATCCGTCAACTCACAGGGTCGTTATATGTTACGCCCTTGGCGCGGGGTGAATTGTTTGGGCTCACCTAGTCCATGGAAAAGACGAAAATACCCCTTATTCCTAGTAACATGGGATTGGAAATTACAACATCTGGGATCTCACATCTCCAGATTCTCTTTCCAAGAATATGTGCCTATAAAAGCATCAACCACCAAAACAGTAAAGGGTACCTGATCAGTTGTCCACCTACTCACTACTTTTGCTTACATGAGCTTACGTCATTATTCCCATCACAACTCTGCATCGCTGAATTCATTGGAGGGGCTACTCCCAGAAACCCTCGGCTAGTCTTTCATCTGTTTTGCAAGTTCTCTTAGTAGCACGTGACTTGAGACAAGACTGCACGTGATCATCTTGTAATCATCCGTCATATCATCTAAAGTTTCTTGGCGAAAACAAAATCAAATTGGCACCCTGAAGCATATATTTTAACTCTTATTAGAAAAAGCTTCATCTAAAGCCGAAAAAGTCGTTTGGGTGCATGGAACACAAGTAAATATTGCATGAGCCTATGAGGAGACTAGTGAGCAACAAGAGAGCACGAATGTCCCATGTTTCCAGTATCAGCTTCACAATTTCAATAAACTTCTCCATTGGAATGAAGTTAATCAATCACTTTGTTAACCATTTTTATTAGGATTTTTGTTAAAAACCACCTAAACTTTTCACGTTTTTAGAAACTCCCACCTTAATGAATTATTCTTTTAAATTTCCGCCTACCATCTTCAACTTTAAAAAACTCCCATCATTTGACGATTTTTGTTAAATTCCATTCAAAAAACCGTAAAGTGAGTCCCACATATGCATTTTAATATTTATTTACGCTGAAATCAAAGTCAATTTCATCAATATAAGGACGAAATCTGAACAAATTTGGAGCAAAATTGGAACGAATTACAACTATTTGGAACGAATTGCAACTATTTCAAGTTCGATTTCGTTTACAAAATGTATATGCGGGGACCCACCTAACGATTTTGTTAACGAAATTTGACAAAAACCTTTAAGTGGTGAGATTTTTTTAAAAAAAGGAAATGGTAGATGGTAATTTAAAAAAGAAATTCATTAAGTTGAGAGTTTCTAAAAACGTAAAAAGTCTAGGTGGTAAAGTGCAATTTATCCTATTCATTACTAACCCCCGCAAGAAAAATGCTCTAATCCTCTCTTCTTTTATTGCTCTTACTTTCACATATGAACTACCAACTCATGTATGATGTAGCTCTTGGTATAACCATGGTAAGCACTAAGCAGTGTGCTAATTGCATATGATTCTCTAATCATCAGCAGCTAAAAACTGCACTTGTAATGCCTCACAAACTCCTTACAATAGAAATAAATTAAATGACAATGTTGATATTATTATGATCACATTTTAAATACTTCCTCCGTTTTTATCCAGATGTTAAGTTTTTCTTTTAACGGGCTCCTTGGTATTTTTTGAGTAAGAGAGGTAGAGGGAAATATTAAAAAATGGGCCCCAAATGACTGAAGAGACACAATTATTAACCAAAAAGAAAAGTGTAACAGCTAATTCTTAACTTCCTAAACGGAATGTGTAACAGCTAAAAAATGGATGAAGTAATAAAAGTACAATTAGTAATTAAATAAATTTTAAAGCTTCTTACATCTGCACATCAATGAAAGATCTGAATCAGAAAACTGAGTGCAACAATATAATTGCTGAGTCCCAATATCTGGAAACTAACCACTTCAAAATTGTTCGAAATGAAATGACTTCTAATAGTTTTGACTGAACTATTGGCACCATGTGCGTGAGTTGTGAAATATCCTAAATCTGACCAACCAGTTGAACTTGAAATTCTTGTAAATGGCCATTTTAAGCAAATCACAAAGAGCAGCCTGCAAAAGAGAGGGTAATGGTCTACTACAGATGAGAATAGAGATTCAAGAACTAACAAGTGTGTTTGGGAATGCCATAAGTAAGTACCAACCAGAGATATGTCTCAACAACCATATGCCGTTCATATAAATTAAACAGCATTCATTGCAACAATAAACTTTTTCTACACCTGCCCCAGAAGCCGAATCCAGAGAGCTATTTACCCATGTTCCTTTAGTAAAATTTAGATGTGTCCTCGTTTAGAATAGAAAGCTTTTACAAAGAAAATCAAAATTATTTGATGAAACTTGCGTACAGCAATACCATAAAGGCGTAAATGCCCTACATAGATTATTAGAACCTGCCCTGCTCTAGCCTAATCTTATACTTCTCAGGCGCAGGCGCATTATCATACAAGAGTATTACACTCTTTCGATTTGTTATATCGACCAGTCAACATTAAAAAAGAAAATAAAATTGGGGACACTAATGGTTTTACTATCTTCATATACACTTGAATTAATGGGGAAAAGAGTTTCCTGACCCCGTGTTTTGATAAGGGAACTGGGTGGAAGGAGGAGGGATTAACTTTCCCTTGTTTGGCTATAACATGGGGAAGGGATCTAGTAGAAATCAGTCATTTTCCATCCCTTCGTGATAAACCATATCCTTCCAATATTGGATATAATTGTAAGAAAAAAGTCAAGGTCGCTCCTCTCTCCTTGCTTCCACCCTCCTCCCTCTTTCCCCAGCTTTCTCTACCTGCCGCTCCATGATTGCCACCCAATAAAGGGTAATAGACCTTGGGAAAAGGTGAATCAATGCTTCATTGCATAATGCTTATCTAACATGAATACGCCTAAATGGTATGGAATAACTAGTTTTCTGAAAATCTAGCACAAAGTTCTAACCATTTATGATTTTGATACGAAATATCTACTTGAAATTGTTCCCCATAACCACGACTATGTGCTACAGCCAGCTACGAGCAATTGAGAATCCAAAATTCTTTAAATACATGAAAATGTTTCAAGTTCATTTATTAAGATGCGTGTAGAATTGTAATTGCATCAAAGGCACATATTGTAATGATATTATGACCTACAAGCAATATACGAAAAGAAAACAAAATTTAAAAAAGTTCAAAAACATGATTGAAATATGCAGATAACCAACTGGTCAAGAAACCATGAGAATTTTAAAATAAACCATATACCACAACGAAAAAGAAGATATTTATCATTAATATTGCCAACGAAATCCCAAAACAAAAAACCATCATCAACATACTGCAATTCGATCTTATAGCACCAATGAGCTAGGCACTGAAAATGCATTTTTACTTCAGTAATAAAAAATTATTTAACATCTATGCTATCTATAATGACAAGGAACCAAAGCCACTTTTTTCGACCACATGTTATATGTAGGATAGTAACATATTGACAGCGTCAATCCTAATTGTGAAGACTTATAAAGCATATAAAAGTTTACAAAGGTCACATTACCCGTTTTCAAAACATGGAGAGCTTAGAAACTCCGGGAAACTCAGGGAAAACATTTTCTTTCAATAACCAGCAATAGACCCAGAGCCCCCCGGCTTTGAGGATCTTTAGTGTCAGAATAGGATATCTTATCTCCAACAATCCTGTAGGTCAACAATGCTACTTTAAAAGCGTTTCTATTTTGGTTTTCCGAGCTAATTCTACTCCCTCCGTCCCAGAAAGTTCTTCCCATTTCATTATTTTATACCTCACATATATTCTAGTTTTTGTGATACCCCTTTTTCCTGACTGTACGAAGTATAAGTTGCCCTATCGTCCGCTCCCAATCGGTCAATAGGTCATGCTTTGCAAGGTCTCTAGTCCCAAAAATAAAAGTCTCAACTGATATTACTCTCAGAATTTGGAAACAATAACAGCCAGTCTACCAAGACTCAGTAGAAGGTTGAAATACTGATTTAGCATATGTTTTGATGGATCCGCAATACGCAAGGAGAAACAATTCAATTATGTACAATCACCAACCCAATCAAAATAATTTTGTTCCTTAAAATGAAGTTAATCATTCTGCTAACAAGCAGATCTCTTAGCTCATCTTATGCTTCAGATTTCAGCTTTGTGGAATATCACATTAATCATAAAAAAAGTTATTGTGACCCCTTATTAAATCTTACAGTTACAATTAAAGACTAATCCATGGAGGAATGAATTTGGTAACACAATGAAGAAAACAAGCATGGGACCATTAGCGTATTTGAAACATAAACCAAAATATAAACTTTGTTCATATAATTCTACCATATCAATTGCAATGCGTTCCGATTAATAAAAAAAAACATTCAATGAGGCAAAGATATCATATAATTAGGACATAAAACAAGACAATAAGAAAGAGATAGACCTTAGTTGTTGTAGAGGAATTGCAGGCGATATTGAACGAGGGGGCTGAGTAAGAGATAGAAATCTTAAAGTGGCAGCAACTTAAGGAGAATGAAGCAGAGGAAAGCCAAGAAAATGAAAAGGAAAAGATAATCGAGAATCACAAAGAACTTGGGCGACCCAATACTATTATAACTCCTTTTCCTATTGTGTTTAACCAAATTATCCGTGTCGCCCAGTTGTTCCAGTCTTGCCATGACTCTCCTCTCCTCTCTACCTTCTCGTCTTCTCCGTCTACCGTTTCTCTTTCTGATCTGCGAACCAGGATTTGAGTTTCTACTTGTCCACGCCTCCTTTCTTCTTCAATATTGTTTAGCAAAAATTGTTAATTACCATTTTTTATACTTCCTCCATTTCTTTTTAATTGCAACAAAGGGGTATTATTTGTGAGACATAAAAAATTCCTTTGTTGCAATTAAAGAGAAACGGAGAAAGTATAATAAGATTAATATAGAGTCGGTCTACACTAAACTAGACAATTTTAGCAAAAGTTAAATGTAGCAAAAAGTTAAGGTTTTTTTAGTAAAAGTTAAGATTTTGTAATTAAAAGTTAAGTGTTAGGAATGAAAAGTTGATTTTTTAAACAAAATTTACTATTTTGTAATTAAAAGTTAATGTTTAACAATCAAAAGTTAAGGTTTTGTAATCAAAAGTTAAGTGTTATGAATGAAAAGTTAAGGTTTTATTGTCAAAATAAAACCCTAAATTTTTCCCCAATTCGATTTGATTGGGTGTTAAATGGGGATTTAACATTCCAATTCGTGAAAAGCGTTTGAATTAATGAAATTGAAACTAAAAAGAAGGGGATTTTATGCTTGAATTGACCTAATTATTGCTCAGCCTTCTTCGATTTCTCTCCCCCAACTGCAGAAAATCGAAACATAGACCAAGGGAGAAGGCAAAGGTGAAATAAGGCGATCTACCGCTGCTGCGTCGAAGAAGCCGCCCGGAGAATCGTTAAGGATCCGTCTTGAAGCCGCCGGAAAACGAGTGTGTCGTAGTACCGCCATGATGCCGTGTGGTTGAGGGGAGTGAAGAGAGTGAGGGAAGGTTGCGGGTGGTGGTGGTTTAGGGGAAGGGGAGTGCAGGGTTGGCGTGGTGGTGATGGTGGTTTCAGAAAGGAGGTAGGAGAGCAGTGAGGGAAGGTTTTGGGTTGGAAGTTTCAACGTTTGGGAGGGAGAAGAAGTGAGGAGAGAGAGTGGGTCTATATTATTTTTAGTGCGTACCAGGTCCACCCAAGAGTTTCTCCCTTTTATAAACAACATTTCGTAAATTACCATTTTAAAGTTTTTTTTAAATTACCACATATTATATCCAAAACTTCATAAACTCCTACCTGTTTATGTTTTATGTTAAGAAAACGGTTATGTGGGGCCTACACATAACTAATCTAATAAACTTTAAAAAAAACCCAATTGAATTCTCCCTAACATTTTTCAACTCGAATTGAAGAGTAAAGGTGGAATGAAATTGCAAAAAGGATAAAGTTGTGGGCAATTGCATTCAATTGGGAGGGAATCGAATTGAATTATGTGATTTTCACTTTAAAAAGGTAAGTGTATAATCCGAATTAGGGGTTTTGTTGCCGAAAATTAGGTTTTTTTTGCCTAAATTTCGCTAAGATATTTTGAGGGTGAATTTGGGTCCAATTTCTTCTTGAGGTGATTAATTGAGCAAAGTTAAAACCTATTTTTTTGTTAATGCTTAAATTATGCAAACTGAATTTGCTCCTCTCAATGCTCTATCTTCGACAAAGATGGTGTTTTGGGGCCTAGTGCTTTTCTTAGTAACGAGGAAGAGAGTGAGTTATGTGGTGGAGAGAGAAAGATTGGGGTAAAAAAATCTCTGGTAATAATGGTGGTAAGTGGAGAGGAAAATAGAGGAAGAGTATGAGGAGGGAGAAACGGAAAGAGGAAACAAAAAAGGAGGCAAATAAAACCATGTGGGCTCCACTTAACGCTTTTCTTGACAGAAAACGTTAATAGGTGGGAGTTTTAAAAGATTTGCATATAAAATGTGGTAATTTATGAAAAAAAATCTTCAAGGTGGTAATTTACAAAATGTTGTTATAAAAGGTGGTAATTAACAATTTTTCCATTATAATCTTATAATTATTTTCCTTTATGCATCATAAACAAACATATAGCGTGAATACCGTCCACATAAGTTTGGTTATGAATCCGCCTTTTTTTCTAAGCTTCAGTAGCACCTTTTGGCTTTTTTTTAATGAAACCTGCTTTGATGCAAAGGCTATGCCACGATATATCTGTTAACACAATCTGCTTCTCATCTGGTCTTCAAAGGACGAATAATGCTTTTGTATTTCGCAATACAACAAAGTCAAATCATAGCACATTTAAAGGAAATTTCCAATAGTATACAATAACTTTTGTGAATTCTCAATAGTAAACCTTAATTATTTTGGGTCTCAATGGTATACCTAAACTATTATTAACTTCGCAAATGTAATATTGTACATGGAATATTCCGTTAAATAACTGAATACTCCATCAAATTATAAAATTAAAATAAAAGCCACAACCCCAAATCTCTCTCCACCAGCACCACAACTCAGCATCTACCAGCCCCCACCAGCCACAGACACAACCCATCGCCGAATACACCCAACAATGGGGAGCTTCCATAAGAGAGAGAAAACCACCGGCGCGGAAAACGGTAGTGTTACTCTGGTGGCGAAAGCAAAGAGGAGTGTTGAAGGAACAACGGTGTGAGGATGAAGTGATTTCTGATAATAAAGTTAGAATTGCTGCCATTAGAGTTTTTATGGCATCTAATTCAAAAAACAAACCCTATGAAGCATTCAGTGAAGAACACTGGTCGATTGGTGTGTGGTTTTGGGTGTTTTGGAGAGAAAATGGGGTTTTTAATAAGCAACATTAATGGGGTAAATGGGAAAATTATTTAGGGGTATTTTGAAAAGAGAAGAGAAGACAAGAAAGGGGAATGAATTACACAATAGCTTATAATTTCACGTTGTTGTTGGATAATGGTGGACAAGGCTTGTAACATGGGGTAGGGGTGCTGCAGTAAGGTTCAAATTGGTGGTTAGGTAAGAGGGTGTTGGCGGTGGTGAGGAGAGAGAGAGAGGAGTAGTGGGAGGAGATAGAGAAAGGATTGGTGGTTGTAAGGTGATGTAAGGTGGATGAGGTTAAAAATTAACAGTTTTTGGTTGATAATGCTACATTTGGGAAATTAATAATAGTTTAGGTATACCACTGAGATTCAAAATACTTAAAGTCTACCATTGAAGAGGGCTGAGGAGGATGGGACGGAGGCTCTGCGACAGGAGCAGAAGCCTCTAGAGGCTCGGCCACAGTATGAAAAGGTGGCGGAGGAGGCTCAACCACAGGAACGGAAGGAGGTTGAGGAGGCTCGATCACGGGAGGGGAAGGAGGTCGAGGAGGCTTTCTCATAGGAGGGAAACGAGGTCGAGGAGGCTCACTTGTAGTAGGAGAAGGATGCCGAGGAGGCTTGTTCGTAGGAGGGGAAGGAGGTCATTGTGTCTTATGTCTTGGAGGAAAATGAGGTTGAGTTGATGACCGTGCACGTGGTGGAAGAAAAGCACGAGATGAAGAGACCCGGCCGCGAACCCACTTAGAAGGTGGTCAGAGTAGACGCCACGAGTAGATGGTTATGACATAGTCTGAGAGTGACTATACAAAGAGACAACATGAGAAACTGGCTGTCCTTTTAGCGCCTTGGTGCATTTAGACGCTAATCCTCACAATGTCTCAAGACAAAATCGCAGGGCCTTATCATCAGTCAAATCAGAATCGTCTCCATTGCCTTCTTACATCTCTCTGCAACTGATGCCGTCTCAAATGACTAAAAGAAATGAGTAGATGTTGTCAATGGACAAACATATATTTGAGTATGGGAATTTATGGCAAATCACACGTCAATAGTATTAGTTATTAGTTGTTTTTACTAGTTTAGAAAAGTATTAAATGTTTATACATATCCCTAAAGGCTACCTATATTGTCTTATCAATATTATATATGGGTGATAATAATAATCAAAGTTTACAAATATTGACTTTAAATAAATCAAACATGAACACTACAAGAAATCAGATCAATTAGGCGACCTTATTCGCAATTGTAGGTCCAAAAATTGCCCTTTTAGATCGAATAGGGTGATTTTTTGGTCGCCTTTCACTCGCCATACTTTCTCCATTGTATTTGGATAGTTAAGGTCGCCCTATTTGATACGATCAAAGAGGGCAACCAATTTTGCCTTTCTTACACCAAATAGGGCGAGTTGTGTCGCCCTATTTTATACGATCAAATGGGGCGACCGAGTTATCGGCTTTATTGGTATAAAACTAAATAGGACAAGACTTGTCCCCCTCAATGACAAATACATCAAATAAGGCAATAATTAGTCTCCCTTTTATGCCTCTATCTACTATGAGAAATGTATCGAATAATACTACTTTAATAGCCTTCTTGCATCTGTTATGAACATCTATATTTCGTTGGAGACGTATTGAATCACGCAGCTTTAATGACCTTCTTTCATCTGTTATGATTCTTATGAATATCAATATTTCGTTGGACGTATACAACTGATAAACTTTGATAATCATCAAAAAGACCATCAAAATTTTCCATAATAAGTCTATATTTCATGGTCACATCAAAACATTCACAATGCTCAACATCCCCATAACAAAAAAAAATCCTCACTAATTTACTTTCTACATCTATATATCTAAAAATCTTCTTTTAATCTTTTACTATATAAGCACAAAAATATAGATCACTCTATTTAGTACTTGGAAACATTGCAAACTGAAGGACTTGTCATCTATATATCATAATCATGTGTCCTGCATAAATCAAAATAGAAAATACTACCTCCGTCCTGTTTTAATTGCAACAATAGCTTGCGCACATAGTTTTAGGAAGTTAATAGAGTAGAGTGTAAGTTATATTAATTTACTGTAAAAGTTGATCTGATAGAAAGTGATGTGGTACTTTTAGGAAGTTAATAGAGTAGGGGAGTACGACCTCCGTCCCATATTAATCGCAACAATAGCTTGTGCACATAGTTTTAGGAAGTCAATAGAGTAGAGTGTAGGTTATATTAATTTATTGTAAAAGTTGATGTGATAAAAACTGAGGTGATACTTTTAGGAGTTAATATAGTAGAGGAGTATATTTTTCACATAAATCAATTAATAAGTGGGATATATTAGTTGGGTGATATATAATAAAATATGGGTGGTTCAATGCCTAAAATAGAGTATTGCAATCAATATGGGACAACCATTTATGGAAAGTGTTACAACTAATATGGGATGGAAGGAGTAATATTTTAATATTTTTCACATAAATCAATGAATGAGTAAGTATATTAGTTGGGTGATATATAATAAAATATTGGTGGATCCATGCCTAAAATAGAAGTGTTTCAATTAATATGGGACAACAATATATGAAAAGTGTTGCAACTAATATGGGACAAAAGGAGTAATAGTTAGGTTGTTGCTACATTCAATCGAAAGATTTTCAAATCTAAGTGACTTTTTAGTCTACCTATAACATAATTACCTAGACAATCTCAAGTAGAAAATGCCCAAATGGTGTCATTTTTCATGTTGACATGATCCTATAAACTATTAATACTCAATTGAAGAAAGACACAAACTCCATAAAAGAGACTAAAGACAAATGGGATAGAGAGACGGGCTCCTCCTTCTCTCTAAAAAATCCCCCTAGTGAAAAAGCCTGAAAAACAGAAAAAAAAATAAAAATACATTTTCAGCAACAACGCCAATAGCAGCAACTCTGCCATTAAACCAACAAAATCACCAAGAAAAATCCGGCAGCTGTAACCCAACGTCGGAGCCACTTCCGATCTAATTGTCATTGTACTAATGCTCGGTACTGTATCAGCTCTCATGTACAAACATAGGCAGGAGCACCAATTTGGTACGGAGGAAAGACCCATGGGAGTAGATTGCGCAGTCGAGGAGGCCGGGAAAATTCATGGAGGCTTAAGGTACGAAAATCAAACATTTGTGTTGAAAAGTAACACCAAGTACCGAAAAGGGAAAGAAACCAACAACAACAAAGTCGGTAGCAACAAAAAAGGGAGAAGGGAATGCACTATTTCCAGCAAAGTCTTTCATGGTAGTGTGCAAAATTGGAAGCCTGGACTAAATTTGATCAAGATAACTACAAAGCTCATCCATGGAGGGATGGTATTAATGACTACAACTAATGACTCTAACCCCTTTCCACTAAAGTTAGACACCACCAAAGAAGTCCACGCGGAATTCAGTCAAGGTAACACCCCCTACCCCATCATCTAATTAATGATACTTGGAGAAAAATTCATCCTACCCTTACTTTCAGTCAAAATTTGAAAGCCATTATTGTCATGAGTCTCCCTACTATTCAATCTAGTCAGACAACAAGTCTGCTGATGTAGTCATCAAAATCTTAAGGGGGAGGGGCACTTTTAGTTTGACCTCTCACAAAATCATCCAAATATACCTATTTCTAGTGGAAAAAGGATGAGGTTGGGTTTTAGAGGAAAAAGGATGAGCGTGGATTCTAGTGGAAAAAGGAAAATGGATGGCGATGATGTTGTCATGGAGGATCACGAGGACGGTGGCAAAATATCAAGTTGTGATTGGCCCCGAGTCTGATTGTGACTTAAATAAAGTAGCGGTGATTAGTGTTGACCAACACCGAGAAGAGCCATGAAAAAGTTGGAACTGTCAATGGCTTGGCAACCCTTTAGAGAGAGGTCGGATATAGTCTTTGTTTGGAGACAGTGATTGATGCTCGGAAACTAGAAAGGGTTCATAATGCATGTGGTATTTCGAAGGGTCGTTGTCTTAGTAGTGATGGATTGTCAGGGGCTATGGGTCTATGGTGGACAGACCTTGATGTGAACGTTGTTCGTATTCCGCTCACCATGAACTAGCGAATATGCGAAATGACGGAGGGTTGTTTGTTTGGTGGTTGGTGGGGTTTTATGGGTGGGAAGAGACTACACAGAAACACTTGTCCTGGCAGCTTATGTCATCTCTTCGAGGGTAGTATGTGGGCCCTTTGTTAATGGTGGGGGATGTTAATGAAAATTGTTGGAGTTAAGGCTTGCAAAGCCTACTTGTGTTTTTTCCAAACATCCCACATCTCCTATGGAAGGGAGCTTGCCTTTGTTTATTAACTCCCTTCCTCTTTATGTTTATTGAGTTGAGTACTTGGTTGGTTTTTGTGGTTGGAGATCAAACTTGGGTTTGGGCTTGCTATCACACACACACGCGCGCGCGCGCGCGTCGGCCCGGGCCGGGCCTGGGACCTGGGACCTGGGTTCTGGGTTCTGGGTTCTGGGAAGAGCTGAGCTGGAGCTTATCTTTTTGGACCCGAGCCCAACTGTGTGTAACGGTAACATGTAAAACTGAAACGTTGTTAAACGTTACAGCGTTAAATGGCCTTTATTACAGTGTTAATGGCCTTTATTGTCGCCCGTGATTTCCTCCCTCTGTTTATTACCTTCTTTATTTGGCCTGATTCTTTTACTATAAAATCAGTCCACTGCTACTTCAGTTTGGTATCCGAAAATCATTTCTCTTCTCTTCTTCTTCCTCTCTTCTAAACACTGGGTACGTGCATAAACAGTCTCCAAGATCTTTCTCTGTTAGTGGTGACTTAGAAAGGTCGCTGTGTTAACCTTGGGGAGCTTTCCGGCCAGTTGCGATTACCACCATAGTCGGGCCGTAATTGCTTTCAAGTCAGTGGTCTTCTACCGCGACACAGCCTTGAATTTAGTCTTTGCTCAGTCATTGTAAACAGTCAGTTTCTAACAATTTGAAAGCAATTACATAATTTGCAATGGCTGATTTTTCAAGCAAATCCGTGTCTCATCTGTCCAAGCTCGAATCTCTTGACGGAAACAACTACAAACGTTGGTCTTCCAAACTGCTTATGTTCTTTGAGCAATTGGACATTGACTACGTCCTTTTCAAGGACTGTCCCACTGCGCTTACTACTACAGGTGACTCATCCTCTTCTCCTTCTGCTACTGAAATTAAGAAGAAAGAGGACGAAATTCAAAAATATGTAAAAGATAATAAAACTGTCCGTTTCCACCTCCTTAATCCGATGATCAATAATCTGTATGATTTGTTTATGGTTCATAAAAGTTCAAAACTGATTTGGGAGGCCCTTGAGAAAAAATATGGGGCTGATGATGCTGGAAAACAGAAATATGTTGTTGGCAAGTGGCTGGCTTTCCGTATGGTTGATGATAAGCCAGTCATGGATCAAGTTCATGAGTTCGAAAATCTCTGTGCTGATGTTCTTAATGAGGACATGAAAATTTGTGAAGTATTTCAAGCTAATGTTTTACTAGAAAAATTTCCCCCCTCTTGGAGAGATTTTAGAAATAATCTGAAACACAGAAAAGAATTCCTGTCTCTTCAGGAATTAATTAGTCATATGAGGATTGAAGAGGCAAATCGCCTTAAAGACAATCTAGATTCAGTTTCTGTTAATACCACTAAAGCTAACCTGGTGGAATCTGCTGCTCCATCAGGCTTTGATAAGTTTAAGGGAAAAGGGAAAAAGGGTAATAACAAAGGAAAAAAGCAAGGCAAATTTAACAAACCGGATAGCAAGATTCAAAAGAAGTCTGTCCTCTGTTATGTCTGTGGCAAGCCAGATCATAAGGCTTACCAATGCCCTCAACGCCAAGGTTCTGTGCAAAAACAAGGACCTCAGGCCAACCTTGCTGAATCAAACGACATTGTCGCTGCTGTGGTTGTTGAAGCAAATCTGATCGAGAACAGTACTGATTGGATTATGGACACTGGGGCCTCAAGACATTTCTGTGCAAACAAGGAGCTGCTCCATGATTTTCAGGATGCTTCTGAAGGCGAGTGTGTCTACATGGGCAATGCTGCAACTGCTGGAGTACTTGGACGAGGAAAGGTCACTCTTAAACTTACCTCTGGAAAAACCCTCTCCCTTTCTAATGTGTTGTATGTTCCTACTATGCGTCGCAACTTAGTGTCTGGTGCCTTATTAAACAAAGCTGGTTTGAAAATTGTTTTTGAGGCTGACAAAGTTGTAATGACTTGTGGTGGGGAATTTGTTGGGAAGGGGTATTTAAGTGGAGGGTTATTTATTCTGAATGTTGCTTCTTCTATTTCTGCTGTTTTTAATAAAACTGTTTCTGGTTCTGCTTATATTGCTGAGTCTTTAAATTTGTGGCATGGTAGATTAGGGCATGTGAATGTTGCTTCCATTAAGAGACTAAGGACCTTAGCTTTAATTCCCAATCTGTCGACTACTGAGTTTTCTAAGTGTCCAGTTTGTGTTGAAGCAAAATTCACTAAGAAACCTTGCAAAACTGTGACTCAAAGGACCACACAACTTCTAGAGTTGATTCATACGGACTTAGCTGACTTCCAGAACACTAGAAGTAGAGGAGGAAAATTCTGGTATATTTCATTTGTTGATGATTGTTCGAGGTACACTAAGATTTACCTTCTCAAAACCAAAAGTGAGGCAGGGGAAGCTTTCATCAAATATAAGGCCGAAGTAGAAAACCAACTTGATAGGAAAATCAAGAGGGTTAGATCTGACAGAGGTAGAGAGTTTGAAAACTTCTCTTTGAATGACCATTGTGAGAAATTGGGTATTATTCATGAACTTAGTGCACCTTATGTACCCCAACAGAATGGTATAGCTGAACGGAAAAATAGGTCTTTGAAAAACATGATGAATGCTATGCTTGTAAGTTCTGGGTTGCCTGATGAAATGTGGGGGGAAGCAGTCCTTTCAGCCTGTCATGTTCTTAACAGAGTACCTCACAAAAGGTTAGATAAGACTCCCTATGAATTATGGAAGGGGCTTACTCCAAACTTGAGCTTCTTGAGAGTGTGGGGGTGTCTAGCTAAAGTTGGGCTACCTGACTATAAAAGGTCAAACATTGGACCTAAGACCTTTGATGCAGTATTTATTGGTTATGCTCATGCTGCCTATAGGTTCATGACTTTGAGTGATAGGTCTATTTGTGAGTACAGTGACGCTGAGTTCTTTGAACATGTTTTTCCCTTGAAAAAGGGTGATGTTGCTTCCATGCCTTCATGTTCTTCTCCTACGGTTGTTTTACCTACTTGTTCTACGCACGACGTTTCCTTACCTACTAGTAATGTTACTGCTGATTTGACTTTAAGTAGTACTTCAGTTGATTTGCATGTTGGTAGTTCTGGTGCTACAGATGAACCTAGGAGAAGTAAAAGACCTAGAGTAGCAAAAGACTTTGGTTCTGATTTTGTCACTGCTTTTCTGTCTGAGAGCTCTTGTATTGACTTGTTAAGTGATGAATTGGTCTATGCTTTCATGATAGAAGAGGACCCTAAGACTTTTGAGGAAGCAATGAGATCTGTGGATGCTAGTTTTTGGAAAGAGGCCATTAAGAGCGAGCTAGATTCCATAGTGTCTAACTCCACTTGGGAGTTAACTTACTTACCTAAGGGATCAAAGACCATAGATAGCAAATGGATCTTTAAAAAGAAGTTGAGACCTGATGGGACCATTGAGAGGTTTAAAGCCAGACTTGTGATTAGGGGCTTCACTCAAAGGAAAGGACTAGATTACTTTGACACTTATTCTCCTGTGACTAAGATAGCCACCATTAGGACCCTGTTAGCTCTTGCTGCTATTCATGACTTAGTCATACATCAGATGGATGTTAAGACTGCTTTCTTGAATGGTGACTTAGAGGAGGAGATTTATATGTCTCAACCTGAGGGTTTCGTGGTGCAAGGTCAAGAAGATAAAGTGTGTAAGTTGAGGAAGTCCTTATATGGTCTCAAACAAGCACCAAAACAGTGGTATGAAAAATTTGACAGTACTATTGTGTCAAATGGCTTCATTGTCAACAACTCTGACTCTTGCGTTTACTCAAAGCTAATAGGATCAGATTGTGTAATCATATGTCTTTATGTGGATGACATGTTGATCTTTGGTAACAATTTAAAGGTGGTCAATGATACCAAACTTTTCTTGGCATCGAAGTTTGAGATGAAGGATTTGGGAGAAGCTGATGTGATTTTAGGAGTAAGACTTAAGAAAACCTCCGGTCGCATCTCCCTTAGTCAGTCTCATTATGTGGAAAAGGTGCTTAAAAAATTTAACTCCTTTGATGTTGCTCCAGTGAGTACACCCTATGACCCTAGTATTCATTTGACTAAGAATTTAGGAGAAAGTGTTTCTCAAGGTGAATATGCGAAAGTCATAGGTAGTTTGATGTACCTCATGAACTGTACTCGACCTGACATAGCCTATGCAGTGAGTCGACTGAGTCGGTATACTCATAACCCTAGTAATGAACATTGGAATGCTCTTCATCGTCTTCTTAGATACCTGAAAGGAACAGTTGATCTATGTTTGCACTACTCTAAATTTCCTGCTGTACTTGAAGGATTTTGTGATGCAAACTGGGTTTCAGGTAATGATGAGATTAGTTCAACTAGTGGTTACGTGTTTACTCTTGGTGGTGGTGCTATTTCATGGAAGTCTTCGAAACAGACTTGTATAGCACGCTCAACCATGGAGTCTGAGTTTATTGCACTCGAGTTGGCAGGGCAAGAAGCTGAGTGGTTGAGAAACCTTTTGTCTGATATTCCATTATGGGGAGGGCAGGGTGCTCCTGTCTCCCTTCACTGTGATTCTCAAGCAGCCATTGGCGTTGCTAAGAACAGTGTCTACAATGGTAAGAAAAGACACATACGGATCAGACATGGAGTCGTGAAACAACTCCTGAAAAATGGGGTGATTTCTTTGGACTATGTCAGGTCCGAGAGAAATCTTGCTGATCCCTTTACTAAGGGATTATCTAGGAGAGTTGTCCTAGAGTCGTCGAGGGGGATGGGGCTTAGGCCCATTAGTTGAGAGTTTATGGTGGATACCCGTTTGTGGTCAAACGAAGCCATAGAATCTTAGCTTGCACTACATTACTCATCCCTATGGCATGTTGGTAGTGCTTTCTAAATCCATAGCCTGTTTGGTGGTGCTATTGAGACGCACTTGATGGATTTATATTGAGAGGTTGAGCTTTTGCTCTTAATAGTTTCATATCCCTCGGGGTGGTGTTATTGAGGAACACTTAATGGACTACCTACGTAAGTGTGGAGGTTAAGCCGCCTTCTATGAAAGACTGGGCTGTCTTTCTAGAGCACTTATGAGACCCAAGGTGTGCGCATGGCTATAAAGCGCTTGTGTTGTATCGCGGAGACTGCACGTTCTTAAGGTAGGTATGTGTTGTGGGGGTCTCAACGGAACTCTGGTGAGTTCAAGAGAAATTCACTCACTAGAAAGTAAGTTGTTGCCTCACTCCACTATGTATCAATTCAAATCGAAAGATATTGATGCTTAAGTACCTCTCTTTCTTTACCCAGGAATTTCTTTTGCTTTTCAAAGCCTTTGTGGGGGATTGTTGGAGTTAAGGCTTGCAAAGCCTACTTGTGTTTTTTCCAAACATCCCACATCTCCTATGGAAGGGAGCTTGCCTTTGTTTATTAACTCCCTTCCTCTTTATGTTTATTGAGTTGAGTACTTGGTTGGTTTTTGTGGTTGGAGATCAAACTTGGGTTTGGGCTTGCTATCACACACGCGCGCGCGCGCGCCGCCCGCCCGGACCGGACCGGGCCGGGCCTGGGACCTGGGATCTGGGTTCTGGGTTCTGGGTTCTGGGTTCTGGGAAGAGCTGAGCTGGAGCTTATCTTTTTGGACCCGAGCCCAACTGTGTGTAACGGTAACATGTAAAACTGAAACGTTGTTAAACGTTACAGCGTTAAATGGCCTTTATTACAGTGTTAATGGCCTTTATTGTCGCCCGTGATTTCCTCCCTCTGTTTATTACCTTCTTTATTTGGCCTGATTCTTTTACTATAAAATCAGTCCACTGCTACTTCAGTTTGGTATCCGAAAATCATTTCTCTTCTCTTCTTCTTCCTCTCTTCTAATCACTGGGTACGTGCATAAACAGTCTCCAAGATCTTTCTCTGTTAGTGGTGACTTAGAAAGGTCGCTGTGTTAACCTTGGGGAGCTTTCCGGCCAGTTGCGATTACCACCATAGTCGGGCCGTAATTGCTTTCAAGTCAGTGGTCTTCTACCGCGACACAGCCTTGAATTTAGTCTTTGCTCAGTCATTGTAAACAGTCAGTTTCTAACAAAAAATTTTCATTAAATGAGAAGTATGGCGGTGCTATAAGGGGAGAACGTCTAATGGATGCGTTTCGGAAAGCTATTGATGTTTGTTACCTTCGGGACTTGGGGTTCTGAGGCAGTATTTTCACCTGGCAACGTGTCAACAGCCTAGAAACTCTGGTGAAAGAACGTTTGGATCGTGCCCTGGCTTCGGATGATTGGTGTGAGTTTTCTTCCTTATTACGAGGTTATCCACCTTCTTATTTATCGTTTGCACCATGCTCCTATTCTAGTTAAAGTTGTCAAAGTTGCAATGCGTAGAGGAGGGCGTAAAGATTTTAAATTCGAAGCCATGTGGCTATCGAATGATGATTGTGGTGTCGAGGTGGCTCGTGCTTGGAATGCTGAAGTTGGGGTGTACATTACAACCAAGTTGGTTGGTGTGGTGAATATCTTAGTGCGTGGGCGAAAAATACATTTGGAGACCTAAAGAAGAAGATTAAGGACGCTGAGAAAAGTTTGAAAGATGGGCTGGATTTTATTAATGTTATGTCGGTTCATCTTTTTCTGGTTTGCCCCTCTTACCAACCCACACTTGTTTGTTTTATTCTAATTTCAGCTTTGTTTGGGCTTCTTCTCCAATTCCACCTCCTCTTCATCTTCCTATCTCTGAATACACCTACTGACGAATGGTTCTCATCCTAAATTCCCAAATCTTCTTAAATCTATGCCGGGAGAAGTGACCTTGATGGTTCTCATCAAACATTCGTCAGGAGATTTAAGCAAATGTCATGGTGGATGAAAGAGAAGTGAAGAGTAATGATGTAGTTGGTAATGGAATTTGTTGGATTTTGTAAAAATGGGTTAATTATGGTAAAGGATCGAGAACATGAGGAGGTAAATTCCCAATTTATGAGAATGTTTGATAGGGATGAGAACCATGAGTTGGGAATTGGGAATCGATTTCCAAATATTTTGGTTCTCATCCCCATAAGACATTCTCCACGACACCCCATCAATTCTCCTCCGATCTTCAATCTGGAAATCCAAACGACATATTCTACTCGGATATGTGACAGTCAGAAGGTCGAATTGTACATCAAAAAGCTAGTACGTTATGTACTTTTTCCAATTGTATTTTGGTTTAGTCAATTATTTATGCATTTAGCAGGTTTAATCAACTATGCGTTTTGGATTAATAGTGGTTTAGTCAATTATACGTTTAGGTTTAATCAATATTGCGATTTAGATTAATTATAGGTGGCAATCGGGTCGTTTGTGTCGGGTGTGGGTCGGGTCAATTCGGTTCGGGTTTGTTTCCTGTATGTCATTTCAGGTTCGAGTCGGGTTTCAGGTATGTCAGTTTTGGGTCGGGTTTCGGGTATGTCGCTTTCGATTCCGGATCGGGTCAATTTTCGGGTCGTTGGCCTAGTCCTCTAACAACGGTACATAATTCTTCATCGTTGATCTTGGAATTAACGTGTTAGGTTTAAGGGAGGATTGATATCAGAGCACCACCTTTATATAGGCTTTACTTGAAATCAAAATAAAAATTATAGATAAATATTATTCAGATCAGTATCGGGTCGGGTCAATTTTTGGGTCGGGTCGGTATGGGTCAGGTCGGGTTATTTCGGGTCTCGGGTTGATTTCGAGTCATCGATTTCGGATCAATTTCGGGTCTCGGGTCGGGTTGTTCAGGTCGGGTCACTTTTGCCAGGTCTAAGATTAATCGACTCAACATTTTGCAGTTTACAGTTTGATGTAATTACCTTAAGATTTTGAGTGTAAATAATAAATCTTTTCTTGTAGTTCAGTTGCGAAAATACTACAGATTGCTATTTTAACCAAAGTTTAGTCTTTTCCCTTTTGCTATTTTTGTAAAATTGGAGATTTGTGGTTATGGTTTATCAAATATGATGAATTCCTTATAGGAAGATGTTTTGGGCATCTCAAGGAGCTATTCGTGGCTGGAAAATAACATAAAAACCAAATATAGGTCATATTAAATTATGTGTATTCTACATTGAAAAGCTATTGTTTGGTGTTGCCTCTTACATTTTGATTATAAATGCATTTGCACATTATGACTCATTCTTTTACATGTTGTATTACATTTATACGTGCATATTATTACTCATCTATTTCTACTAACCATAGCTTTTATAAGTAACGATTACTTTTTATACAGAATGAGCTAAAGACCTTTCGTAAAATATCAAAGGAGTTGCGCAAAGAACACTTTTACATCCACGTTAGACCAGACATCTCATTATCAAAGACAGACTATCTAAATGGGTTTTCAAATTAATTTCTCTTGAATAAGTTTTCCGAATTAATAATATATTCATGGATGTTGCAACTTTTGGACCTAAGCCACTGCCTATGAGTCACTGACTCAGTCTTCAACATGCACGCGGTCAGAGGCACACTCCTCCTCCCACTGCTTGAGAGCTTACAGTTTCATTTTCCTTAAATGCAAATCAAATGATCTCAAGCTACCAACATGCCTCTTTGTTTCTGCTTAAATAGATCATTAGCTATTTGCGAGAGGCCAATTCGTAAGGAAAATAAATAGTAAACGCAATTGCTAGTAGAAGTCAAGCCTACCGCAATCGAGAAGGTAAAAGGTACACCTTGGTGTACGTACCTCTACGTACACCTAATGAATATGAGTTCGTCAAAATGAGTATGAAGGAAAATAATTATGAATTGGTCAAAATGAGTACGAAGCAAAATGAATATAAGTTGGTCAAAATGTGTACGAAGCAATATGAGTATTAATATTCAAAATGAGTACGAAGAAAAATGAGTATGAATATTCCAAATGAGTACGAAATACCTAAATGAGTACGAAACCAAATGAGTATGAGTTTTTCTATGAGTTTTCCAAATGAGTATAAGTTAGTAAAGAATATAATGCCAAATGAGTATAAGTTAGTCAAATGAGTATAAGTTAGTCAAATGAATAGTATAAGTTAGTCAAATGAGTATTATTTACCTAAATAAGTATTAATCAGCCAAATTAATATATATAGTCTATCTAAACTTTGGTCGCCAGTGACAAGCTTTCCAAAAAAAACTTAGAACATAACTTTGGTGCATTCTTACCAAATGCAAGATTGAATTGCATGTAGATGTAAGTTGAGTTAGCTATACTTTCCATTGCTTTTCATGAGCAACTAAAGGGAAGTTATAAATTGGGAATATATTTGAATTGAATCATGTTTTTACAACCAATCTTCAAAGGATAGAAGGGGTCACTTGGAAGATTTAGGTTGAAGTTTCTAGTGATTTGTTGCCGATTTTGCATACTGCATTCTTCAATTCTGCCCTTTTTCGATTGTTGTTGATTTCACAACAGCATTGACGAAAGCATTTTGCTGTACAATTATGAAAATTAAATGTTCTTGATCAGATCTCCAAAACAATAATTATGGAGTAAGATTAAGAACAAAGTAAGCCAAAATCACAAAGGATTAATAAATAAAATAAAATAAAAAACATATAAAGAAAGGAGGAGAACTCATGAGAGATAATATCTTAAGCATGAGTTAACAAAACTACTAGATAAGAAAGAATGAAGGAAGTGTGCATGACATGAGTGAAGTCATGTTGATGGTTGCTACAAGCTTAAACCTATTGTTCAGTGTAATTGCGTGAATTTTAGGTACTCCCAGGTGTACAATATAATTTGCCATCGCGATCACCAATACTCATCTAGCAGCAAAATAAAAATATTATCTGGGATAGACAAGCATTCAAAAACACTGACCCCTCAAAATTGGTGCTCTGAAGAGATACTAGAATTAGCATACCTCTCAACACCAACAGACCCATGAGCAACTAATCTGCTTATGATTCACAACTTCATATATTCAGTTACACCCACACTCTCAACACCAACAGACCCCAAACCAACTACTCTGCTTGCGATTCACAACTCCATATCAACAGTCCCGACCCTGGGCCAGGCAGGCGGGGCGCCCGTCTAGGACTCATGGATGAAAGCCTTATTTTACTGGTTTAGAAAAAGAATTACATTCAATTAGTCAGCAATTGGCTATTGAACAAATAAGTTAGCGTAGCGGTGAAGAACATCTACAATGCACAATCTCCATAAATGTTCGATGCTTCCAAGTCTCATTGTTACCTTTTGTTTTCCTTTCTCTAATTCCATCACTTCAGTTGCTTCATCCAATTGGCTATATAACAATCCCATTAGATAGTGGATTTTTGTTTCTTTTACTAACTAAATAAATTTTTCTCCTGGCTCATCCACCCAATCACCCAATGTTTATTTTGCTAATCTTTCTAAGGTCAAAATGTTATTACTTTCTTGTGTTGTCCATTAACAATTTCAAATATAATATTATTTGGAATTGAACTTAATGACGCCAAAGGTTAAACCAATTTGTTGTTACACGTAAATCGACAAAGTCAAGTTGAAACCAACAAAATACTGACTTTACTTTTCTTACCCAATTTGAAACAAGAAAAATACTAGAGAAATAATCCAAAAGGGTAAAACCATCAATTACACATTTTTCAACTAGTATCTAATATGAAAACAATTATCAATTGGCAACTCAATGATCATAAATGACATAATATATCGAAGCAATTTATGAGTTTCTATGATGAAGTTGCTTAGGCACGATACCAATACGAAGATTTGTTATACGTAATAAAAGTACTTCTTATTTACAATTTATTTGTACATATCGCTTAATTTTTGAGGGCTTTATATATATCTTTCGCCCTTATGCCACCCAAATGTCATGAACAACCATATTATATGTGGTAGACATTTATACATCAACAATTTATTAGGGGTCCTATTTTTTTTTCTTCGCCCCGAACCTTGAAAATGTCAAAAATGACCCTGCATATTAATTGCACCTTCACCCAATAGAACAAAAAGAAAGATGCAATTCAAATTGCTTTTAATTAGGTTCCTAAAAGCATTACCAATAGAAAAACATAAGCAGTGGAGATAAATGAAGGTCTCAAATATTAAAACACTAGAATTCGATAGCAAATTTATCGACTCTAACCATTTTGTTTTTTTGGTAAGGAGAAGTGGCCCGGATCCCGCTCGGGTTTTATTGGTGAGAGTAGGAGGGAACGGTAAGGGAAATTCCTACCCTCAAAGTGCCCATAGTTGGGATTGAACCCCAACGTTTGAGGTTGAAATAATACTCTCCTTTCCACCAGACCAAATACTACTTAGTTCATTGACTCTAACCATGGATTACACAAATTTATCTCAAAATACAAAACTGAATTGAAACTATATTGGCAGAAACTCATCGACTCTTAACAGTTCCAAAATGAGGGTTTGTAGAAACAATCATATCAACAAATTAGAGAGAAATACCTTGTCTGAAATTGTAATTGTTGTCAATTAATTGGTTTGAGGAACTTGATTAATACATTAATTTCAACCGAAAAAGAAACCAAATGTCATAATATGGAGGGATAAAAAGTGAAATAATTTCACCATGGAAGTATTGAGAGCATCAAGAATTGGAGGACGGTAAAGAACAGCAGTTCAACAGTGAAAGATCCTCCAGATATCCGATAGCAATAACGAACCTAGAGCAACAACTGAAAGACGATGTTGAGGAAGAACGGCAGATTGGTCAGCAGTACAAGTCGCGAGGGAAGAAACCCTTAAAACTATTTTTAGGTAGTGCTCCTTGGGATTCAAGCTCGCTAATAATATCTTGCACAGCCTGTATAAATCATTTCCATCTTCAACTTCAAAGTCAAGGAAAACCAAATTGGGGCTAAAGTAAACATAAACAAAATTTGAACTGATGTTGTTCCTCAACATGGCCCCTGTTTCTGTCCAAGACAGCAACAATGTATGTAGTGGTGGGTACTTGGTGGAACATGGCTCCCAAACGTCCTTCGCGGTGGTGGTTACCTGCAAAACAAGGAGAAACCTCGGGGGTGGTTTCGAGGATCGCCTCTCCGATGCCTAAGTCAGTCCAAGTTGAGCACAAGATCTCTAGTAGAGAGAAAACGAGTATCAAGTGCAAGTATTTTGTAATTGTTTGATTGAACGTACCTTACCCATGCATGGGCATTGGTATTTATATGAGACATGGACTTGCAACTGACCTAGTAAAGTGAGTGGGCCTCTTTGGAAGTGGGCCAAGGTGGAACAAGGCCTTTATTAAACTCCAGCCTAGAGGTTATGTCTGGAGCGGTCTGCCTGAGGAGGTCCGCTCTGCCCCTGGCGCTCTGACGTGGAGTGGCAGGACCAGTGGTCTGCTGCCAGCTGGAGGTCTGCTGGGCAGACCCCATACAATTTGCCCCCCAGACCCAGTATTTGCAGATTGCAATATGTTGGGTACGTTTGTTTTTGGTCTGGCGTTCTGCTCTTCGCAGACTGATACGTGACTCTCTGGGAGTTGCTCTTCACAAACTCCAGAATGCTTCCATTTTTCCCGCCCATTTGGTTGGGGTGTTGAGCAAGGGTCATTAATTCATTTTGAATTGAATTGAATTGATGTGACTCTTTGGGTTCCCAAGGAATGTAATGATGACAAGTTAATGCTGAGTGGACGAATTATGCCTATTTAAAGGCTGAATCGACCTTTTGTGAAACTTTTCAGTCTCTTCTCTTTCGAACTCTTTGCTCTCAATCTATCCTGTTGTTCTCCAATAATTTCCTTTCGCCTTAGATATTTTCAAGTGATTTCTCTCAATTTTCCTAGGATTTGTCTGCGTTTGGAGCTCAATTTGAAGTGTTGATACTGTTGCGTTTGTGGTTTTCGTCTTCTCTTTTCTCAGCGTCTTCCGTTCTCCATCCAGGTAAACTCTTTTTCCGAGATCTACTTTTGATTTTTTCCTTCTTGGATGGTTTGGATGTGATCCTCTCTGTGTTTATAGGTTTCTCCCCCTTTTTTCTTCTGTACGCACTTATTTGCCTGTGTTTTTGAGGTTAGGGTTTTCTTTCCTTTGGTCTTCATATGCGATTGTTTATTTCCTTGTTTCATGGATCTGTTTGGTGTTGTTTCATTTCCGTTCTGCCGCTCTGGATGATAGGCTCTGCTCTGCTTCTTCAGCTGGGCTCTGTTCTGGGTGGTAGGCTCTGCTCTGCTTCTTCAGCTGGGCTCTGTTCTGGGTGGTAGGCTCTGCTCTGCTTCTTCAGCTGAGCTCTGCTCTACTGTTGTTTGTGGGATTTTTAGGGTTTGCTTTGTTTACCCTGTTATCCTCTTTATTTGCTGGGCTGTAGATCTGTGATGTGCCTTCATTGTTTTGTTTGTGTCATTTGCAAGAAAATATCCTATTTCTTGGCTATCTCTGATCTTCACATACCATACATATCCTTGCCCCCCCAGTCTGGTAGCTCAGTCTGTAGGTCTGAGGTGCCAGACTACTTTGCATGTATCTTTTTGCAAGAAAAGCAAGAAAATATCCTATTTCTTGGCTATCTCTGATCTTCACATATCATACATATCCTTGCCCCCAGTCTGGTAGCTCAGTCTATAGGTCTGAGGTGCCAGACTACTTTGCATGTATCTTTTTGCAAGAAAAGCAAGAAAATATCCTATTTCTTGGCTATCTCTGATCTTCACATACCATACATATCCTTGCCCCCAGTCTGGTAGCTCAGTCTGTAGGTCTGAGGTGCCAGACTACTTTGCATGTATCTTTTTGCAAGAAAAGCAAGAAAATATCCTATTTCTTGGCTATCTCTGATCTTCACATACCATACATATCCTTGCCCCCAGTCTGGTAGCTCAGTCTGTAGGTCTAAGGTGCTAGACTGTCTTGTGTTGTGACTTCAAGTCTGATGTATTGTCTTCTGCTTCTTGTGTTGTGCAGAATGTCTACTTCTCAGTCTGCCGCCTCCCGTGGGAAGGGTGTGGTATCTACCTCTTCATCTGAGCCAGATGAGCGTTACCCGATGGATACTCAGTCTCCGTTTTTGAAATTGGATCTGCCTCGGTGTAAGGACGAGGTGGTTCCAGAGGAATGGGAGTTCTTTGACCCCTAGAACAGCTTACGCAAGGAGCTATTGGGTCCTGAAACCAACAGGTTCCCTCCCAACTATAAGTTCAAGCCTACTCTGCCCACAGTCAAATGGGACTACAGTGATTATGAGATGCGGCTTACTGCCTTTTATGACAGCATGGGCAAGCCTTACTTGGCGAAGAAATCTGCAGATGCGTTCAAACGGGCGCATGCTGCTTATTACCTTGAGATTGCTGCGGAGATCAAGCCGCTTCGCGGATCTTGGGTAGTACTTCCCAAGGAGGGTCAGAGCTTGGCAGATGTACCAGAGGGGTACACTGCTGTTTATCTCAAGCAGTTGGAGTTTGGGCTTAGATTTCCAATCCACTGGTTTCTGGAGTGGGTTCTCTGCGAGTATAAGATGTCGCTCTGCCAGGTTAATCCCCAGTCTCTGAAGAAGGTTATGGGGTTCATTTGGGTCTGTGAAGCTTTGGACTTCCCCCTAACCATGAACCTTTTCGAGTGTCTGTTCTACTTTAAGAGGCAGGGGAGGAGTACAGCTACTTCACAGGTTCGGTACGAACCAACCATCTGACGGTCTATCCTGTTGATCTTACTCTGAAGGATTGGCGGGATAGTTTCGTCTTCGTTAGGGTACCCGACAGATAAGGGACACCATTATCAATTTAAGGCTCCTCTGCGCCCTGTGGAGCCTGACTTTCAAAAGCAGAAGGACCCTTATGTGCTGAACTGGAATGAGAGGGTAGCCTACTACTACTTCAAGTTCAAATCCAAGCCTACTGTTGGGAAGCAGTTTCTTCCCAAGTATTGGCTGCAGCATCACTATGTGATGTGTCAGAATGCCTTCCTGAGGATAGGCAAGCTGTCACCCGACTACACTACTGGTAAGTGCTCTGCCAGCCCTTATCTTTGACATTTTCATTTTCCGTTATGCTGTGCCCTGATATCACGTATTTATATAGAGTTTTCTCCCTTATTTACAAGCTAATTTGTGCGTCATTGGAGCTCTTGGGAGCTATTTTGTGCTAACTTTCGTATGCAGTTGTGGTTTCGTGTTTTAGTATTGAATTGCAGGTTTTATGGAGTTTTCTCCTTATTCCCGAGCCATTTGGAAGCAACCACGGCTTTACGAGATGTTATGAGGCACGTAGGGTGGCTCACGAGCTTTATGGATAGTTTAGGAGGTCCCAAGACCCCTAAACGTGAAGATTAGAGAGCAAATGAGTCAAAAGGAGTTTTCCGTGCATTGATCGGGCAGAAATAGCCCGATCGGGCGAAGTATTTATGATCGGGTATAAAAGTTGCGGACCCGATCGGGCGATGTTTGCCCGATCGAATCGGGCGAGGAAGCATGTCCCCAGACCCGATCAGGTGGCTACCGCCCGACCTGATCGGGTGGAGTGCTGCTTGGTCTCGTTGTGGTGCTACAGGCGAGGGGAACACGCTGGCCCAAGTTGTCGCCAGACCCGATCGGGTGACTACCGCCCGACCCGATCGGGTGGGCCGTTTTCTCGCCTTATTGCTGCACTGCTGCTGCCAGAGCCCAGAAGTGAAGTTGGGAGAATTTGTATGTGGACCCGATCGGGTACTGTGCTCGGGCCCGATCGGGTCTGATGCTTTAGTCGCGCTTTTTCACTTTTTGTTTCCGTTTTTAGTGAACTTGAGGGGTATTATAAATACCTTTTCCTCATTATCTTTCATTCATCTTATTTTCATCTTTCATTAGGTTTTAGACTAGTTTTATTCTTGATTGCTTTTAGTTTAATTCAAACACTTTAGATTAATTTAGAGGTGATCAAACCTATTTCGATTTCAATAAAAGTTCCTGCTTTCCGTTAATTGGTACTCTTCACTACTCTTTATCTCTTTAATTACTTTGATTGCTTAGTTTAATTATTTAATTGTTCATGATCCAATTCTTAGGGTTTCATATTAGTTTTGTTGTTGCCAATTCGATTATGAGTGAGTAGTTCTCTTTCTGGGGTGTTAGATAGGGAAGCCATGTTTATACCATGATTGTGATTTAGATTTCTATCAATTTCTAGGGCTTGATTAGGGTGATTGTGATGTGGTTTGTTCTTATTGAGTAATTAATGTCAGTGTACAATTTCATTGATTGCTTGTGGTTAATAGTTGTTTGCACAGATCCGTCTTACGACTAGAGGCCTAGGACACATCAGTAGTTCTGATTACGTTAGTGAACATGCGGCGTATGTTGAACTATGAGCGTTGAGTCTTAACCATAGCTCAACATAAGCTCTAATCCCCCGACTCTTGACTTAGGTTTTTATAGTAGTTGACCCTATTTGATTGGTATAAGCATGGTGGACCGACCTAATACCCTAGACTTTTATTCCATAGTTTAATCCTCGATTTATTCAGTCTTCCGTAGTCTATTCCTTAGTTTAATTAATTCCTTCCTGATTTCATCTGGAGTAGCTGAATTGGTTGAATTTTGATTTAGAAACTCTGTCTCCCTGTGGATTCGACCCTGCTTCCACTGACTACCTAGTTAGAGGTCCGTAGGTTTATTTTTGATTAGGTGACACGACTAAAACCTATCAAAGTTTGGCGCCGTTGCCGGGGAGACGGCTAGTTCTCTAAGTTTTTATTTAATTATTTGGTCTACTTCTCTGTACCTCATTGGAACTTCATTGTTTCAATCGAGGTACGTTTTACTGCTGCTTTTTGTTTCTTTTGTATGCCCAGGTCCCAAAGAAACGGTTCCCCAATTCCAGCGGACCCCGATCTTACTAGGACAATCAGGCGGATCCGAAAGATAAAGCAGAAAGAAAAGCAGTCTGTTCAGCTGAACACCTCTGGAACAGACACCTTGAATTCAGTTATGTCAAAATCATTGAAGTCATATGGGGTGCCTAACCCGGATGGTCTCTCCACTGGACCTACTATGCCCACCATTGCCGCAACAAATTTCGAAATCAAGCCTGGACTCATCAGCATGGTCCAGCAAAATCAGTTTGGTGGGCATCCTACTGAAGATCCGGCAAATCATCTGCAACGGTTTCAACAACTTTGTCGAACCGTTAAACATGCCGGCGTCACTCCAGATCAACTCAAAGTCATGTTGTTCGAGTTTTCACTGTGAGATAGAGCCCAAAAATGGTTGAACGATGTGAAAGAAACCGAGTGGAGTGAGATTTCTGCTGCATTTCTGAGAGAGTATTACCCACCTACTAAAACAGCAGAAATCAGAAATAAACTAGCCACGTTTTTCCAAGAGCCTGATGAAACATTAAGGGAGGCGTGGGCTAGGTTTAGAGATTTACAGAGAGAGTGTCCACACCATAATATGGACAAATGGTTCTTGACGCAGACATTCTACAATGGTCTGCAGCCTCAGACGAAGTGTATTGTTGATTCGTCTGCAGGAGGAGTGTTTTTAGACAAGGCAGTTGATGAGGGTTATGAATTCATATCAAATCTTGCAGCCAATGACCATACATCATCTAGGAGTTTGACTAAGAAGGTACTTGAAGTTGACGCTATTTCATTGCTTACATCTCAGATGGCGCAACTAACTCAGCAGCTAATGAAGTCTTCTAGTCCGACACCTCCACCCATGAGCATCAATGCTATGTCTGCAGTAGCACCCATTACCTCATCTTACTGCGAGGTATGTGGTGTTCAGGGTCACTTTGGGCATGACTGTCAGTTCAGTCAATTTCAGATGGAGCAGGCCAATGCCTTCCAACAAAGACCACAAACCCTCCCCCTTCACATAACTACCAAAACCCACAAAACCATCAACCTCCACCTCCACAAAACTACCCTAAACCTTCATATTATCAAACCCCACAAAATTTCCAAAGACCACCACCACAAAACTTCCATCATCCCAATAACTTCCAAACCCCACAAAATTTCCACACCCCACCTCCATAAAACAACCCACAAGAGCCTAGCAATTCTGAACTGATGAAACTGATATTGTCTATGCAAAAGGCAAATGAGGAAACAAGGAGGGCTCAAGAGAAGCACATCCAACTTCTCGAGGCTCAAGTTGCCCAGTTGGCAGAATCTAATGCACAGAGGCAGCAGGGACAATTGCCAGGGCAACCAGTTCAGAGAGAACATGTGAATGCCATCACTCTTCGTACTGGCATTGCATATGATGCCCCTCCAGTGCCCATTGATGAGGTTACCCCGACTGCAGGGAAGAAGAGGGTGGTAGAGGAAGGAAAAAGAAAGAATTCGACGTCTGAAGTCGATTTGTCTGCAGAATCTGAACAGACAGGGAAGAAAAAGGAGAAGGCATCTGAAACGCCTTTTACACCAAGGCTACCTTTTCCTCACAGGATGCAACAGTCCAAGGTCGATCAGCAGTTTGGTAAGTTCTTGTCTATGGTCAAGAACCTTGAGGTAATGATTCCATTCACAGACTTAATTACCCAAGTGCCTGTTTATGCCAAATTTCTGAAAGACATGATTACTAAGAAAAGAGACTTTGGTGGGGTAGAACGTGTCGCTCTTACTGAAGAGTGTAGTGCTTTTATTCAAAATAAAACCCCACCAAAGTTAAAAGATCCTGGTAGTTTTTCTATACCCTGCCATCTTGGACCTATTTTTATTGATAAGGCTTTGTGTGATTTAGGTGCTTCTGTTTCTGTTATGCCATTGTCTGTTTATAAGAAACTGAACATGGGAGCCCTTAAATGCACACAAATCACTTTACAGATGGCGGATCGTTCTATAAAATACCCTCTAGGTGTTTTAGAGGACGTTCCTGTTAGGGTAGGGAAATTCTATATCCCTGTTGATTTTGTGGTGCTAGATATGGATGAGGATGCCCAGATTCCTATTATCTTGGGTAGGCCGTTTTTGTGTACTGCTGGTGCTGTCATTGATGTCAAGTCTGGGTCTTTAACTCTGAGTGTTGGTGATGATAAAGTGATTTTTAAACTAACCAATGCTGTTAAGGCTCCTATGCTTGAACAATCTTTTTGCAGGGATAAGGTTTTAGATGAAGTAGGGGTGGAGAAGGTTCAAATTCCACCTAAGCTTGCCTCACCGTCTGGAGGCATTGTCAAGAACATTTGGAGGAGAAAGATGTTTGATGAGGGTGGCACTCATTGCCAAGCCCCTCCTATTTGAGAGAGGGAGGATTATGGTCGTGCGGGACCTTTATAAACCAGCGCTGTGCGAGAGGCAACTCGTATTTTATTTTCTTTCCCTTTTTCTTTTCTTTTTATTTTTCTTCCTTTTGTGAGCGAGAGTGAGGGTACTAACATTGTTTTTCCTCTTAGCATAGTCCTTATCACCTTTTGGCATTGAGGACACTGCCAAGTTTAGCTTGGGGGAGGAGTTCTGTTTGTATTCCCTATCTCTTTTACTGCTTTCTAGAATAGTTTTACTGCTTTCGGAAAATACTGAAAAAATGAAAAAAAATATGGTTCCCATGACTGGTTTAGTTGCCTCCCTGTGCCCCTTGTTGTGCTCTATTTGAAATTGATTTGACTTTGTTTTCTGGATAGCTGGGCATTTGTGATCTTGAGGCTATGATTTGATGTTTGATTGCTATGATTTCGAGCATTTCTGGATTATATTAGACCACTTTGTGCTGCATACCTGAATTGGTTAGACTGTGAGGCCTCTTTGTAGCCTATTGGATTCATATTATTATCCAGTCTATTCTTGTGTGTTAGTTCCTCTTTAGTGGATTGATCTTGACTTTGACTTCGTACTTGTCTGATTTTAGATGACTTGTAGCATGTGCTGTGATAGAGGCGTTCGTTTGTCTTATTCTTGAGCTTCAGAGTGAGTTTTTGATATACTTTTATCCTCCTTAGCCCCGCTGAGCCTAATGACTTATTTCGTGTTACTTAAACCCCTATTATGAGCCAAAAGCCTTCACTTGATATTATTCCAAGCCTAGCTTGGGGGAGCTTTTGTATGGGTTGAGTTTGAGATTGGTTTGTTGGTTTAGTTTGGTTTTTGAGGAATTTAAAAGTGTATTTGCTGTGGTTTGAGAGTGAGAAAGAGAAAAGAAAGAAAGCAAGTTTAGAGTTGCGTGAATGAAATTCAGAAAAATGAAAAAAAATGAAATGAAAATTCAAAAGAATTCTAGTTCTTTCATTCATGTACGTTCATAAAAGAATATTCGCTCCATTGCTAGAAAATTGGGTTTGTTATGAGCTTTTCATTGATTTATGAGAGTTGGGTTACTTTACATGGTTTTATGGTGATTGTTGGGAGTTGTGTAGGCCATCTTAGGCCTTGTTTGAATGATTTATGCTCCCCCTTTCTTGGTTTTTTCACCACATTACCCAAAAGTATCCCCTACCTCTCGCCTAAGCCCCATTAAAACCCTATAAAGTCCTCTTGAGCTTATGTCTGCATTGTTCATTTGATTGATTTCGAGTCAGTTTGTCAAAGTTAAAGAGTATTCCTGCTAATTGAGTCGACTTGACTAGGATGAGCGTCATTGAACCTTCTTAAAAACATGAGAGTGTGAGTGGGAAGGGTACTTATGGTCGGGTTGGTGAGTGTTCGGGCACATTCTTTGCCTGCCACAAAATTGAGAGGAGTGACACCCTTGTGAGTGCCTTTTCAGGACTTGTATGCTTTGTGGATGCTTGAATTTGATAAATTGCTTGAATGATTAGTGGTTGGATGGATTTGATTAGCCAAACTTGAATTATGCCTGCTTGAACGATTCTTAGTCTTGAAAATGTTTTGAGCTTTGATTTGTTTCCATCTTTGGGGTGAGGTAATCTATTCCATGTTCATGTGCTGTTTGCTTGAGGACAAGCAAAGGTTTAGCTTGGGGGAGTTTGATATCACGTATTTATATAGAGTTTTCTCCCTTATTTACAAGCTAATTTGTGCGTCATTGGAGCTCTTGGGAGCTATTTTGTGCTAACTTTCGTATGCAGTTGTGGTTTCGTGTTTTAGTATTGAATTGCAGGTTTTATGGAGTTTTCTCCTTATTCCCGAGCCATTTGGAAGCAACCACGGCTTTACGAGATGTTATGAGGCACGTAGGGTGGCTCACGAGCTTTATGGATAGTTTAGGAGGTCCCAAGACCCCTAAACGTGAAGATTAGAGAGCAAATGAGTCAAAAGGAGTTTTCCGTGCATTGATCGGGCAGAAATAGCCCGATCGGGCGATGTTTGCCCGATCGAATCGGGCGAGGAAGCATGTCCCCAGACCCGATCGGGTGGCTACCGCCCGACCTGATCGGGTGGAGTGCTGCTTGGTCTCGTTGTGGTGCTACAGGCGAGGGGAACACGCTGGCCCAAGTTGTCGCCAGACCCGATCGGGTGACTACCGCCCGACCCGATCGGGTGGGCCGTTTTCTCGCCTTATTGCTGCACTGCTGCTGCCAGAGCCCAGAAGTGAAGTTGGGAGAATTTGTATGTGGACCCGATCGGGTACTGTGCTCGGGCCCGATCGGGTCTGATGCTTTAGTCGCGCTTTTTCACTTTTTGTTTCCGTTTTTAGTGAACTTGAGGGGTATTATAAATACCTTTTCCTCATTATCTTTCATTCATCTTATTTTCATCTTTCATTAGGTTTTAGACTAGTTTTATTCTTGATTGCTTTTAGTTTAATTCAAACACTTTAGATTAATTTAGAGGTGATCAAACCTATTTCGATTTCAATAAAAGTTCCTGCTTTCCGTCAATTGGTACTCTTCTCTACTCTTTATCTCTTTAATTACTTTGATTGCTTAGTTTAATTATTCAATTGTTCATGATGCAATTCTTAGGGTTTCATATTAGTTTTGTTGTTGCCAATTCGATTATGAGTGAGTAGTTCTCTTTCTGGGGTGTTAGATAGGGAAGCCATGTTTATACTATGATTGTGATTTAGATTTCTATCAATTTCTAGGGCTTGATTAGGGTGATTGTGATGTGGTTTGTTCTTATTGAGTAATTAATGTCAGTGTACAATTTCATTGATTGCTTGTGGTTAATAGTTGTTTGCACAGATCCGTCTTACGACTAGAGGCCTAGGACACATCAGTAGTTCTGATTACGTTAGTGAACATGCGGCGTATGTTGAACTATGAGCGTTGAGTCTTAACCATAGCTCAACATAGGCTCTAATCCCCCGACTCTTGACTTAGGTTTTTATAGTAGTTGACCCTATTTGATTGTTATAAGCATGGTGGACCGACCTAATACCCTAGACTTTTATTCCATAGTTTAATCCTCGATTTATTCAGTCTTCCGTAGTCTATTCCTTAGTTTAATTAATTCCTTCCTGATTTCATCTGGAGTAGCTGAATTGGTTGAATTTTGATTTAGAAACTCTGTCTCCCTGTGGATTCGACCCTGCTTCCACTGACTACCTAGTTAGAGGTCCGTAGGTTTATTTTTGATTAGGTGACACGACTAAAACCTATCATGCCCCATGGCATTCATTATTTGTGCTGTTCTGCAGCTCCGTGCAGAAAATTTGTTCGTGCTCTGATTAAGGGTGGGTCTTGAGCTCGTGAACATGCTCTGGCCCTTTCCATTATTTTCTGTCTGTTGTCTGAATAGCTCTCATTGATGAATATTCTGATTTTTGCAGAGACTCTGGGGTCTGCCATCGCTTGGGAGCTGGGTTTGAGTCAGTCCTCGGTGTGCCGGAGGTATCGTCCGATACCAGATCCAGGGACCTACACCGTTCCTGATTTTATCAGGGAGATTAACACCACTCCCTTGGACCATCATTCCCTCCGGACCAAGCGCCCGGAGCTTGTGGATAGGTTTACCGGGGTGTCTCGGCCGCAGGGGGGCCCTTCTGCCACTGTCACCGAGATTGAGTCTGGTGATGAGGAGGAGGCGACGGCTGTTCCTTTGCAGACCCGACGTTCCCGGCGTGCTGTGCATCTGCCGGAGGACGACGATGATGATGATGATGCAGGGGGAGCCATCACTCTGCAAGGGACCGTTCTGGTGGTTGAACCCCTGCAACAGCTTCCTGCCGTGCAACCAGGTATTATTTACGATGATCAATCTGTTCTTTCTGCTTGTGTGCACTATGTTGTAGACTTCTCATCCTTTCTGCTTATTTTCAGAACCACCTGTGGTGGAGGATGTGCCCATGGGAGAGCCTGACCAAGCGATGACCGAGTTGGACAAGGCTGAGAAAGAACCCACTCCAATGGATGGTTCTGCCCAGTCTGATAAAGCTGGTCAGGAGTCTCACCAAGCGATGACGGAGTTTGACAGGACTGAGGCAGAGACTGCTCAGACTGTCACGACTCAGATTGCTGAGGGCCAGAGTGAGGGCCAGGCTGCATCAGGTATGTGTCTTCTTCAGACCCAGACCACTCTTTCTTACAGATTTTTCTCCAACATGAGAGGGTGGAGCGGCAGCGTTCTTCTTCTGTCCCAGTGGTGGAGACTGTCGTGTCTCCCCCTGTTCAGATTTCTACTCCCCCTGTTCAGAAGCCTACTCCGCCTGGAAGGAAGGTTGCTCCTCCTCCTCCCAGAGGTTTCAAGCAGGTCCTTGCTCCTACTCCTGAGCAGTTGGCGCGCTTGGTTGGTGCTTTCTTTTCTTTTCTTCTGTCTTACAATTTTCAAATCGATCTGCGCTCCATTTTACTGACGACCTTGTTACCTAGGCTTTTCTTCGACAGCAGTTGCGGGCCAAGAAGGCGCAGTCTGCTGAGGCTTTTCAGACCTCTGGTCCAACTGCGGGCCAGCTTAAGTCTCCTGTAGAGGTTGCTCAGAAGCCTGTAGCTGAGTCTGAGGTCTCTTCGCATTCCCAGAAGAGGCCCTCTGAGAGGCAGAGTGAGGAGGGAGCTCCCCCTCAGAAAAAGGTTCGACTCCCTGCTGACCCCCTTCAGATCATTGATGTCGAGGAGGAGCAGGTCATCAAAGGTGCGTACCCCTTACCCGGCCTCAGTTCCGGCCTTTTTCCTTCTATGGAACTTACTGGTCTTTCCTTCGGCTCAAGTTCTCTGCAGAGGGGATCGGCGGATGACTAGCAAGAGCCTCAGGGCAGGAGCAGATGTCTGTGGCCTTCCCTGGCCCCAGTGAGTGGCTGAAGCTCCTGGGTAGTCGCTTCTCTGGGGATTACGTCGTCCAGGATGTTCCTCTAGTGAGTTCTTCAACTTTTCTGCCTTGGCAGACTGTGGTATTTTTGAGGTTAATCTGATCCATTTTTCTTTGAATGTAAGCTGCGCGGGCTGGCGCCTTCATTGGGTAGTTCTGCCATGCTTTAGGGCTGGGTAGACATGAGGCAGATCTCCCTGAACTGCAGCAGCTTAAGGCTCAGGTAGCACAACAGAGTCAAGAGTACGCCAAGCTGAAGGCTCAGAACTCTCTGATTGTGTCTACCTGTCGCGAAACTGAGGAGGAGAGGGATGCTCTGATTGTGGAGCGCGACACCCTGCGAACTGCCAACCAACGCATGGAGGGTATGGCGATGCAAGCAGAGGCTATCGCGGCTGGACACTCTAAGCTCTCTTCCCAACTTAGTGAGGCGTTGTCTCGCGCTTCAATGACGGAGACCAAGCTGAAGACCTCCGAGGCCAGGCTGCAGGCAGCGTTGAAGGAGCAGGAGCAGCTCAAGGGTCAGCTCTTTGCTGTACAGGCTGAGCATGAAGGCTGCTCTGCTAAGTTGGCTCTGCAAGCCAAGGAGGCTGAGGAGGCTCTGAGACTGAGGGAGGAGGAGCTAGGGGCAGAGTTCTCCAAGCTGCTTTCTTAGAGGGAGGCTCAGCAGGCTAAGGAGGCTGAGGAAGCTGTGAAGCAGAAGGAGGCCCAGCTGCTTGCTGAGGAGACGGCCCGGGCTGCGCAGATGGAGGAGGCGTTCGGGCACAAGTACTGGGAGGATTGTAAAGTGGCGGTCCGTAGAGTCCTCTAGCATCTGCAGTCCTCTAGCCTACGCCAGTGAGGTGCACATGCAACCTCCTACTACCCAGGAGCTCAGAGACTTGGAGCTGCTCTACTCTCTGCCTCAAGAGGGAGAGTCTTCAGAGCAACAAGCTGATGGGAGCTCTGCGAGAGATGGCAGCTCTGTTCTAAGCAATAGGGACTCGGGCGGCTATCTCGCGCTTTGCCTCAGTCTTCTTGTGACTCCTGTCTGAGCTGTTGAGGTGGATGAGCTGGGAGCCAGTGCTGAACTGACTGCAATCCTTCGTTTTTGCCCTCCGATGATATCCTAATTGACTTATCTTGTAATATTTGTAATTAAATAGCCAAACATTTCCTTTTCATCTGTATTTGCTCCCTTCTTTTGGTTAGGTAGCCGCCGTTGTTGTAGTATTCTGATCTGGCTTATAGCCAGATCTTTCGTGTAAGATACAATGATTTTTCAGGAATGCAAGTTGTATTCTTTTGTTGACCTTTGTCTCTTCTATCTTGTGCATGCTAAGTTTTGTCATTTTTGCTAAGTGCTTGTGCTCTGCTGCTTTTTTGCCTGGCATGTCTTGCATTCTGCTCTGATGCTGAGTTTGCTGTGCAACCATATAGCATATCTGAGTGTTTTCGTTTACTTGGCTCGGTGGCGGGTGAGATTTGCTCAGAGCTGCGACTTTAGGGGCCCTTTACTCTTCTGCTATGCCTTATGCGTGACAAAAATTCAACAATAAGCAGAGCGAAGGAGGTATTTTGACGCCCTAAGTCATGATGATTCTGGGAGTTTTGGGGTTCGCCCTTTAACTCCTTCCATCCTTTTCGTGTCGGGGTACGTTTGGTTCTTTGGAACTCTGGCGTCCCCATTAACCTTAGGTGTCTATGACTTATCCTTGCTGCTTTTTGGGCCTTCGGCCCCGCAGGTTTAGAGGTAGAGGTCTATGACATGCTAAGTCGAGCCGGCATCCGATCACTCTGCGGTCCTCATGGGCTCTGGACAGAGTTGACCTTTCGGCAGGCTCCCTTTCTTCATTATATAGTTTACTTTTGTGTCTGAAGGGCCTTTTCAGCCTTCAGTTTGACTCAGACCCTGTTTTCTTTTGCCAGACTGTGGTACTTTTTCTCAGTCTGCTAATGGTCTGTCTGATTTTTTCATTTGTTTTTCATAAAGAATAGATAAGGGGATGGGGGTTTAATGTGAAATGGAGAGTGTATAGTTTGCAAAGGGTGGCTCAAAGGCCTTTCATTCATAGAAGTTTTTTGATACAACCTGGGTTACACGAAGTATTTTTTCAGTATTAGGGCGTTCCAGTTGCTTTTCAGTTCGCTCCCATCCATTCTTTTCAATCTGTAGGTTCCATGGTGTAGCTCTTCACTAACCTGGTAGGATCCTTCCCACTTAGCCGACAGCTTTCCGTGTATTTTGTCTTTCTGCACAGCTGCTGCATTTCTGAGCACCAAATCCCCTACCTCCAGAGGTGTTATATTCTGGCTATGCTCTAGGCAGAATAGGTTTGATTATGAATTATGATTGATAGTTAAGCTTTACTTATATTAACTTAGATATAGAAATCACCACTAAGTCAATATTAAGGTCCTAAGAACACCACTTGATTCAAGCTCAAAATCAAGCTAGCATAGGCGCTTGGATTAATGATGAATTAATCAAAGCAAAAGAAACTCGAAAGTTCAATGTGTATAAAACGTCTAATGATCTTTATTAATGACTCGTGCCCTTTAAATACATGTCCTTGACTCTCTAAAAGATAATTACTGAAAATAAAAATAATAATTAAACTAATTAAGCTAAAAACCTATCTAACTAAGGTTGAAGTCGATCCACTTCATACTCTATCATTTTTGACGCCATCTTTGATCATTTTCCTTGATATTCTCACTTATCCCTTCAAAGTAGGAAACCAAACCCTAATCTGATTAGGTTAGGCGCCTAAGATGAGCTTTGGAGGGAAAATGATTCCTTTAGCTTGATCCTTGTAGCTTGGCCGCCCATTTTGTGCATAAGATAGACTTTGGACGCCCATTTTGTGTAAAGATAGAAGTTCCCTTCTATCCTTATCTCTAGTAAACCCTAGGCGCCATTTTCTGAAGTTTTAGTCGCCATTTCCTTGCTTCACTCGTCCATGCTTCCATTTGCAACCCTAGTTGACTTTCTACTTTCTAAAAAGGAAATTACAACTCAACTAAGACTTTCCTAGTTAATCTAATATGACATTAAATTAACTAAGAGTACATTTTATTAACTAGACTCTTATTAAAGCAATAAAGATAGTAACTTAGTCAATAATCAATTGACTAAGCTAAGGACACTTTCAAGGGACTTAAAGGACTCAATACTCTAAAGGGAATTCAGAACATCCCTTAACACACAAGCAACCACGTTCTTGGTCTTGGAGTCAATGGAGCTAGGTGGACCTCCATCATCCTCTCCTTCTTTGGAGGAGTTTGACCTCAAACTTGGTAGCTCTTCTTCATCATCATAGAATGGGCTCAAATCAGCAACATTGAAAGTGGCTGAAACTCTATAGTCTCCAGGCAACTCGATCTTGTAGGCATTGTTGTTGACCTTCTCAATCACTCTAAATGGACCATCAGCTCTAGGGCTAAGTTTGGACTTTCGTTTAGAAGGGAAACGTTCCTTCCTTAGATGAATCCAAACCATGTCACCCTCTTTGAATTGGACATCTCTCTTTTTCTTATCAATCCTCTCCTTGGTTCTCTCATTGGCTTTCTCAATCTTTCCTCTCACGTACTCATGTAGCTTTTGGATCTCTTTCACTTTATTTTCGGCTTCATGGCTATATTTTGTGGTGGTAGGGAAAGGGGCTAGGTCAATAGGGGTGCAAGGGTTTTGACCATAGACCACAAAGAATGGACTAAGGCCAGTAGTCTTGCTAGGAACTCGATTGTAGGCAAACTCAGCGTGAGGTAGCATCTCCTCCCATTGTTTAGGGCTTTTTGTAGCTAGGGCTCGAATTAGGGTTCCTAGGGTCCTATTGGTGACCTCTGTTTGGCCATCAGTTTGGGATGGCTAGAGGTACTGAATTTCAGCTTCGTTCCCATCTTCTTCCAAAGTGTAAGCCAAAAGTGACTTAAGAACTTTGGGTCTCGATCACTAACCATCGTCTTTGGCACTCCATGCAACCTAACAATGTCCCTGAAATACAAGTTAGAACAAGAAACAGCATCGTTAGTAGTGTGGCACGCCACAAAGTGTGCCATCTTGGAAAACCTATCAACCACCACCATGATTGAATCTTTTTGGCGTTGGGTTCTAGGTAATCCTGTAATGAAATCCAAGCTCACATCCTCCCATGGTGCTTGCGGAATAGGAAGAGGCATAAACAACCCTTGAGGTAGTAAATCTCCCTTAGCCTTTTGGCATGTCAAGCACCTCTTAATCAGAAACTCCACGTCTCTTGCCAATCTAGGCCAAAAGAAATACTCACTCACAAGCATAACAGTCTTTTCTATCCCAAAGTGGCCAGCAAGCCCACCTTCATGAAACTCCTTGACTAAGGACACTCTCATACTGTGCCTTGGAATGCAAAGGCGATTTCCTTTAAAAAGAAATCCCTTTAAGAGGTAATAATCACCACTTGGACGATTATGGCACTTTTCAAACAATACTCCAAAGTCCTTGTCCTCTACATAGCATTCTTTCAATAGCTCAAGCCCCATCACCTTAGGGCTTAAGGTAGAAAGCAATAGGTACCTCCTAGATAAGGCATCAGCGCCTTTGTTCATCTTTCCTGCTTTATGCTTAATAGTAAAATGGAATGTTTGAAGGTATTCCACCCACTTAGTATGTCTAGGCTGCAACTTCTGTTGGCTTTGGAGGTACTTAAGCGCCTCATGATCTGAATGGAGAATAAACTCCTTTGCAATGAGATAGTGTCTCCAATGGTCCAAAGCACGAACCAAAGCATAGAATTCTTTGTCATAGGTCGAGTACTTTCTCTTTGCTTCGTTCAACTTCTCACTAAAGCAGGCCA
Source organism: Patellifolia procumbens (assembly GCA_947645195.1). Lineage (NCBI taxonomy): Eukaryota > Viridiplantae > Streptophyta > Magnoliopsida > Caryophyllales > Amaranthaceae > Patellifolia > Patellifolia procumbens. Next base: position 340,491 of record CANSGD010000194.1, read on the forward strand.
AAGGCCTTCCATTTTGAGACAAAACAGCTCCAATTCCCACGCCAGATGCATCACATTCAACCTCAAAAACTTCATTAAAGTTAGGTAAAGCTAAAATAGGAGCACTAATCAATTGAGCTTCTACCTCCTCAAACGCCTTGTTGGCTTGTTCACTCCACTCAAACTTCTTTAACTTTGTGATCTCTGTAATTGAAGTCATGATAGCACTGAAATTTCGAACAAACCTCCTATAAAAGGAAGCTAATCCATGAAAGCTTCGAACTTGTTGTATTGAGGTAGGAGTAGGCCACTCCTTGATTGCTTGGACCTTCTTCTCATCAGCCTTGATCCCTTCTTTAGAGATAATGAAGCCTAGAAACATAACTTGGCTAGAAAAGAAGAGACATTTCTCTAAATTCCCATACAAGCATTCGGCCCTCAACACACTAAACACTTGCTCTAAGTGTTTTGCATGCTCAAATTCATTCATGCTCAAATTCATTCATGCTATAGACTAGTATATCATCAAAATAAACTACTACAAATCTGCCCAAAAAAGGCTTCATAGTTTGATTCATTAAGCGCATGAAAGTACTTGGAGCATTAGACAATCCAAATGGCATAACAAGCCACTCATACAAACCCTCCTTTGATTGACCTCAGAGTGTTGGGTAGCTCCTCTAACCACTTGCTTTTCTGTTCCTCCAGCTTCTTTTGCAGACCTATCAGGATCTGCTTGTTAGCGGCTTCGGCTTGACCATTGCACTGAGGGTTGCAGACTGAGGATAGAGCATATTTGATCCCGAACTGCTCCAACCACTCTAACAGGGGCATATTGTCAAACTGTCTCCCGTGATCGAAGACGAAAGCCTTCGGAATCCCGTATCTGGTGATGATGCTCTGCCATAGAAACATTCTGACGGCTGCTTCTGTGATGGTAGATAGGGCTTCTGCCTCTATCCACTTAGTGAAGTAGTCTACCCCCACCACTAACCATCTCTTCTGATATTGGGCCGTTGTGAAGGGTCCCAGAATGTCTAGCCCCCATTAGGCAAATGGGATTGGGTTGTAGATCGGCATGAGGTCGTTTACTGGCAGCTTGATGTTTGGTGCGAACTTCTGGCAACTGTCGCACTTTTTCACCAGAGTCTCAGAGTCAGCTTTCATTGTGGGCCAATAATAACCAGCTCTGAGAGCTTTATGGGCCAGAGCTCGTGGCCCGATGTGGTGCCCGCAGAGTCCCTCATGGATCTCTCTCAGTATGTAGTCTGCGTCTCTCTGCCCTACGCATTTGAGTAGGGGCAGAGAGAAAGAATTCCTGTATAGCTCGTCCCCGATCAGGCAGTATCTGCATGCTGTCAGCTTGAGCTTTCGTGCCTTCATCTTTCCCTCTGGTAGTTTACCAGTCTGTTTATACTCAGCGATCTCCCTGATCCACTCTAGCATATCCTCCAACTCTAAAACTCGCTCTGCGTCCTCGCAGATTTCACTGGTGGGTCTGACTTCCCACAGAACAGACCTGTTCAGCTCCTGCAGACTGCTGCTTCCTAATTTAGACAGAGCATCTGCTTTGGCGTTCTGTGCTCTAGGAACTTATTCAATTCTAAAACTTTCAAAATTAGAAATCAGAGACCTCATCCTGGCCAAGTAGCTCTGCATTGTCGGCTCCTTAGCCTCATACTCCCCTTTGACTTGGTTGGTTACCAACTGAGAGTCAATTTTGAGGTGGACGTGCTTGGCTTCCAGGGTCTGGCAAAACTGCAGTCCAGCGATGGCCGCTTCATACTCTGATTCATTATTGGTTGCTGAAAACATGAACTTCAAGGCGTATTCAATGATTTTCCCTTCCGGGGTTCTGATGACCACGCCTGCCCCAGAGCCATTGATGGTTGCAGACCCATCTGTAAAGACTTCCCAGGCTCTGGGTTCTCCCACTGCTTCTTGAAGGCACACTCTGCTAGGAAATTAGCCTGAGCTTGTGCTTTTATGGCGGTTCGTGGGGCGAATTTGATGCCGAACCCTGTCAGCTCCAGGGCCCAGTTCATGATTCTCCCCGATTTGTCTACCTTCTCCATTGCCTTTTCCAGAGGCATATTTGTCAGCACAGTGACGGGATGTGCGTCGAAATATGGCCTCAGCTTTCTGGTGGCCAGCACTACTGCGTAGGCTGCCTTTTCTATCAATGGGTAGCGTGTTTCTGCACCCGTGAGGGTGTGGCTCACAAAGTACACTGGCTGATGCTTCTTGTTCTCTTCCTTCAGCAGGACTGCACTCACAGTTGCAGCAGTAACAACAATGTACAGGAAGAGAGCTTCCCCTGTCTTGGGTCTGGCCAGTGTTGGCAGACCAGAGAGGTGTGACTTCAGCTTCTGGAATGCCTCCCTCTGCTCTGCTTCCCACTTGAACTCTTTGTTCCCCTTCAATATCTTGAAGAACGGGAGGGCTTTCTCTGCAGACTGAGCTATGAATCTGGACAGGGTTGTCATTCTGCCTGTCAGCCTCTGGATGTCTCTGATGCTTTGAGGCTCTGGCAGATCCATAACTGCTTTCACTTTGTCGGAATTTGCGTCGATCCCCCTTTCACTGACCAGATAGCCCAGAAATTTCCCTGACCGTACTCCGAACACGCATTTTTTAGGATTCAGTTTCATGCTGTGTTTGCGGAGGTTGGTGAAGGTTTCCTTGAGGTCTGCTATATGATCAGTCTCAGTTTTTCTCTTGGTGATGACGTCATCCACGGACACCTCCAGATTCCTTCCCTTTTGACCTGCAAAGACCTAATCCATCAGCCTTTGATAGGTGGCGCCTCCATTCTTTAGCCCGAAGGGCATCATGACATAGCAAATACCCCGATAGGGGTGATGAATGCCGTCTTCTCTTTATCTGCAGGATCCATGAAGATCTGATGGTATCCGCTGAACGCGTCCATGAAGCTGAGAAGAGCATGACCACTGGTAGAGTCTACCAGCTGGTCGATTCTTGTCAAGGGATAGCAGTCCTTGGGGCAGGCCCTATTGAGGTCTGTGAAGTCGACACACATCCTCCAGCTCCCGTTCGCCTTCTTTACCATCACCACATTGGCCAGCCATTCTGGATACTTGCAGGGCTCTATGAACCCTGCCTCGAGCAGCTTCTGAACTTCTTCCTCGATGGCTTTTTTTTTCTCCGCAGAGTAGTTCCTCCTCTTCTGCTTCACAGGTCTGTATCCTGCAGCAGTGTTTAACTTGTGGTTGATGGTGGCGGGGTCTAGCCCAGGCATCTCAGCTGCTGCGAAGGCGAACACATCTGCATTCTCCTTCAGCAGACTGATTAGGTTGACTCTGGTTTCAGGATCCAGGTCTTTACCTATTCTGACTGCCCTGCCTTCTTCCGGTCCCAAGAGTACCTCTTCGCTCTCTTCCCCCGATTCACGCTTATTTGCTTCCTGTTCTGCTTCCGGCCGAGCATCGTCCTCACTGATAGCGGCACACTCTTCCTTTCTTTCCTTGGCCTCTTCGCCTTTCCTTCCTTTCTTTCCTTCCCGGCTTCTTCACCCTGGTCCTTCTTGGCTTCTTCAGCCTCTTTCTTTTTTCCTTCTTTCTTATCCTTTCTCCTCTTTCTCCTGGACCCAGAGTGGTCAGGAGGAGGAGGTCTTTTATCCTTCTTCAGAGCGGTCAGATTGTATGACCTAGCTGCTCTCTGGTCTCCCCTCAGTCTGCCCACCTCACCAGTGCTACTTAGGAAAAGCATGGTCTGGTGATGGGTTGACGGGATTCCCTGTACTGCCTCAATGAACTTCCTTCCCATCAGAGCGTTGTACGATGACGGGAGGTCTACTACCAGAAACTCTTGCACTACAGTGCTCTTCACTCCGTTCTGCCTCTCTGTGGTCACAGTCAGATTTATTTTCCCCTCTGGGATGATGGAGTTCCATGTGAATCCGACGATTGGAGTTCCTCCTCTCTTCAGCATTGAACGGTCCAGCCCCATTTTATCGAAGGTGTCCTTATAAAGGATATTCACGGCGCTCCCGCTATCTAACAGTATTCTTCGTACATCTGTGCTGCTGATCTCCAGAGTGACCACTAGAGGGTCAGAGTGGGGAAAACTGATGCCTTTGCAGTCCTCTGCTGTAAAGGTCATGTTTGGCAGATCTGGGCTCTGCTCTGCTTGGTCGATGGAGTAGAGGTTGGGGTGGGTGAGCTGCCTCAGATGAGCCCTCTCTCCCCCCATCGAACTAGAACTGCCAAATATGACGTATATCGTCTTCTTTTTTCCTTCCTTGATCTCTGCCCGCTTGTCCTGCAATTTCTTCCCTTCGCTCTGTTGCTCCTTCTCCTTGATCCCCTGATTCCAGGCCAGGTACTCTTTAAAGTAGCCTCGTCTGATCAGGCTTTCCAGATCATTTTTCAGGCTTATGCAGTCTACTGTACTGTGGTCTGGCGCCTCATGGAACGCGCAGAACTATGCCATGTTGGGGCCTAGGCTTCTCTTCTTGGTGGGAGGTGGTCTGTGCAACCTGCTGTCATCTCTGTTGGTCAAAAAGATCTCAGCCCTTGGCGCGCTGAGGTTGCTGTAGTTGTTATACTTCTCCTGGGCCCTCAGCCGGTCCACTTCCCTCTCTGCTTCTTTTTGCTTTTCTCTTCCTCAGCTCTGATGGGACCTGGAGCCTCCGAAGTTCAGTCTGCCTCCCATGAACTGGTGCTCATTCTGCCTGGTATCTTTCCTGGCCGGTCTGCGTGTTCCTGCTCCGTGTGTCGAGGCTTTGTTGAAGTCCTCGACAGCTATGTATTTTTCTGCCAGGGCCAGGGCCGGTCTACCATTGGGACTGTATGGGGTCTGCCCAGCAGACCTCCAGCTAGCAGCAGACCACTGGTCCTGCCACTCTACGTCAGAGCGCCAGGGGCGGAGCGGACCTCCTCAGGCAGACCGCTCCAGACATAACCTCTAGGCTGGAGTTTAATGAAGGCCTTGTTCCACCTTGGCCCACTTCCAAAGAGGCCCACTCACTTTACTAGGTCAGTTGCAAGTCCATGTCTCATATAAATACCCATGCCCATGCATGGGTAAGGTACGTTCAATCAAACACTCACAAAATACTTGCACTTGATACTCGTTTTCTCTCTACTAGAGATCTTGTGCTCAACTTGGAATGACTTAGGCATCGGAGAAGCGATCCTCGGAACCACCCCCGAGGTTCCTCCTTGTTTTGCAGGTAACCACCATCGCGAAGGACGTTTGGGAGCCACGTTCCACCAAGTACCCACCACCACATACATTGTTGCTGTCTTGGACAGAAACAATTTGGCGCTAGAAGGAGGGGAAGAGTAGAAAAGCCCAATCTACAACTTCGCAATGGTGGTTCCGACAGTTCAGGAGGAGAAAGCAACTCTCCACTGAGAGAAACAAACACGAGATCAACTAGAAGGGGTAGTGCTGCTACCACCAGATCAGGCAGGAGGGATAGCACTGCTACCCCCGTCAAGCAACTAGGCAGACCCAGCAGCCAAGCAGCTTAGTGGTCATGCCCACACCTGAGCAACTCCAAGCAGCCTTCCAAGTGCTGCAATCTGCCCATCGATTTATGCAAACTGTTGGAGGCCAACCTGCTCGAAAGAGGAGGAGAACTAGAACACATGTTTCAGTTTGAAGGCACCTGCAGCTGTCATCTGAAGAGGAGACAGCCACAGCAGAACCCCTATGCGGGTACAACATGACAAACATCACACCCACTCCAACGTCAGAGTATGGCCTATCTAGCAGCTCTAGACCTGGGTATATCAAGAAGGGTTGGCAGGAAGCAGAATGGGATACAGAGATGATGCAGGAGGATCACCCCAGTATGTTTGAGGAACTGACACCCACAGGGTATACAGCAGGCTCAAGCAGGAGATCTGTCCACAGAGGAAATCCAGGAGGCGTTGCCCAGAATGTCCAGCCCCGGCACAGAATCAGGCGTAACTCAGGAGCTGAAGAGACCCTGTCTGCGCCTGGTGGCGGAATGATCAGAAGGCATGTCAGCCTAAGATTGGGAACAATACCAAAAGAGGGCTCTGGCGATAACGGAGCCCCCACAGATCTCAGAGGACTCATAACCCACAGTGTCAACTCCAGACCCATTGTGGTATCACCAGCAGAGGAGATTAGGTCTCCTTCCAAATCTCCCTTCACACCTGAAATCATTGCGGCCAGAGTGTCGAAAGCGAAGCTCCCACCAAACCTCAAGTTTGAAGGGGATGGAGACCCAAAGGAGCATGTGGCAGCCTTTGAGACCCATATGGAGCTAGGAAACTACAATGAGGCCACCTGGTGTAGACACTTCCCTGCCACTCTGTCAGGGATAGCTCAGACCTGGTTCAGAACTATCCCTCAGGGGACGATCGCTAACTTTGATGAACTGAAGAGGAGATTCAAAGAGCATTTCGTCAGTGGAAGTAGGAGGAACAAGTCCACACATGAGCTGCTGTTGCTGAAGCAGACTCAGAACAAGAGCTTACGGGATTTCATAGGGAGGTTCAATAAAGAGCTGGTGCACATCCCAGAGCTGGAGCAGAAGCTCGCTCTGCACGCTCTGAGGAACGCCCTACCCCACACCAGTAAGTTCAGAGATGACCTTAAATGGGTCACCATGATGGAGCTCAGCGAGGCCCTAGCCCTGGCAGAAAAATACATAGCTGTCGAGGAAAGATACCAGGCAGAATGAGCACCAGTTCATGGGAGGCAGACTGAACTTCGGAGGCCCCAGGCCCCATCAGAGCAGAGGAAGAGAAAAGCAAAAAGAAGCAGAGAGGGAAGTGGACCGGCTGAGGGCCCAGGATAAGTATAACAACTACAGCAACCTCAGCGCGCCAAGGGCTGAGATCTTTCTGACCAACAGAGATGACAGCAGGTGGCACAGACCACCTCCCACCAAGAAGAGAAGCCTAGGCCCCAACATGGCAGAGTTCTGCGCGTTCCATGAGGCGCCAGGCCACAGTACAAAAGACTGCATAAGCCTGAATAATGATCTGGAAAGCCTGATCAGACGAGGCTACTTTAAAGAGTACCTGGCCTGGAATCAGGGGATCAAGGAGAAGGAGCAACAGAGCGAAGGGCAGAAATTACAGGACAATCGGGCAGAGATCAAGGAAGAAAAAAAGAAGACGATATACGTCATATTTGGCAGTTCTAGTTCGATGGGGGGAGAGAGGGCTCATCTGTGGCAGCTCACCCACCCCAACCTCTACTCCATAGACCAAGCAGAGCAGAGCCCAGATCTGCCAAACATGACCTTTACAGCAGAGGACTGCAAAGGCATCAGTTTTCCCCACTCTGACCCTCTAGTGGTCACTCTGGAGATCAGCAGCACAGATGTACGAAGAATACTGTTAGATGGCGGGAGCACCGTGAATATCCTTTATAAGGACACCTTCGATAAAATGGAGCTGGACCGTTCAATGCTGAAGAGAGGAGGAACTCCAATCGTCGGATTCACAGGGAACTCCATCATCCCAGAGGGGAAAATACATCTGACTGTGACCACAGAGGGGCAGAATGGAGTGAAGAGAACTGTAGTGTAAGAGTTTCTGGTAGTAGACCTCCCGTCACCGTACAACGCTCTGATGGGAAGGAAGTTCATTGAGGCAGTACAGGGAATCCCGTCAACCCATCACCAGACCATGCTTTTCCTAAGTAGCACTGGTTAGGTGGGCAGACTGAGGGGAGACCAGAGAGCAGCTAGGTCATGCAATCTGACCGCTTTGAAGATGGATAAAAGACCTCCTCCTCCTGACCACTCTGGGTCCAGGAGAAAGAGGAGAAAGGATAAGAAAGAAGGAAAGAAGAAAGAGGCTGAAGAAGCCAAGAAGGACCAGGCTGAAGAAGCCAGGAAGGAAAGAAAGGAAGGAAAGGCCGAAGAGGCCAAGGAAAGAAAGGAAGAGTGTGCCGCTATCATTGAGGTCGATGCTCGGCCGGAAGCAGAACAGGAAGCAAATAAGCCTGAACCGGGGGAAGAGACCGAAGAGGTACTCTTGGGACCGGAAGAAGGCAGGGCAGTCAGAATAGGTAAAGACCTGGATCCTGAAACCAGAGTCAACCTAATCAGTCTGCTGAAGGAGAATGCAGATGTGTTCGGCTTCGCAGCAGCTGAGATGCCTGGGGTAGACCCCGCCACCATCAACCACAAGTTAAACGCTGCTGCAGGATACAGACCTGTGAAGCAGAAGAGGAGGAACTACTCGGCGGAGAAAAATAAAGCCATCGAGGAAGAAGTTCAGAAGCTGCTCGAGGCAGGGTTCATAGAGCCCTGCAAGTATCCAGAATGACTAACCCAATTTGACACTCTCTAAAAACAAATTAAAGAAAGATTCAAAGCCTCGTTTTTAATTTCTTTTTAGATAACAATATACGAGAACAATGAGAACACTTTAACTAACTGCAACACTGTGCTATTCACTGAGACCTGAGGATTGATTTTCTTTCTTTATGAAATTCACAAATCTGAGTGTCGACTTTAACTAACTGTAGAAGTCCAATCAAGATTTTAAATCTCATTGTTCACATAGTTAGAGGATGTGTGTCGACTTCACAGACCTCAATAAGGCCTGCCCCAAGGACTGCTATCCCTTGCCAAGAATCGACCAGCTGGTAGACTCTACCAATGGTCATGCTCTTCTCAGCTTCATGGACGCGTTCAGTGGATACCATCAGATCTTCATGGATCCTGCAGATAAAGAGAAGACGACATTCATCACCCCTATCGGGGTATTTTGCTATGTCATCATGCCCTTCGGGCTGAAGAATGCAGGCGCCACCTATCAAAGGCTGATGGATCAGGTCTTTGCAGGTCAGAGGGGAAGGAATCTGGAGGTGTACGTGGATGACGTCATCACCAAGAGCAAAACTGAGACTGACCATATAGCAGACCTCAAGGAAACCTTCACCAACCTCCGCAAACACAGCATGAAACTGAATCCTGAAAAATGCATGTTCGGAGTACGGTTAGGGAAATTTCTGGGCTATCTGGTCAGTGAATGAGGGATTGATGCTAATCCCAACAAAGTGAAAGCAGCTATGGATCTGCCAGAGCCTAAAAGCATCAGAGACATCCAAAGGCTGACAGGCAGAATGACAGCCCTGTCCAGATTCATAGATCAGTCTGCAGAGAAAGCTCTCCCGTTCTTCAAGATATTGAAGGGGAATAAAGAGTTCAAGTGGGAAGCAGAGCAGAGGGAGGCATTCCAGAAGCTGAAGTCACACCTCTCTGGTCTGCCAACACTGGCCAAACCCAAGACAGGGGAAGCTCTCTTCCTGTACATTGATGTTACTGCTGCAACTGTGAGTGCAGTCCTGCTGAAGGAAGAGAACAAGAAGCAGCAGCCAGTGTACTTTGTGAGCCACACCCTCACGGGTGCAGAAACACGCTACCCATTGATAGAAAAGGTAGCCTACGCAGTAGTGCTGGCCACCAGAAAGCTGAGGCCATATTTCGACGCACATCCCGTCACTGTGCTGACAATTATGCCTCTGGAAAAGGTAATGGAGAAGGTAGACAAATCGGGGAGAATCATGAACTGGGCCCTGGAGCTGACAGGGTTCGGCATCAAATTCGCCCCACGAACCGCCATAAAAGCACAAGCTCAGGCTGATTTCCTAGCAGAGTGTGCCTATCAGGAAGCAGTGGGAGAACCCAGAGCGTGGGAAGTCTTTACAGATGGGTCTGCAACCATCAATGGCTCTGGGGCAGGTGTGGTCATCAGAACCCCGGAAGGGAAAATCATTGAATACGCCTTAAAGTTCATGTTTTCAGTAACCAATAATGAATCAGAGTACGAAGCGGCCATCGCTGGACTGCAGCTCTGCCAGACCCTGGAAGCCAAGCACGTCCACCTCAAAATTGACTCTCAGTTAGTAACCAACCAAGTCAAAGGGGAGTATGAGGCTAAGGAGCCGACAATGCAGAGCTACTTGGCCAGGATGAGGTCTCTGATTTCTAATTTTGAAAATTTTAGAATTGAACAAGTGCCTAGAGCAAAGAACTCCCAAGCAGATGCTCTGTCTAAATTAGAAAGCAGCAGTCTGCAGGAGCTGAACAAGTCTGTTCTGGTGGAAGTCAGACCCACCAGTGCAATCTGCGAGGACGCAGAGCGAGTTTTAGAGTTGGAGGATATGCCAGAGTGGATCAGGGAGATCGCTGAGTATAAACAGACTGGTAAACTACCAGAGGGAAAGATGAAGGCAAGAAAGCTCAAGCTGACAGCATGTAGATACTGCCTGATCGGGGACGAGCTATACAGGAAGTCTTTCTCTCTGACCCTACTCAAATGCGTAGGGCAGAGAGACGCAGACTACATACTGAGAGAGATCCATGAGGGACTCTGCGGGCACCACATCGGGCCAAGAGCTCTAGCCCATAAAGCTCTCAGAACTGGTTATTATTTGCCCACAATGAAAGTTGACTCTGAGACTCTGGTGAAAAAGTGCGACAGCTGCCAGAAGTTCGCACCAAACATCAAGCTGCCAGCAAACGACCTCATGCCGATCTACAACCCTATCCCATTTACCCAATGGGGGCTAGACATTATGGGACCCTTCACAACAGCCCAATATCAGAAGAGATGGTTAGTGGTGGGCGTAGACTACTTCACTAAGTGGATAGAGGCAGAAGCCCTATCTACCATCACAGAAGCAGCCGTCAGAAAGTTCCTATGGCAGAGCATCATCACCAGATACGGGATTCCAAAGGCTTTCGCTTCGATCACGGGAGACAGTTTGACAATATGCCCCTGTCAGAGTGGTTGGAGCAGTTCGGGATCAAATATGCTCTGTCCTCAGTCTGCAACCCTCAGTGCAATGGTCAAGCCGAAGCCGCTAACAAGCAGATCCTGATAGGTCTACAAAAGAAGCTGGAGGAACGGAAAAGCAAGTGGTTAGAGGAGCTACCCAACACTCTGTGGTCAATCAGAACCACAGTCAAAGAGTCAACTGGGCAGACCCCCTTCCACCTGATATATGGTTCTGAGGCCGTCATGCCTGTTGAGATCGGGTCCGAGAGTCTAAGGATCAGCCTATTTGAGCCAGATCTGAACGATGAAGCTCTGAGAACAAATCTAGATCTGCTGGATGAATACATAAATGAAGCTAGGCTCAGAATGGAAGCCTACAAAGCCAGAGGCAGCAGATACTATAACCGAAAAGTGAGGGCTAGGCCTCTGGAGGTAGGGGATTTGGTGCTCAGAAATGCAGCAGCTGTGCAAAAAGACAAAATACACGGAAAGCTGTCGGCTAAGTGGGAAGGACCCTACCAGGTTAGTGAAGAGCTACACCATGGAACCTACAGATTGAAAAGAATGGATGGGAGCGAACTGAAAAGCAATTGGAAAGCACGAATACTGAAAAAATACTTCGTGTAACCCAGGTTGTATCAAAAAACTCCTATGAATGAAAGGCCTTTGAGCCACCCTTTGCAAACTATACACTCTCCATTTCACATTAAACCCCCATCCCCTTATCTATTCTTTATGAAAAACAAATGAAAAAATCAGACAGACAATTAGCAGACTGAGAAAAAATACCACAGTCTGGCAAAAGAAAACAGGGTCTGAGTCAGACTGAAGGCTGAAAAGGCCCTTCAGACACAAAAGTAAACTATATAATGAAGAAAGGGAGCCTGCCGAAAGGTCAACTCTGTCCAGAGCCCATGAGGACCGCAGAGTGATCGGATGCCGGCTCGACTTAGCATGTCATAGACCTCTACCTCTAAACCTGCGGGGCCGAAGGCCCAAAAAGCAGCAAGGATAAGTCATAGACACCTAAGGTTAATGGGGACGCCAGAGTTTCAAAGAACCAAACGTACCCCCGACACAAAAAGGATGGAAGAAGGAGTTAAAGGGCGAACCCCAAAACTCCCAGAATCATCATGACTTAGGGCGTCAAAATACCTCCTTCGCTCTGCTTATTGTTGAATTTTTGTCACGCATAAGGCAGAGCAGAAGAGTAAAGGGCCCCTAAAGTCGCAGCTCTGAGCAAATCTCACCCGCCACCGAGCCTAGTAAACGACAACACTCAGATATGCTATATGGTTGCACAGCAAACTCAGCATCAGAGCAGAATGCAAGACATGCCGGGCAAAAAAGCAGCAGAGCACAAGCACTTAGCAAAAATAACAAAACTTAGCATGCACAAGATAGAAGAGACAAAGGTCAACAAAAGAATACAACTTGCATTCCTGAAAAATCATTGTATCTTACACGAAAGATCTGGCTATAAGCCAGATCAGAATGCTACAGAATACTACAACAACGGCGGCTACCTAACCAAAAGAAGGGAGCAAATACAGATGAAAAGGAAATGTTTGGCTATTTAATTACAAATATTACAAGATAAGTCAGTTAGGATATCATCGGAGGGCAAAAACGAAGGACTGCAGTCAGTTCAGCAGTGGCTCCCAGCTCATCCACCTCAACAGCTCAGACAAGAGTCACAAGAAGACTGAGGCAAAGCGCGAGATAGCCGCCCGAGTTCCTATTGCTTAGGAACAGAGCTGCCATCTCTCGCAGAGCTCCCATCAGCTTGTTGCTCTGAAGACTCTCCCTCTGGAGGCAGAGAGTAGAGCAGCTCCAAGTCTCTGAGCTCCTGGGTAGCAGGAGGTTGCATGTGCACCTCACTGGCGTAGGCCTCCTCAAAAGCATCCCAGTTGAAAGAGGGCTGCAGATGCTAGAGGACTCTACGGACCGCCACTTTACAATCCTCCTAGTACTTGTGCCCGAACGCTTCCTCCATCTGCGCAGCCCGGGCCGTCTCCTCAGCAAGCAGCTAGGCCTCCTTCTGCTTCAGAGCCTCCTCAACCTCCTTAGCCTGCTGAGCCTCCCTCTCAGAAAGCATCTTGGAGAACTCTGCCCCTAGCTCCTCCTCCCTCAGTCTCAGAGCCTCCTCAGCCTCCTTGGCTTGCAGAGCCAACTTAGCAGAGCAACCTTCATGCTCAGCCTGTACAGCAGAGAGCTGACCCTTGAGCTGCTCCTGCTCCTTCAACGCTGCCTGCAGCCTGGCCTCGGAGGTCTTCAGCTTGGTCTAAGTCATTGAAGCGTGAGACAATGCCTCACTAAGCTGGGAAGAGAGCTTAGAGTGTTCAGCCGCGATAGCCTCTGCTTGCATCGCCATACCCTCCATGCGTTGGTTGGCAGTTCGCAGGGTGTCGCTCTCCATAATCAGAGCATCCCTCTCCTCCTCAGTTTCGCGGCAGGTAGACACAATCAGAGAGTTTTGAGCCTTCAGCTTGGCGTACTCTTGACTCTGCTGTGCTACTTGAGCCTTAAGCTGCTGCAGTTCAGGGAGATCTGCCTGATGTCTACCCAGCCCTAAAGCATGGCAGAACTCCCCAATGAAGGCGCCAGCCCGCGCAGCTTACATTCAAAGAAAAATGGATCAGATTAACCACAAAAATACCACAGTTTGCCAAGGCAGAAAAGTTAAAGAACTCACCAAAGGAACATCCTAGACGACGTAATCCCCAGAGAAGCGACTGCCCAGGAGCTTCAGCCACTCACTGGGGGTCAGGGAAGGCCACAGACGTCTGCTCCTGCCCCTGAGCCTCTTGCTGGTCATCCGCCGATCCCCTCTGCAGAGAACCTGAGACGAAGGAAAGACCAGTAAGTTCCACAGAAGGGAAAAGGCCGGAACTGAGGCCGGGTAAGGGGTACGCACCTTTGATGACCTGCTCCTCCTCGACATCAATCATCTGAAGGGGGTCAGCAAGGAGTCGAACCTTTTTATGAGGGGGAGCTCCCTCCTCACTTTGCCTCTCAGAGGGCCTCTTCTGGGAATGCGAAGAGACCTCAGACTCAGCTACAGGCTTCTTAGCAACCTCTGCAGGAGACTTAAGCTGGCCCGCAATTGGAGCAGAGGTCTGAAGAGCCTCAGCAGACTGCGCCTTCTTGGCCCGCAACTGCTGCAGAAGAAAAGCCTAGGTAACAAGGTCGTCAGCAAAATGGGGCGCAGATCGATTTGAAAATTGTAAGACAGAAGAAAAGAAAAGAAAGCACTAACCAAGCGCGCCAACTGCTCAGGAGTAGGAGCAAGGACCTGCTTGAAACCTCTGGGAGGAGGAGGAGCAACCTTCCTTCCAGGCGGAGTAGGCTTCTGAACAGGGGGAGTAGACTTCTGAACAGGGGGAGACCCGACTGTCTCCACCACTGGGACAGAAGCAGAACTCTGCCGCTCCACCCTCTCATGTTGGAGAGACTCCAACACCTCCCCCTGGCTGGTCTAAGCAGGCGTAGGGATGGCCTGCCCAGTAGGACCTATCAAATCAGAGACAAAGCAGAAAAATCAAGAACTCTCAAATGGAGAGAAATTTGTAAGAAAGAGTGGTCTGGGTCTGAAGAAGACACATACCTGATGCAGCCTGGCCCTCACTCTGGCCCTCAGCAATCTGAGTCGTGACAGTCTGAGCAGTCTCTGCCTCAGTCCTGTCAAACTCCGTCATCGCTTGGTGAGACTCCTGACCAGCTTCATCAGACTGGGCAGAACCATCCATTGGAGTGGGTTCTTTCTCAGCCTTGTCCAACTCGGTCATCGCTTGGTCATGCTCTCCCATGGGCACATCCTCCACCACAGGTGGTTCTGAAAATAAGCAGAAAGGATGAGAAGTCTACAACAGAGTGCACACAAGCTGAAAGAACAGATTGATCATCGTAAATAATACCTGGTTGCACGGGAGGAAGCTCTTGCAGGGGTTCAACCACCAGAACGGTCCCTTGCAGAGTGCTGGCTCCCCCTGCATCATCATCATCATCGTCGTCCTCCGGCAGATGCACAGCACGCCGGGAACTTCGGGTCTGCAAAGGAACAGCCGTCGCCTCCTCCTTATCACCAGACTCAATCTCGGTGACAGTGGCAGAAGGGCCCCCCTGCGGCCGAGACACCCCGGTAAACCTATCCACAAGCTCCGGGCGCTTGGTCCGGAGGGAAGGGTGGTCCAAGGGAGTGGTGTTAATGTCCCTGATAAAATCAGGAACGGTGTAGGTCCCTGGATCTGGTATCGGACGATACCTCCGGCACACCGAGGACTAACTCAGACTCAGCTCCCAAGGGATGGCAGACCCCAGAGTCTCTGCAAAAATCAGAATATTCATCAATGAGAGCTAGTCAGACAACAGACAGAAAATAATGGAAAGGGGCAGAGCATGTTCACGAGCTCAAGACCCACCCTTAAATTGATAATGGTGTCCCTTATCTGTCGGTACCCTAACGAAGACGAAACTATCCCGCTAATCCTTCAGAGTAAGATCAACAGGATAGACCGTCAGATGGTTGGTTCGTACCGAACCTGTGAAGTAGCCGTACTCCCCCCTGCCTCTTAAAGTAGAACAGACACTTGAAAAGGTTCATGGTTAGGGGGAAGTCCAAAGCTTCACAGACCCAAATGAACCCCAGAACCTTCTTCAAAGACTGGGGATTAACCTGGCAGAGCGCCATCTTATACTCGCAGAGAACCCACTCCAGAAACCAGTGGATTGGAAATCTAAGCCCAAACTCCAACTGCTTGAGATAAACAGCAGTGTACCCCTCTGGTACATCTGCCAAGCTCTGACCCTCCTTGGGAAGTACTACCCAAGATCCGCGAAGAGGCTTGATCTCCGCAGCAATCTCAAGGTAATAAGCAGCATGCGCCCGTTTGAGCGCATCTGCAGATTTCTTCGCCAAGTAAGGCTTGCCCATGCTGTCATAAAGGGCAGTAAGCCGCATCTCATAATCATTGTAGTCCCATTTGACTGTGGGCAGAGTAGGCTTGAACTTATAGTTGGGAGGGAACCTGTTGGTTTCAGGACCCAACAGCTCCTTGCGTAAGCCGTTCCAGGGGTCAAAGACCTCCCATTCCTCTGGAACCACCTCGTCCTTACACCGAGGCAGATCCAATTTCAAAAACGGAGACTGAGTATCCATCGGGTAAGGCTCATCCGGCTGAGATGAAGAGGTAGATACCACACCCTTCCCACGGGAGGCGGCAGATTGAGAAGTAGACATTCTGCACAACACAAGAAGCAGAAGACAATACATCAGACTTGAAGTCACAACACAAGACAGTCTAGCACCTCAGACCTACAGACTTAGCTACCAGACTGGGGGGCAAGGATATGTATGGTATGTGAAGATCAGAGATAGCCAAGAAATAGGATATTTTCTTGCTTTTCTTGCAAAAAGATACATGCAAAGTAGTCTGGCACCTCAGACCTACAGACTGAGCTACCAGACTAGGGGGCAAGGACATGTATGGTATGTGAAGATCAGAGATAGCCAAGAAATAGGATATTTTCTTGCTTTTCTTGCAAAAAGATACATGCAAAGTAGTCTGGCACCTCATACCTACAGACTGAGCTACCAGACTGGGGGGCAAGGATATGTATGGTATGTGAAGATCAGAGATAGCCAAGAAATAGGATATTTTCTTGCTTTTCTTGCAAAAAGATACATGCAAAGTAGTCTGGCACCTCATACCTACAGACTGAGCTACCAGACTGGGGGGCAAGGATATGTATGGTATGTGAAGATCAGAGATAGCCAAGAAATAGGATATTTTCTTGCAAATGACACAAACAAAACAATGAAGGCACATCACAGATCTACAGCCCAGCAAATAAAGAGGATAACAGGGTAAACAAAGCAAACTCTAAAAATCCCACAGACAACAGTAGAGCAGAGCTCAGCTGAAGAAGCAGAGCAGAGCCTACCACCCAGAACAGAGCCCAGCTGAAGAAGCAGAGCAGAGCCTACCACCCAGAACAGAGCCCAGCTGAAGAAGCAGAGCAGAGCCTACCATCCAGAGCGGCAGAACGGAAATGAAACAACACCAAACAGATCCATGAAACAAGGAAATAAACAATCGCATATGAAGACCAAAGGAAAGAAAACCCTAACCTTAAAAACAGGCCAATAAGTGCGTACAGAAGAAAAAAGGGGGAGAAACCCATAAACACAGAGAGGATCACATCCAAACCATCCACGAAGGAAAAAATCAAAAGTAGATCTCGGAAAAAGAGTTTACCTAAATGGAGAACGGAAGACGCTGAGAAAAGAGAAGACGAAAACCACAAACGCAACAGTATCAACACTTCAAATTGAGCTCCAAACGCAGACAAATCCTAGGAAAATCGAGAGAAATCACTTGAAAATATCTAGGGCGAAAGGAAATTATTGGAGAACAACAGGAAAAATTGAGAGCAAAAGAGTTCGAAAGAGAAGAGACTGAAAAGTTTCACAAAAGGTCGATTCAGCCTTTAAATAGGCATAATTCGTCCACTCAGCATTAACTTGTCATCATTACATTCCTTGGGAACCCAAAGAGTCACATCAATTCAATTCAATTCAAAATGAATTAATGACCCTTGCTCAACACCCCAACCAAATGGGCGGAAAAAATGGAAGCATTCTGGAGTTTGTGAAGAGCAACTCCCAGAGATTCACGTATCAGTCTGCGAAGAGCAGAACGCCAGACCAAAAACAAACGTACCCAACATATTGCAATCTGCAAATACTGGGACCGGGGGGCAAATTGTATGGGGTCTGCCCAGCAGACCTCCAGCTGGCAGCAGACCACTGGTCCTGCCACTCCACGTCAGAGCGCCAGGGGCGGAGCGGACCTCCTCAGTCAGACCGCTCCAGACATAACCTCTAGGCTGGAGTTTAATGAAGGCCTTGTTCCATCTTGGCCCACTTCCAAAGAGGCCCACTCACTTTACTAGGTCAGTTGCAAGTCCATGTCTCATATAAATACCCATGCCCATGCATGGGTAAGGTATGTTCAATCAAACACTCACAAAATACTTGCACTTGATACTCGTTTTCTCTCTACTAGAGATCTTGTACTCAACTTTGACTGACTTAGGCATCGGAGAGGCGATCCTCGGAACCACCCCCGAGGTTTCTCCTTGTTTTGCAGGTAACCACCACCGCGAAGGACGTTTGGGAGCCACGTTTCACCAAGTACCCACGACCACATACACTGTTGCTGTCTTGGACAGAAACAGGGACTATTATAAAATTACTAGAAATAATTATCATGTGGAATTGGATTTGACTAATACGAATATTCTTTCGGTCAATTTTTCCTAGTGTTGGATTATTTTGTGATCCGGCATTGGTAAATCATAACTTAAGTACCTCATAAATAGCAAAAGAAGATCCAAGAAGGCCAACCTGTCAAAAATGGTTAATGTTTGTCCCATGAACTTCAACTTGTCTGCATTGGCAGTCACAAAAACATCTGTCTTTGTCTAATCCCCCCTCTCTCTCCCGGTCCTCTAATGAGCTCTAAAGAGTGATGACATAGCCCTTTTCATGTGGTCTACATGCCACCGTACTCTGACTTATCATATGGAGCTAAATACCTTCTTCATTAGACACCCTATTATAATTGTCAGAATGTGATAAGATGGTCCTTTACCCCATTAATCATTTCCTATATCTTAACTTATATACAAAAGGATATTCGTCTAAACTTGTAGTATTTTTGGAGTCATTTAAGTGTCACCCTCATCATTGTGTTTCTCCAAAGTTTGCTATGGGTGTTGAAGAAGATTATGAGATAATCAAGTGGTTTAATGATGTTTCAGAAAATGCATGTTTGGTTCAACAAGAAACACTTCGCCAAATACTTGAGCTTAATTATGGGGTTGAATATCTAAGCAAGTGGTTAGGGGACATGACGAATATCCATGAAATAGATTTATCTACTTTGGAAAAGATGTACACAAAATTGGTACCGCTCTCCGTCCATGCAGATGTTGAGCCTTATATTCACAGGATAGCTGATGGAGATACTTCTCCACTTCTTACACAACACCCTATCACTCATCTCTCCTTAAGGTATGCTTTCTCTCCTATACCCAACCGTAATTGTTTAATTTGTTCCATTTGTTTTTTCGGGTCACCAATATGCACGTTTGACCATTAATATCTTCCATTACGTATTACTATGTTTGATTTTTTTGTACCCTTCTGTTTCTGAGATATTTTTGCAAGTTTACAGGAGTAGTTGTACAGATGAGATTTATCTTGGTTTTCAAGTTGGTATCCAAGTTGAGTTAGTGTTGTTGTGGTGATTGCAGTTCTGGTACTACTGAAGGGAGACAAAAGTATGTACCTTTTACTCAACACAGTGCTTATACAACACTTCAGACATTTAGACTGGGAGCGGCCTACAGATCAAGGTTTGAGTTCTCATTCTTCCTGACCAAGACCTCCTCTTCATCAACATTAATCAAGAACAAAAAGAGGCCACTGTAAAATAATGTACAAACTTGATATTTTACCTATCTTTCCTCATTTTTACCAACAAGTCTTTTATTGCTTTCTAGTTTCTAATAATCTAGTACTATCATGAGTCCTTTGGTAGCTGGTGACATATAGCTATAGTATTAGTAAATTTTAGAAATGTTTTGTAAGAAAACACTCGTGTCAATATCCATGATAGTGAACATCTCTATCATGTCTTTTTCTTCATAAATTTGAATTACTATCGTTTACCGCTTTAAATATGCTACTATTTGAGAATGAAAACTTAAGAAGTAAATCAAACATTTGGAGATGAGATTTCATTAAAATGGGTAATAAGTTGGGAATTTTCCTAGCAAATTAAATATCCATTTCCATTACCATCATTTTGTATCATCACTCTGTCAAACGGGTCGTAAAAATATATTCATAAGACTTTCACCTTGATCTTCTAAGACTTTCGATTAACTTTTTTTCACTAAATTAGGCATAAGTTTATTTCTCCACCACTGTATAATCGTATACCAAACGAGCTATGAGTAATTAAGTAATATGCATATCATTTGACCATTGAAGAACAATTCAGGGCGTATCCAATAAAATCCGGAGGGAAAATCCTGGAGTTCATTTACAGCAGCAAGCAATTCAAAACTAACGGAGGTTTAACAGCTGGAACTGCTACAACTCACTACTTCAACAGCAAAGAATTCAAGCTGAAGCAAGAAAAAACCAAGTGCTTCACTTGTAGTCCTCAAGAAGTGATTGCAAGCGGGGATTATGCACAATCCACTTACTGTCACCTCCTACTTGGCCTCTTCTTCTGCACGAAAATAGAATTCATCTCATCAACTTTTGTGTATAGCATTGTTCAAGCACTTGAAGCATTCGAAGAGGTATGGAAAGAGCTTATCAAAGATTTAGAAGAAGGCAACCTTAGCTCGAGAATTACTATTCCAAATGTTCGCGAAGCTGTGTTAAAGAAGTTGTATCCAAAGCCATGTTTGGCCTCTAATCTAAGACTAGTTTGTGAAGAATTAGAAAAAGTGAATTGGGTTGGGTTAATTCCTAAGTTATGGCCGAATGCAAATTACGTTTTTTCTATAATGACGGGATCAATGCAGCCTTATTACAAGAAATTAAGGCATTATGCAGGGGATTTGCCATTGGTTTGTGCAGATTATGGGTCGACTGAGAGTTGGATTGGTGTGAATATTGTTCCTTTTTCGGCTCCTGAGAATGTCACCTATGCAGTTGTACCCACATTTTCTTATTTTGAGTTTATACCTCTTCATAGAAATTGGAGGGGTGAACGTCAGCTGTTGATGACTTCGTTGAAGACCCACCTGTTCCTCTCTCTAAAGTCAAGGTTGGTCAAGACTATGAGATTGTCTTAACTACTTTTACAGGTGAGTCATATATGTTGCTAACTTCATCACTTTCATTGGCTCTATTGATTATTATGTTATTGCTAACATGCCTTTATTTTTTTCACTTATTTCAACTTATCTGAATTCATATGGACGTACTTAAGTTAAACCGCTAAGTCTCATCTTGAGTCAATCTCTGCAAATCTGTTTTATGGAGCAAATAAGAAGCCAGAAGTTGTAAATTTTTATCTGCACTTCTGCAGAGGTCCATGCATCTACCTCCCTTTCAATTTAAAACAACGTGCTCCCATTATGGTGCGTTGTTTTTTATCAAATAAGCAAGTATCAAGAAACAAACATAACTTCCAATAAGCTCTAATAATTTAGAAAGGTCATCTTGATACAGTTTGCTTAATAAATGTTTTCAAAATATCAAATTTTAAATTCTTTTTACTTCCAAAGAATTAAAGACATTCATGCTCAAAGTTGTGCATTGACAAACATGTAGAATGGTAGATTAAAAACAAATCTAAGTAGTTAATTGCAAAGATGTCAATATTGTTAGCTTGCTACATCGGCAGAGTCAGTGGCAGTGGCTATATGTAATGTTCTTTAACGTGTTAATAGCGGAATCCAGATAAATTGCTTTACTGGATTTGCTCCTTGAAAGAAATTGTCAAATAATGAAGACGCAAATGTTAAACAAGCAATGCATGATGTTTCACATATCTAGGTACCATTTTTAGAAGGCACAAAAATTGTCACATATTATCTTGGTGTTCTAGCGGTCTCTTTCGTGTGTGGATTATATTAATTGATCATGATTTAGATGTGGGCTTACATAAGAGGTATTTTGACCTCTAGATCACATTGAAGCTTTGCTTGTTCAATCATCATCTCTTCAGCATTAATCATCATCACTAAAACAAATCTAAAGTTAAATCTCTTTGCCAGGACTTTATAGGTACAGGTTAGGAGATGTGGTGCAGGTTACTGGGTTCCACAAGAGTACCCCAAAACTGAGCTTTATATGCAGGAGAAAATTAATTTTAACAGTGAATATTGACAAGAACACAGAGAAGGACCTTCAGCTAGTGGTTGCAACTGGGTCCGAGTTGCTGAGTCAACAGGCTCGAGCTGAGCTAGTCGATTTCACAAGCCATGCTGATGTGGCCAACCAGCCGGGCCATTATGTAATTTACTGGGAGATCAAGGGAGAAGCAGAGGAGTGGGTGCTTGATGAGTGTTGCAAAACGATGGATGCATCCTTTGTTGATCATGGTTATGTGGTGTCCAGGAAGACCAATTCTATAGGACCTTTAGAGCTTTGCATTGTTGAAAGAGGAACTTTTAAGAAAATTTTGGACCATTACATAGGAAATGGGGCTGCTTTGAGCCAGTTTAAGACACCTAGGTGTACTAGTAACCAGAAACTGCTCAAGATTTTAAACGTTTGTACCATCAAAAGGTTTCTTAGTACAGCTTATGGCTGAAGTTAGTCGAATTAAAAGAGCTTGTAAATAGACACAAGTGTACAAGTAAGGACTTGCTACAGAGAGGATCATCTGTGTTATTTTCTTTTGTACATTAGAATCTTGTTTAAATCTAAGTTTAAGTTTTGTTTTGTTTGTTTTGTAAATAGACACAAGTGTTTTGTTTTTTTCAGGTGTATGAGTTACACTAAAACCAAGACCGTAAGACTTAATACCATGATATGATTAAGAGAAGAGGGGAAGCATGGAGAAGATCGTAAGAACTTAATACCCTGATAAAATTAAGAGAAGAGAGTAGAATAATGGAATCTAGAAAATGATTATCAAGTATTACAACTAATTGAATCTTCAAATAAATCAGCTTCAAATTCCTCCTCAACTGATGTCTATGACTCATTTCCCTGCTCTACTTCTGAAGCACTATTTTTTGGTGCATAAGGTTGCAGAGGAATTGAAGGTTGAAGATGATGTTGTTGAACAAAGAAAGAGACAAAATAAGGAAGGGAAAAAAAAGAGAGTAATAAAAAAGATTCTAAACGAAAAAGATTAATGAAAAAAGGGAGGAAATAATAAAGTACACAATATTGTTCACGTGCATGTTATGTGTTTCGGCATTTGCTACTACAACAGGTTACCAAGACCTATTAATTTAAATGAAAATTAAAGTTGTTACTTTCCATGAATAATTCATAGTTTAATCCTTTTATAGAAAATCGGACATAGTTTATACATTTATTATCAATTTTCCTATATACAAAGGAAAAAATAGGAGGGAAAAATCGGCAAACAAGTGGAGGAACACGCTGGCGAGCAGCTGGCGGTGGTCGACACGGCTGCACGGTGGCGCGCAGCCTGACACGTGGGCATGTGGTGGTTTGGCTGGGCAGCGGGACTGAAGGAAAGGGGGAAGTGTGGTGTGGGAGAGAGAGGAAATAAAGAGAGGAAAACAAATTAATGAGTGGGGGAATTTGAGGTTTAATGTGTGTATTTATAGGTTTCCATTAGTTCTAGTACTAGTAGGCTTAGGTATTTGTTTGGGCCTTTGAGTATGGGTATGAAAGGTTTAAAAGAGTTGGTTCCTCTAACCGAATTTTAAAATCATTTGTATGACTAACTGAAACTATTTAAATTAATTGCTTAACTCTCAAACTTCAACTTTAATCAAATAATTGATTTTTTCAAAAATAAACCAATTTTTGCGTTGATCGCTTTTAAGAAGTCAACCTTAATTTATTCTATTAACAAGTAAACTTTGTACATACTTTTGCTTTTGAAAAGTTTTTACCGACTTTTACTTCTTAATTATTTGTTTAACAGATTAAAGTGACACATATCACTCTTTTATTGAACATTTAAATTGTAAATTTTATTTTAAAAAATAATAAAAACGTTGGAGGTACTTGGAGCAGTGAACCTTGAACTTCACTACATCCTTTCTCCTTTTAATCTTGACGGACCTGCTGCTTGGGCATTTTTGTTGAGCTCGAATATTCCAAGCGCTCACTTTTGTATTTTCCCATTCTCTATCTTTCTCTATCAATCTCCATTTTTCCAACTAAATCAGATTCACATTCACCAACCATTAATCTCGCTGCAAATCCACCATTTATTCTCTCCTTCTCTCCACTTTCACCAACATGGAAATTCTCACAACAAAATGGCAACTAATTGGGAAGATGGGAAGAATTAAATCACTCTTCCTACTGTCATAAGGTCTTAAGAGAAAGAATTAAAGCAAGAGAAAAAGGAAAATGACAATTCTAACACAAAAAGGGAGGGAACTAATTGAAAAAATATGTATTGAGAATGCAAGTACAGGGAAGGGGGTTACAATAACATTGATTATGATAGAGTACAATGTGCAGATGACTACGATTGTGACAATGACGATGATGATGAAGTTAGGATTATCATTGTCAGCCGGCTCAGACCTTCTTCTTGCACCGGGAAGAGAAAAACAAAACTTTATAGCAAATCCTTCAATTTTCGGAGTGGGAGAATCTTCCGGGATGAAATCCGAGGGGATTGATGATGATGTGATGTATCATATATATATATATATATATAGCTTTTAGATGTATTTAAATTGCATTTAGAAATCCTTTTTGAGCATTTAGGTGCATAATGACATGAATTACATAAATTGTGCTGTCTAGTACTCCTTGTTTGTGTGTTTCGATGATTTTCAAATTATTTTAACACAATTTGATCATGAGTATCAAAGATCTAGCCTATTAATCGTTGAAGATGAAGGTATCTTGCACAAGGATCACAATGCATCCGTTTGGGGCAATTTTGAGTTGGAATGAAGCAAAGAGTTAGTGAAAGAAGTGCCAAAACTGACACACGTTCACTATTTTAATCATGACGTTTGATAGAAAACTGATAATCAAAAAATTTTAATTGGGTTGGATTCTAGACTTCAAGTCCTTTCCAATGTTATGTCAAACGCCCCAAACGGACTTCTGGTTTGAGAGATATGACCTTCGCAAATTGACGCAAAATCGCCAAAAATTGGCTCAGTCCACTCGGGCAAAGAGGACCCGATCCAATCGGGTTGGGCCTTCTTAATGTTGCCGATGCTTTATTTCAAGGAAAGAAGAGATTTGAAGTTGGGTCATTTTGTACCAACCCGATGCCATAGGGTAATGATTGCCCGATCGGGTATCACAGTTTCGGCCCCGATCGGGTGGCTTCACTCCATCACATCGGGTGAAACCCAGAACAACTGCTGTTTTATTTTGTGAAGAGATTAAACATGGCCTAAATTTGTACCAACCCGATGCAATAGAGCAATGGTTACCGATCGGGTTGCGAGTCCGCGGAGTCGAAATTCTATCTTTTCATTTCCGTTTTTAATTAGTTTTAGGGGCTATTATAAATAGCTTAACTCCATTATTTTTTAGGAGAACTTTTATTCTATTTTTATTTCCATTTTTCTTAGTTTAGTTTTAGAGAGATTTTCTTAGATTAAACACTTTAGATTAGTTCAAGAGGTGATTGAACCTCGGATTTATTTCAATATAAAGGTTATTGCTTTCCGTCAATTGATACTTTTCTTTACTCTTAATCTCTTTAATTACTTTTTGATTGCTTAGTTTAATTATTGATTTGATTCATGATGTTAGGATTAGGGTTTTATATTAGTTTTATTATTGTTCATTTGATTATGTCTGAGTAGTCTAATTTCTAGTGATTTAGGGAGGAAAGCCATGTTTATACGATGAATTACTTTTGAATTGAATTGCTATTAGTTTCTAGGGCTTGTTTAGATTGGTTATGGTGTGATTTCTTATTATTGAGTAATTAATGTTATTGCGCAGTTTTATTGATTGGTTAAGGTTAATAATTGTTTGCACAAATCCGTCCTACTTTTAGAGGCCTAGTACACATCAGTAATTCTGAGTACGTTAGTGAACATGCGGCATATGTTGAATTATGGGCGTTGAGACTTAACCAAAGCTTGACACGTGCTCTAATCACTCGATTCTTGACTTAGGTTGTGATAGTTGTTTGATCCTTTGATTGGTATAAGCATGGTGGACCGAACTAATTCCTTAGACCTTTATTTCATAGATTAACATCTCTCTTTATATTGCTTTCTAGTGTTTAATTAGTGGTTCAGTTGATTCTTCCCTGATCTTGTCTGAAGTAGTTGTTTAGCTGGATATTAACTTAAAAACGCTGTCTGTCTGTGGATTCGACCCTATTTCCCTTAACTACCATTGTTAGAGGACTTAGGATTTATCTTTGATTAGGTGATACCTGTCATAATGAAACGGTGTTAAAATTTGATCCAATGAAAAAGATGAAATTTGAGTAAAAACTGGAGGGAACGCATGAAATGGGGGCTAAAATTAATCCTTATGAGGTGATGTTTGTTTGTGAAATATGTGCAAATTCTAAGCCACAAGACGATTCATTTTGGGTTATGGGGTGTTCTCATTACTATTGTTCAGATTATGTGAGAAGTTACATTATTTCAAAGCTGTTAAATGGTATTTCTGAGATTGGTTGGCGGCTTGTTGCAAGGAGGGTGGTGGTGGTCTTGGTTGTGGAGGGGAAGGAAGAGGAGAGAGAAGGAAAAAAAGTGAGTGAGAAAAAATAAAAAATAATTAATTGCAATGAATTGAAACAAGACATGTGGATAAATCATCTAAGCTAACAAGTCAGTATTAGGTAACCTCTAAAAAAGCTTGTTAAAAGCAAAAGTGACTACAAGGTTTAGTTTTTTTTTTTAGATAAGTGAAAAGATATATTAAGCACAAAACACAACTTACAATCTACTCAAAGGTGACGACAACCCTTCTAGGAAGGCTCCCCAAACACCTAAGAGCAACTATTACAATTGAGCTCATCTAGCCAGAATTGAAACTTAGTAAAGGCCTTAGAGTTATAGACTAACTTCATCCTAGTTCTAATTACAAACTTGATAGAAGCAATACAACTATCAACACTAGGAACATAACTACTCCAATAAGCCTGATTTCTAGCAAGCCAAATGTTATAAATAACAGCAGCAATTACAACAAAGGCTACTTTCCTTTTAGCTTGAGGCAGACCTCCCCTTTTACTGATCCAGTTGAGGCAGTCTGACATGCCAGTCCATCTCTTCTTAATCTTGATCCAATCCAGACAACCCTCCCAAACCATTCTGCTGAAGCAACATTGGAAGAGAAGCTGATCAAGGCTCTCAGTATGAGAGCCACAAATAGTACATGTGTCCTCAGAGCAGACCCCATATCTTCCGAGTCTGTCCTTTGTCATAAGCCTTTGGTGGGCTGCTAACCATATCAAGAAGCTGTGTTTGGGTGTATTGAGCCTATTCCACACAACTATATCCCAACTGACTTTATCTCCCATCTCCTGTGCTTGTTTGTAACATTTACCAATGGAGAATACTTGGCCAGTCTGGGGAAGCCAGACTGCTTGTCTGATCTCATCTCTAACTTGACAGAAGTACCTCCATATCCAGCTAGCAGTGGACTTAGGGTGGTGATGCCACCAATCCCCTCCTTGGATGTACACTGAATTAACCCATCTCACCCACAAGGTGTCTTTCTTTTCAGCAATAGCCCAAACTTGCTTGCTAACTGCTAGGAGGTTCCAGAGCTTTATATCTCTGACTCCTAGACCTCCATAGCTCTTCTTACTGCAGACCTTATCCCAGTTGACATAGCCTGGCTTTAGGTATCTATCATTACCTTGCCATAAATAAACTCTGCAGATTTGATTTATTCTTGCAAGAACAGCCTCAGGAAATATGAAGATCTGCATCCAGTAATTGCACACACTCATCAGCACTGAGTTGACTAACTGAAGTCTGCTAGCAAAAGACATAGTTCTATGTTGCCAGGATTTGATTCTAGAAAGCATTTTCTCTACCAGTTTCTCACAGTCTGCAGTTCTTAATTTCTTGGTGCTAATGGGAGCACCAAGATACTTAAGAGGCCAGGCACCAGAACCAAACCCAGACAACTTCTTAATCCTGTAGAGCTCTGCAGCTTTCATGTTAACTCGAAAAACTTCAGACTTCTGCTGGTTAGCAGCTAATCCTGAAGATTTTTCAAAAATTCTCAATCCTTGGAGCATCAAGTAGACACTTCTATAGTCTCCTCTACTGAAAATCATTAAGTCATCAGCAAAACACAGGCTATTCAGTTTCAGACCTTGACATCTAGGATGGAAATGAAAATCTTGCTTTGCCCCTGATAATTCAGGATTCTAGTCAAATATTCCATGCAGAGTACGAAAACCAGGGGGGATATAGGGTCTCCTTGTCTTAAACCTCTCTTAGCCTCAAACAAATCTGTACAGGATCCATTAAAGAGGAGAGTATATCTAGTAGTGGATATACATTCCATCAGAATATTAATGAAGTCCTTAGGAAAGTTGAGAGCCTGGAGAAAATCATGCACAAACCCCCACTCAATAGTATCATAAGCCTTTTGCAGATCAACTTTCATCAAACAGCTTCTGGCAGCTTGTTTCCTATGCTTCTACCAGCTACAAAGGCACTCTGACTCTGGCTAATCAAACCAGGCAAAGCTCTTTTCAATCTTGAACATAAGAGTTTAGAGATGATTTTATAGAGCACTGTGCAACAAGCTATAGGTCTGTAATCTCCAACATGAGAGGGGCAAGCAACCTTAGGAACTAAGGTGATTGCTGTTGCGTTTATAGCTTTAAGCAGTCTGCCTGAACTGAAGACTTCTTGAACTGCAGAGATGATGCTTTGTCCCACCACATCCCAAGCATCCTTGAAGAAGCTACTCCCATAACCATCAATCCCAGGAGATTTGTTATTAGGAATAGACCAGAGTGCTAACCTAATCTCCTCTCCTGTGAAATTGAGGTTAAGAAGAGAGTGTTGAGCTTCCACCAGAATAGGTCCTTGTTGAATAAACCTGCTCTTGATAGGAAGGACTTCACTTCTTGTATTAGCAACAAAAGTTCTAAAGTGATTCAAAAAAATATTTTTCACTTCTTCATGCTCATAAATCCATACATCCTCTTTACACATAATAGCATTAATATTATTTTTCTGAGCCATTATTTTCACACTATTATGAAACTTTTTAGTATTGCTATCACCATCAAGTATCCAGTCCCCTTTTGCTTTCTGATTTAAGAAAGAGAGGTAATTAGCCTGAACTTCTTTAAATTTTTGGTGAGCTACAAATTCAGCATGAATATGGCTTACATTGCTGGGATCAAGATGCAGCTGTTCCTGGCAAAATTTAAGATCAGCAGCAGCTTGTAGTTGAGCAGCTTCAACATCCCTAAACCTCTCTTTGTTGAGCTTTCTCAGATCTTGCTTTAAGGATTTCAGTTTATGCCATACTTGGAACATCTGGAAACCAACAACTTGCTGCTGCCAGGCTTCTTTAACAACAGCTAGGAAACTATCACATTTACTCCACATCTGAAAGTATCTGAAGGGGATTTTACCTTGAGGTGTGGGAAAACATTTTATCAAAGCAGGGGAATGATCAAAATATCCCTCAGGAAGGAAAATCACTTCAGCTGATTAAAAGAGTTAACAAGTTTACATTAGCAACAACCCTATCAAGCTTAGCTAGCACTCTGTCTTCATCATCTTGCTTATTATTCCATGTATAGAACCTACCAAGAAATTTGACATCAGTCAAATTACAAGAGTTGAAGCACTTTTGAAAAGCCTCAATTTCCCTTCTAGTAATTTCAGCCCTAACTCTTTCCTCATATGTGAGCATATTATTTAAATCTCCCATCATCACCCAAGGGCCTACTAAAGAGCCACCAATTCTCTCCAAGTCTTTCCATAGAATGCATCTGCTAGCATTATCATTATGTGCATACACTATAGAACAAGCAAAGGAAACTCTTGAACTGTAAGAAGTGACAATACAATGTACTAACTGATCAGTGCAGAATCTGATATCCACCTCAAAAGCTCTAGGGTCACAAGCAATAATGATTCTACCTCTACCATGCCATGGTAAGTTTGTAGTTATATTCCAACCTGGACATAAGTTCAGATACAAGGCTCCCAGTTTATGAGCCCTGATCTTAGTTTCAAGGAGACAAACAAGCTTAGCTTTATGAGAAGAGATAAGATTCTTAACCTCTTTCTGTTTTGCTATCTTGTTTAGCCCCCTTACATTCCAGCATAGGTTATTATCCATTCACCATAGGGGTAATCAACCCCTTATCTATCAGCTCTTCATTACCTCTGTCATCAGTGTCAAGGCCAACTTTATCAGCTTCAATAGGAGTAACCTGTTGCAGAACCTCAAATCTGTTAGGGCTTTCCTGGCTTACAGTAGCAGTGACAGTAGCAGTTACAGTAGTTTGTTGCTGCTTTTTAAATTTGCTGGACACTTGTCTACATCCATCCTCATCCACCAATAACTCCTTATTCAGTTTAGGGGCCACTTTAGGCCTCCATTCCTGCTTCTTTTTTACCACTCTGCAGTCCTCCCCTCTATGGCCTATCTTCTTACAATGTATGCAGATCTCAGGCTTCCATTCATACTCAATAACCTGATGAAGAAGTACTCCATGCTCATTCACAAATGATACAGAGTCAGGATAAATCTGATCAACCACCACTTCCACCAGCACTCTGGCATACATCAGCCTATCCCTCCTCTCTGTAGCTTAGTCTACTTTGACAAAATCACCAAGAGACTGCACTATTTTGGTTAGACTTCTGCCTCCCCAATATTTCACATTGAGTTTTGGAATTTTAACCTAAATAGGAACCTTCTTAACCACCTGATCACTAATGTCAGCATCAATATCCCATGATTTCACAATCAAAGGTTTTGAATCAAAACTAAAATGACCATTAAGAGCCATGTCTTTTCCTCCCATGTCACTGAATCTTACCATGATAGTTCCTTTCCCAACTATAGAAACTTTATCAATGCCCATCTTCCCCCAAATCCTCCTCAAAAACCCTTCCATAACAGAGAATGGTGGATTAGCACCAACCACAAAGCAGAAAATGGCAGTCTGCCAATAGTCTACTTCCTCTGCAACATCATCAATCTCTATTTTAGGTATCTGCACAGTTGGAATAGGGGTCTGCACAGTTGGAATAGGGGTCTGCTCCTCTATCACATTTAACATTTCTAATCCCTTCTTTCCAACCTCCATCTCTACACTAACAGCAGAGCCAAATATGATATGTTTACTGGGATTACTATGTATAAACTTACCTCTAGAAGTCGAGGTCTGATTACCATTCTTGGTTTTTAAAGCTGAAACCCACTCTGAGAATCTCCTCAGAGCTCTAGGATTCACTTCATCACCATCAGTGTGTACAATAGGAGTATCTGGGTTAAACTCCTCATCACTTGTGATGTCCAGATCAGAGATGTCCTCATCTTCCTCAGTCTGCTCAGTCTGCTTCCCTTTCAGTTTCAGATCAATGGTAGTGCTACTATCTTTAGAATCAGAGCCAACCTTGCTTCTTGCATTCTTCCTCTTAGGGGGTCTGCCTCTCTTGCCCCCTGCCATGGCTTCGACAGGTTGTGGAGGGAAGGAGAAATCGCCTTCAGAGAGAGAGAATTTCTATTTTAGGAAAACCGATGAAACCTTTTTTTTACAAGGTTTAGTTGTTAATGGAATAAATTAAGGTTGACTTGTTAGAAGCGGTCAACGCAAAGGTCAGCTTATTCCTGACAAATTTTCCTATTAAATAATCGTTTGACTTTAAAATAGTCAACACGTAGGAAATTAATTATTTAAATACCAAAAATATTTATAAATATACTTTAAATATATTTATAAAATTCATAAAACTACGGAGGATTACAGTGCAGCTTCCAGATGGCTAAGAATGAATGACAAACCTGATAACTAAAGGGATACAAGTAAGAGGTGTAGCTACATGGTGACCATGGCCACAAAACAGAGGAATGCAACGCACTCAAAAAAGAGGTATCTTGGCTTCTAAAAAAGGCTACCTAGACCACCAAATAGGTAAGAAAGACAAAGGAGGTGAACAATGAAACAATCAAGACCTCCACCTGAGCCCTCCCACTAAAAGGTAATCAATTTCATCTCTGGTGGTTCAGATATTTTTGGACTGAAATATCTGCAAGAGAAGGCTCCTCAGTTGTACCTAGGAAGCACAAGAATGAAAAAGAAAAGAGTCTGTAGAGCATGAGCTTCGATGAGGAAGACGGAGATGATGAATTAGACAACCTTGCCGACTTGGTCATATCATTGACCATCAGCCACTGCCTCATGAAGTGGGTCCTTGTAGACAATGACAACTCATCAAATATCATCTTCAAGAATGCACTAGAATGCATGGGACTACAGGAGCGTGACGTGATAAAAAAATTCACGGTCTTCTATGCTTTAGCGGAGAACCTGCACGAACTATTGGCGAGATCACCCTACCTACATACACAAAGGGTTGAACCTGCAGACCAAATTCAACATCATAATTTCCCTTCAGGGTACAACGTGATCATGGGGACACCTTGAATATACAAAATAAAAGTTTTACCTTCCACCTATCACCACACCATCAAAATCCCAACTTGGTGGCGAGTGCAAATAAATCGAAGGTGACCGTAAAATAGAAATAGAATGCTACATCATCACCATCCAGCCAAAAAAGGAAGATATCTAGCAATTACGGATAGGTCCAACACCAATAAAGCACCATGACCAGGATCTTGATGAAATAGTGTTGGTCCCATCAAAACGAAAACAAATTCCGTAGGTTACATCTTCATTGCTACTTGAGGAGAGGGAACAAATAGTCGAGTTCCTCAAAAATAACATTATCTGCTTTACATGGAACCACGAAGACATGACAGGGATCAACCAAGATGTGATAAGAAAAACATGGAAAAAAAGCGTGGATCCTAACGCAAAACCTATTAAGCAAAAAAAGGTGTAAGTTCGCTCCCGAAAGGAGCCATATAGTATATGAGGAGATTTAGAAGCTGCTTAAAATTGGACAATTAAGGGAGGTCAAACACCTAGAGTGGCTAGCTAATGTGGTGGTGATAAGCAAGAAAAATGGTAAGTGGAGGGTGTGCATAGATTTCACGGGTTAAACAGAACATGTCCCAAAGATCCATTTCTTTTACCACACATAGATGCCATAATGATGCTAGTACTAGGCACGAGAAGCTCACCAACCTGGACCCGAACTCAGGTTACAACTAGATTCTTATTGGTCTAGAGGACTAG
The DNA here is from genome assembly GCA_947645195.1 of Patellifolia procumbens. Classification (NCBI taxonomy): domain Eukaryota; kingdom Viridiplantae; phylum Streptophyta; class Magnoliopsida; order Caryophyllales; family Amaranthaceae; genus Patellifolia; species Patellifolia procumbens. The sequence continues at coordinate 373,258 of CANSGD010000194.1, forward strand.
AAGAAGATAGCTTTCGTGACATATAGGAGAATCTACTAGTATAAGGTAATGTTTTTTGGTTTAAAGAATGCAGGTGCAACCTATCCAAAATTGGTGAGCAAGTCTTCCCAAAATAGCTATGGGACACTATGGAGGTCTACATTGATGAAATGTTGGTGAAATCAAAGAAAGATGAAGATCAAGTGACACACATAGAGGAAACTTTCGAAGTACTAAAACAATACGGTATGAAACTTAATCCTACTAAATGTGCTTTCGGAGTTTTTGCAGGTAAGTTCCTAGGTTACATAGTCACTCAAAAAGGAAGTGAGGCTAGCCTAGACCAGGTATGAGACATCATAAAGATATAATCACTAAGGAACCCAAACGAAGTATAAAAACTAAAAGGGAAAGTTGCAGCTTTAAATTGTTTCATATCCAGACCATAAGATAATGAAGCTTAAAGGGAAAAAGAATAAAGGTTTTGATTGGACTATTGAACACGATTCGCCACCCCAAGAGTTAAAGAAGTACCCGATGATGCCTCAACTCTTACTAAAACCAGAAGAAGGTGAAACCGTGCAGCTATGCGTAGATGTGAGTAACAAAGCACTAAGTGCAATGTTAGCACGTTAAGCTGAGAACCAACAACTTCCCATCTATCATATCAGAAAATCACTCCTATACATCAAACCAGGGACACTTCCTTAGAAAAATTAGTCCTAGCTTTATTTAAATTTCTAAACAATTACGTCATTACTTTAAATCGCAAATTGTTTGTGTTATGACTAACTACCCTATTAAGGTGGTGTTACGTAAGACAGAGTATTCAGGTAGGATGAGAATATGGGAAGTATCCCTAAGTGCACATGACATCAGGTATCAACCTAGGACAACTATAAAATCCCACGCTTTTGCTACTTAGAAGCTATAGCTGACAAAGTGGTACGTAAAATTAACCAGATAACATGTACAGGTAATTGGCAACGATACGTCGATGGCTCTTCGAATTCTAGGGTAGATGGCTGAGGCATAGTGCTAAAGTCAAGACAAGGGGACATGATAGTACGGTTTATTTGCTGTATTTTCAAAGCTACTAACAATAAAGCAGAGTGTGAAGTTCTAATTGCAGGGATGACATTAGTACATGATCTAGGCGCTACCAGCTTGCAAATAAACATTAATTCCCTACTAATTATTAGACAGGTTAAAGGTGAATACACAACCAACGACTCGAAAAAGCTTATGTATAGAACTAGCAAAGGAGAAAGTTGAGTTGTTTAAGCTTTTCCCCATACAACAATTCTTAAGGCAGCAAAATACAAAAGCAGCCGCATCAACCAACCCGAGATCTGCTCTCAAAAAATGCAGCTTCAAATCACCTCCTATAACTCACTTATTGAACCCATCTATCCAACAAATGGGTATGTAATTTAACTTGTGTTGACAATGCAGCAAAAGCATACATGGACCAAGCTCATAATCCATCAGCTAGAGGATGATATATTACTAGAGAATAAGTTGGAAGGTAGAAAAATAAGAATGAGAGCTTCTAGGCACAAAATGATTCAAGGTGTTCTATTTTAAACATTATCCACTGAAATCTTGCAAAGATGCTTAAAGAAGAACGAATAGGAAGCTACCTTCAATAAATTCCATGAAGGGGAACGTGGAGCACATGTTACATGTGAAGAAGTTTAGGTATTAAAATGTTGGCATACCGATACTACTGGCCCACAATAAGTCCAGATGTCCAATAATATGTTACGAAATGCGATAACTCAGAAACATTCATGTATGACGCACAAACCTTCTGAGTTGCTACATCTTGTTCCCACACCTTAGCTCTTCATGAGAAGAGGGATTGGCATAGTTGGTAAGCTACAAGCCGATCTAGGCCAAAAATTATTTATGGTAACTTCAACAGATTATTTTTCTAAGTGGATTGAAGCAGGTGCATTCCAACAGGTAATATATAAGGAAGTGATTCTTTTATACACGCTAACATTATATACAGGTTAGGAGTACAAGGTGAAATTGTTGGCGACAATGTATTGTAGTTTATAAGTAAAAAAAACCAGACAATTTTGCCATGAGTGGAATATGAACTTGGTCACTTCAACACCAAGATGCCCACTTAATGACCAAGCTTAGTCCAGCAATAAGATCATCATCAAGATCGAGGGCTTAACACCTTCTCTAATTGCTTGTAACTAGGCCTATGTACTATTAGCCATTTGAACCCATTTGAACCCCTTTGACTGATATCAACATGGTGGATCGAACTAATTCCCTAGGCTTTTTATTATTTGTTAAAATTTTGATTTAATCCTGCTTTAATTAGTTTAGTAGTAGTTCAACTGTTTTCTCCCTGATTTTCTCTAAAATAGCTTTTTAATTGAACATTTACTATGAAAACCTGTCTCCCTGTGGATTCGACCCGTACTTGTAAGGCTTTGTTAACAACAGACACCGTGCACTTGCGGTATTACATTTAAAAAAAATCAAATTTTTGGCGCCAATGCCGTGGAGATAGCTATTTGTCGAATCTTTATTTGATTATAAGACTACTCCTTTTGCCTCATTGGAACCTCACCGTTCCAATTGAGGTACTTTTCGCTGCTTCCTTGTGTTTCTTTTGTCTCCCATGTCTCAAAGAAAAGGTACCCCTATTCCCGTGGATCCCATCTCACAAAGATACTCAGGCAGATTCGAAAGAAAGTTTAGAAAGCAAAGCGGCTTATTCAGGTGAACACCTCTGAGGAAGACACCTCGACTTCAATTATGTCTAAATCACTGAAATCAAATGGGGTGCTTCACCCAAAAGGTATTTCCACTATACCTACTATTCCGACCATTACCGCAACAAACTTTGAAATCAAACCTGCACTCATCAATATGGTGCATGAGAATATATTTGGTGGACATCCTACTAAAAGACTCGGCAAACCATCTACAACGGTTTCAACAACTCTATCGGGCAGTCAAACATGCCAGAGTCACTCCACACCAGTTAAAAGTTATATTATTCCAGTTCTCATTGAAAGATAGAGCACATAAATGGCTGGACGATGTGAAGGAGATGGAGTGGAGTGGCATACTGCTGCGTTTCTCAAGGAGTATTACACACGAACAAAAATAACATATATAAGAAATAAACTAGCCACGTTTTCCCAAGAGCATGATGAAACACTTTGGAAAGCATGGACTAGATTCAGATACTTACAGAGAGAGTGGCCACATCATAACATGGACAAGTAGTTCTTGACGCAGACTTTCTACAATTGCAGTCTCGGATGAAGAGTACAGTTGATTCGTCCAGGGGGGAATATTTCTGGATAAGGAAGTTAACGAAGGCTATGATTTCCTTTCAAACCTTGCGTCCAATGATCATTCCACTTCTAGGAGTCTCATGAAGAAGGTACTAAATGTAGACGCCTTTGCATTGCTAACTTCTCAAGTGACGCAGCTCAATATAAAGATTGACACACTGAAATCTTCTACCTCGACACCTCCTCCCATAAGTGTCAATGATGTGTCTGTAGTCGCACCAATTACCTCATCTTACCGCAAGGTATGTGGAGCTTAGGGAAACTTTGGGCACGATTGTTTGTATGGTCCGCCGGACAGATCCAAATCAGAGCATGTAAATGCTTTTCAACAACGACCATCAAACGACCCTTACTCCAACACATATATGTATTCCTAGGTGGAGAGATCACCCAAACTTTTCTTATAGGAGTAATAATGTCCACAACCCACCACCACCAAATCAGCCCAAACCACCCTTTTACTAGAACCCCCTGGTTTTCATACAGCCCCTCCATACAATTTCCAACCTCCACAAAATTTGCAGCCTCCACCACAACATGTAGTCCCCCAAGAGCCCACAAATTCTGATTAGATGAAACTCAATGTCACAATGCAAAAGAATCACGAGGAGTCGACTAAAGACATGAAAAATCCTATAAAACTCGTTAAGACTCAAATGGCTCAAATGGTTGGGCCACCCATCCAGAGGGAGCAAGCAAATGTCGTTACACCTGGTAGCGGCACTGCTTATGACGCTCCTCCATTGCCCATTGATGATGTTGAACCTAGAAAGTATAAGGAGGTGGTAAAGGAAGAAGAGAGTTCGACGTTTGAGGTCGAACTATTAAAGAAAAATCAGACAGGGAAATAAAATGAAAAGGTTTATGAAACGCCACCAAGGCTACCTTTTCCCAATAGGATGCGGAAATCCAAGGTTGATTAGCAGTTTTTGTAAGTTCTTCTCCATGGTCAAGAACCTTGAGGTAACAGTTCCTATCACTGAACTTATTTCTCAAATGCCTGTTTACGTTAAATTTCGTAAAGATATGATTACTAAGAAGAAAGACTTTGGTGGGGTGGATTGAGTTGCTCTAACTGAAGAGCGTAGTGCTATTTTACGGAATAAAAAACCACCTAAGTTGAAAGATCCTGGTAGTTTTTCTATCCTTTGACGTGTTGTTTCTATTTTCATAAATAAAGCCTTGTTTGATATAGGTGATCCTGGTTCTGTTATGCCTTTATCTATCTATAAGAAAGTCAATATGGGAGCACTTAAATGCACACAAATCACTTTACAAATGGCTGACCGTTCTATAAAATACCCCTTCGGTGTTTTAGAGGACACTCCTATTAGGGTTGGGAAATTCTACATTCCTATTGATTTTGTCGTACGTGAGATGGAGGAGGATGCCAAGACTCCTATTATTCTCGGTAGGTCGTTTTTATGTACCGCTAGTGCTATTATTGATGTTAAGTCTAGGTCTTTAACTTTACGTGTTGGCGATGATAAAGTTTCTTTTAAACTAACTAATGTTGTTATGGCACCTATGCTTGATCAAACTTGTTGCAGGATTGATATTATGGATGAGATTGTTTAATCTGCACTCCGGCAAATGCTTTGTACTGACGCTCTGGAGGTCGCACTTACTATGGAGGTCTTTGCAGGCATCGATGCCTGCATTGCTGATTGGGAGGGTCCTCGAGATGAAAAGGGAAACAGATCGATTGTTACAGAAGAGGTGAATTATCACAATGCACCTGAGGTGACATCATCGTCTACAGGTACGAGTAAGAACCTTTTAAGGAGGAAGATGTTTGATGAGGTGGGCACTCAAGCCCCTCCGATTTGAAACTTGGAGGTAATATGGTCGCACGATACCAACGTTGTGCGGGAGGTAATCCGTAATCTTTCTCTCATGTTATTATATTTTACTTTATTATTTTTCTTGGAGTGAGTGAGCGAGATAGTACTAACATTAGTTTTTCCTCTGCGCATCGTCCTATTGTTCATCCTTTGGCATTTAGGGCACTGCCAAGTTCAGCTTGCGGGAGGATTTTTATTTATATAATCTCTCTCTCTTTTACTGCTTTCTAGAACAAATTTATTGCTTTCGTAAAATGTTGAGAAAATAAAAAAATACGATTATCGTGACTGGTTTGATTGCCTCCCTGTGCCAATGTTGTACTTTGATTGAAAAGTTATTTGACTTTGTTTTCAGGATGGCTTGGCAATTGTGATTGTGAGGCTATGATGTGATGTTTGCTTGCTATGATTTTGAGCAGATTATGATTATTATATAGTATATGGTACTGCATGCCTTAAATGGTTAGACTGTGAGGCCTATTCTTGCCTATTGGAATTATATTTTTATGTAGTCTGTTTCTTGTGTGTTAGTTCCTCATTAGCCGTCTGATCTTGATTTTGACTTCGTACTTATTGATATCTGATGACTTGTAGAATTTTATATGATAAAGAAGTTCTTTTGTCTGATTCTTGAGCCTTAGAGTGAATTTTTGATACACTTTTATCCTCCTTAGCCCCGCTGAGCCTAACGACTGTTTCGTGTTACTAAACCTTATTGCATACACATGGCCTTCTTTTTGTTATTATTCCCAAGCCTACCTTGGGGGAGCATTTGCATGGGTTGGTTTGTGAGATGGTTTTCATGAGTTTATTAGGATGAAGATAATTGTGTATTTATGTGGTTTCAAGTATTAGAAAAAAAAAAAGAGAAAGCAAAGTGAGAATTATGTGAATGTTGGTTCGAAAATTCAAAGAAAAAAAGAAAAAGAAAATCAAAAAGTTCCAAATCCCTTCATACACATTGGTAGACATATTCCTCACTTATGGGCCGGGTTGGAAAGTTTATTGAAAGAAAAATCTATTACATTGCTTCAAAGATGGGTTTATTGGAGTGTTTATTGATTCATGGAGTTGGGACATTGTTATTGGTTTCGTATTGTTGTTTTGGGAATTGCATAAGCCTCAATTGGCCTTGTTTTTAGTGACTTTTTCTCCCCATTCTTGGTTTTTCCACCACATGTCCTAGACATATTCCCTACCCTTACCTAAACCCCATTACAACCCTTAAAAAAGTCCTTTGGAGCTCGTGTTCAAATTGTTTATTGGATTGATTTGAAATCAGTTTGTCAAAGTTAAAGAGTATTTCTGCTAATCGAGTCAATCGGATTAGGATGAGTGACATTTTACCTTCATAAACACATGAGAGTGTGAGTGGGAATGGTCATTTATGGGTCGGGTTGGTGATTTTTCAGGCACATTCTTTGCCTGTCACAAAATTGAGAGGAATGACACCTTGGTGAGTACCCTTTCAGGATTTGCACATTTATAGGCTAGTTACATTTGATGGTTTGCTTGGATGATTGATAGTCAGATTGATATGAAAAACAAAACTTGATTTTACTTGCTTGAACGATTCTTAGTGTTGAAAATGTTTTGAGCTATGATGTTTTATCATAGGGGTGAGGCAATTTATTCCATGATTCTGTTTTATTTGCAAGAGGACAAGCAAAGGTTTAGGTTTGGGGAGTTTGATTTTTCACATTTATATATACTTTGTAGATACATTTAGATTTCATTCAAGACTCCTTTTAGAGCATTTAGGTGCATAATGGAATGAATTTACATAAGTTGTGCTCTACTACTTCCCGTATGTGTGTTTCGATGATTTTCGGTTTATTTTGATACAAATTGATCATGATTATCAAGGATTTAGCCTATTAAGCATTGATGATGAAGGTAGCTTGCACAAGGATCACAATTCATCCGTTTAGGACAATTTTGAGTTTGAATGAAGCAAATAGTTAGTGAAAGAAAAACCAAAATTGTCACATGTTCACTATTTTCATCATAACTTTTGATATAAATTTATAATCAAGAAGTTCTTAATAGGTTGAAATCTAGACTACAATGGCTTTCCAACGATAGGTCGCACGCCCCAATCGGACTTCTAGTTTGAGAGATATGGCCTTTGCAAGTTGACTTAGTTTTGTCAGTTTTCCGCCCGATCGGGCATGACCATCCGATGGGGCGCGAGAGCACTTTTTCTCCTTTTTCTAATTTTTTTCTATGTTTTGTCCATCCTGTCGGCCGGACGATTATTCGGGAGAGCGTTTTTATCCGTTTTTTAGCTTTAAGGTTATGTCTATAAATAACATGTAATTTTGGATTAAACATCACCTTTAGCTTAACTTAGTTTCACAAAACTCTTAGTTTCTCTCTAGATAGTGCATAGTTGGCCTAAGGTAGCACCCTAAAAGTGTTACTGAAAGGCTTAAAAGTGTTACTATACAATAGGTAACACTTTTAAAAGTGAAACATCTACCAAAGCTACCTATTTTCTAAGGTAGCACTTTTCTATCCTAATGTAACCCTTTTTCAAACTAATGTATCACTTTTGAAGTGCTACATATGATGTTTTATGTAATGCCTTTTCATTTATTGTAGCATTTTCTATATCATCTTTTGAACTATAGTAACACTTTATTAGATGTTATGTATCACCTTATATTACCATATATAACACACTATTAGATATTAGGTAACACTTTTATCCTTTGTTGGCTTTTCATATTGTAGCATTTCTATTTCAGATACTCCCTCCGTTTCAAAATGTTATACACATAGTCTGTTTTAGGCCGTTTCAAAAAGATTTACCCATATCGAATATTTTCTATTTATATACATTTTTTCTCCCCATTTTACCCTTCAATATCTAAACATTTACCTACCTTTTACTCATTTGTACTTTAATGATCCCCACATTTGAATTTCTCTCTCTTACTTTTCCTAATAAGGACAAAAATATGTACATGAAAATTATTAAAATAAACATAAGATTCTCCTATGATTCTATTTGCCTTGGTTTTCCCCCATATTTCAAATGGCTATAACATTTTGGAACGGAGGGAGTATATCATAAATATCTCTCATATGAGCTTTTTACTAAAACTTACAAACGCGGTAAACAAAGGATAAATAGAATCATATCATAAATATAAATGAGTATACATTCTCAATGGTTATTGTAAAGAATGATATATATATATATATATATATATATGTATATGTATATATTTTTCATAAATTTAAAACACACTAATGTATTCAAAACTAAAATAGTTGATCCAAAAATCGAGTCATATAAAATTCTCTCCCTAAATAAATGTAATCTGTAAAGAAAATTCATTTGTTTCTTCGATTATCTTCAATTACATCGTCCTATCCATGCATCTCTCCTCAAACAACATTAATCCTTGCTACTCTAACATTATCTTCATCATATTGCAATAAGAATAAAAAATAGTATAATAAGACAAAATTATCTTGGCAAACAATCAGACCAATCACCAAATATCAGTAACCTGTCCCTAACTGACATTTTAGTATCTACAACTTCATAATTACCATCATTGTTTTGTTTAGAACTGATTGGCATTTATACCAAGATATCTAGAAGGGAGTTTTTTCCTTTTGTAAACACATGCATGTCTTACAGTAACTCTCACCATTAACCATACTAACAACATACGAAGCTGATTTGTTGTGATTAATAATAAGACCACAATTGTTAGGGAAAAACGTGATTTAACCTCCCCGCTAAAATAGAGAATTAGATCATATGCAAAGAAGCAAAGGAAATATGATTTAATTTTAGAGAAAAGTATCTAGGGACCAGGCATATATAACCAAGTTTTGGTAGCCTATCTGCACAGAACAACAACAACAAGGATGTGCCGGGACCAACATCAGCATCTAGCAACAACATCAACCACTATGATAGGCTGGATTCAAACATATAGGGGAAATTTCTGAGGTACCCCCGCAGTTAGGGATAATTCTACGGGTACCCTCCTGGTTTTCAAGCTAGCTGAAATGCCACAAGGGTTATTATCTGCAGCTTAAATTCCCTTATTATACTATTTTTTTTATTGTGCTTAGCTAGCTCGAAAATCAGGAGGGTACCCGAGGAATTACCCCTAACCCCGGGGGCACCTCAAGAAATTTCCCTATTTAAATTTTCCCATTTTAACATGAGAGTGTTGGATGTGAAGATAGAAATAGCCATTGGATACTCATGGATAAGCGGAAACCAAAGACTTGAAAGAATAAATTCGAGAAATACCTTGCCACTAAAACTGATGTATGCAACCCCATGTATGAAACCAAGTGATTTGAGTTTATGTGCATTAGCAGCCACATTAATATTATAAATATCAAGGACGTTTGGTTCACACTAGGGAAAGGGAGAGCAATAAATTAAGAACGGGAAATACAGGACATTAAGCTAGAACTACAATATGGTGCCTTAATCTGGTCCATTCACGCAGCCATGCAGAATAATTTGTACCAAGAACCTAAGTTGCCAGAATAGATGGATAACGCAAAGTTATTGTAATAATTGAAATATACCTATTGAAGATGTTGTTCATTCGGTTATGTGATTTCTATATCCGATGACACACTACCCTGCGATAGAGTCAAATTAGTTAAAGTTTCGGGAGGGAGCGTTGCTTAAACATCTTCATGACTTCTCTAACGTTATCTTTCACAATTTGATCCTTATATGGTTTCAAAAATTCATCTAGGATGATTGCACCACCCACAGCTGTAGTGTCCTTACTATTTTTTCCATTCACAACCGAATACCTTCCAAGTTGCCTTTTGTTTTCTATGTTATCAAGCTTCATTACATCACGATATGTTCTGTCTCCATCAATCTGCCTTTCCATTTGAAGTTCCTCCATCTTGACCTTATAACAAATAATGAAAGTATTATTAAAATCTACCACAAGTTGAGATTAGAAAAGTGTATCCTAAAAAAATGTAAAGGCAACCATACTGCCATAGAGGGAAGTACCTGAGCTGAGATAGCAGAGTCGAGCAACGAACTGATGAAGAAGATAATGAGGATGATAAATCGAAAATTAGACGAACTAATTCTAGGGTTTATACGCCAACCCATTTTCCCCAAATCGAAGAGGAAAGGAAAATGGGGGAAAAAGTAGAGGTGAAGAGGAATCACCGAATCAGATTTTTTAAGGACCAAAATTGAACAGGGAATTAAGGAGATAGAGAAGAAGAGCGAGAGAAAATAATGGAGGAGGGTTGCTGGAATTAAAATATTGAAGTCATCTCGTCGCTATGAAGAGTGGGTTTATTTTTTGGGTTGTTTAAGCCAACCATTGAGGCGTTTAAGTAAAAACGCATCAAATGAGGATTTTTGAGGCGTTTACATAGAAAAATGCCTCAATTAAGACACTTGCTTTTAAAATAAAAATAAATCAAATTTGTTATTGCTACTATTTGGATAAAACGCCTCAAACGAAGTGCCACAAAGTATTGTTTTTCTACTAGTGAAAGTTCCTTAGTCACTTTTGGAGGAGCTTATGGAAGATGGTGGGAACTAAGTTACTCTTTAGTACGATTCATCATCCTCAAACTGATGGCCAAAATGAAGTAACTAATAGGACCCTTGGAGCTTTATTGCGTTGCTTGGTGAGCAAGACACAAAAGGATTGGGATATGAAGCTAGCACATGCCGAATTTGCTTACAATAGATCTCATGCAACTACAACTTTTCAATCTCCATTTTAAGTGGTCTATGGTATCAATCCTTTTCTTCCTATTGATTTTATAGAATTAACCAAATCTGAAATTCATTTGTATGCAAAGAAAAGGTTCGACACTTTCAAGAAGACATGTGAGCAAGTCAAAGCTAGAATAAAGAAGATGAATGCTCAATAAAAGGAGAGAGCAAACAAGCCTAGAAGGAACCTAAGTTCCAAATTGGAGACTTAATTTGGATTCATTTGAGGAGAGAAAAGTTTCCAAGCAAGAGGAAGAACAAGCTCATGCCTAGGGCTGATGGTCCATTCAAGGTGATTGATGTGATTAGTGATGGTGCCTACAAGATCGAGCTTCCAAGTTATTATGGAGGTGTAGTGATGTTATATCATGAAAGTTACGCAGCTACATGTGCAGGTTAAATAATTATTACAGCTATGATCTTCCAGCTTAGGATCTCCAGCTAAGGAATTCCAGCTTGAGTCTACCAGCTATGAAGGACCAGCTAATATCTCCCAGCTAAGGGACTCAGATCTGTTAGAAGCATTATGAGTCAACAATTAATGAAGCATAAGATCTCACAGAGAGAAAATTCAAAGGTACAGAGAGATAAATGCGAATAAAGATTGTATTCAAAGACATTGATTACATATATGAGCGAAGATCCAAGGACGGTTACAAGCCGTTGCTGAGGCTGGTTCAAACGGACATTTTTTCCTTAGTGTATATATATATATATATATATATATATATATATATATTCATCACTTACATTCTAAGATTGAAACATTGTTCTTAAGCTTGCGAATTACATTGGTACATAAAACACTAGGGCTGTAACTAAGATTATAGGGGATTGGTGGACTCAAAGACACCAACGATTTTTCCCTTATTCCACGGGTTTCCGCGTCACCATCCTTGGTGTCTTTCACTTTTCTCTGTTCTTGCTTTCTTTGTTCATCCTAGCCGTGCTCAGCAGCATCCAGCTATCTAGCCACTTCCTAGCTGTAGCTCCCAGCTTAGTTTCGCCTTAAGCAGAATTTAGCATAAACAGTTTGGCTCCCACCATGGGGCCTACAGCTAGATTTCACATCTAATCGTTCGTTGTCAATTTTTTTAAAACACTTAATTCAAAATGGTTGAATTCACTCCTGAGCAAATAAAAGCTGCTCTTGAATCTCTCCGGGAGGCTCAATCTGAGTCCAATAAAATCAATGAAAACTTGCAAAAAGAACTGGAATATGTTAAGAGTAACGCCAAGAGATCTTCACGACGACGCACCAGCATGCCACCTCGTATCTTGCGGATGACTGATTCAGAGATCAGTGCTGATGAAGAAGCTGAGGACACTCCACAAAATCTCGACCTAGAGGAGATAGATCCCACAGCTACGAAGCTAGCCCTTCTCGAATCCCAGAACAAGAAGATGATGCAGATGCTAGCTAAGATGCCGGGAGCACCTACACCTGTAGCTGAGGAGACCCTTGATGGCTATGCCAAGTCGCCATTTGTGGAAGAGATAGCTACAGCCATGATTCCAAAGAAGCTACATCCGGCCCCTTTTGGCAAGCTGTATGATGGGACCACAGATCCATACGACCATGTGAACCAGTATAAGCAGAAAATGCGGACTTTACCTATCCTAGAAGGCCTTCTTGAAGATACAATGTGGAAATCCTTTGGAGCTACCTTAGGTGGACCTGCCCTACAATGGCTCATCACCCTCACGGCTGGTACTATCCCTAATTTTTCCATCCTTCTTAACAAATTTTATCAGCAATTTGCTAGCAGCAGGGTGCTGGAGAAACATACCGGCGACCTATACCGCATTATCCAAAAGACAGGCGAAGCTGTGCGCCAATACCTGGATAGATTTATCAGAGAAATGATTTCTGTCAAGTACCTGGATATCCCAACAGCCATCGAGGCATTCCGAAGAGGTTTGATCCCTAAGTCCCGCTTATAGTATGAACTAACCAGGTATCCATGCAGTACCTTCGAAGAGGTCAGGGCTAGAGCTATGGCTGAAATCCGCGTTGAAGAGGATGGCGCATCCAGGTATGGAGGATAATCCAGCTACGATAGGAATACTTAGAACAACAACAACAATAACAACAATAGGAGGAATGATTGGCGCCATCAGCCATACCAAAAACGTGATCAAGCTAACAGTGTAGCTAGGGAAGCTCCTCGCAGGTCCAATAATGCGGATTTCCCTCCTTTGTCCTTCTATTGCTTTAATGTTGATGCATGAGGTGTGGTGAACGCCTTGGAGAATCTAGGTTCAGCAGCTAGGTGGCCCAAGAAGACCGATAAACCTGATGGTCAAAAAGACACCTCCCAGTGGTGCAGCTACCATGGTGACCATGGTCATCGAACCGAAGACTGCAAGGCTCTCAAAAAGGAAGTCGCTTGGCTGCTGAAGAAGGGCTACCTGGAACATCTCATGGGGAAGAAGGGCCAAAAGGATGAACCCAGCAAGGACAATAACAACAAGCCAGCTGGACCCCCACCTGATCCTACCCATGACAAGGTAGTCAATTTTATCTCTGAAGGTTCAGAAATTTGTGGACTAACCTATTCTGCAGCTAAGCGATTCGCCAGAGAAGGCTCCAAAGCAGCTCCTATACGACACAGGAGCAAGGAAGAACGAGAGCTGCGAAGCATGACCATCAACTACGAGGAAGCTGAGGAAGCTGATCACCATGATGGACTGGTCATATCCCTCACCATCAGCAACTGCCTGATCAAGAGAGTGTTGGTGGACAACGGCAGCTCAGCCAACATCATATTCAAGAAAGTTATACAAAGCATGGGCCTGCGTGATGAAGATATCATCAAGAAGTCAACAATCTTGTACGGTTTCAGTGGAGAACATGCCCTCACCATCGGCGAAATCACTCTCCCCACCTATGCCAAAGGAGTCAACTTGCAAACCAGGTTTAGTGTTGTAGATTGTCCTTCAGCTTACAATGTTATTATGGGTACACCTTGGATTTACAGGATGAAAGTTGTACCATCCACCTACCACCAAACTATCAAGGTCCCCACCAAATGGTGAGTGCAAGAGATCAAGGGGGACAGGAAGATAGCTAGAGAATGCTACAACGCCTCCCTCAAACCCAAGAAGGAGGAGATATAGCAATTACAGCAACATCCAGTACCCAGCAATCCCGACAAACAGGACATTGAAGAAGTGGTGCTGGATCCTGCTAAGCCAGATCAGACAGTACAGGTTGGAGCATCGCTACCACCAGAGGAAAAAGCCAGGATCATTGAGCTCCTCAAAAACAACATCACCTGCTTTGCGTGGACGCATGAAGACATGGTTGGAATTGACCATTCGATCTGCAATCACAAGCTGAACGTGGATCCAAACCACAAACCTATCAAACAGAAGAGAAGGAAATTTGCACCTGAACGCAACCTGATCATCAACGAGGAAGTAGAGAACCTGCTGCAAGTAGGTAAGATTAGGGAGGTCAAATATCCTGACTGGCTAGCAAATGTGGTTCTGGTAGGAAAGAAGAATGGAAATGGCGAATCTGCATAGATTTCACGGATCTAAACAAAGCCTGCCCCAATGATCCATTTCCCCTACCTCACATAGACGCCTTGGTGGACGCTACAGCAGGGCATGAAAGGCTCACATTCCTGGATGCTTATTCAAGATATAACCAGATTCTGATGGACCTAGAAGACCAAGAAAAAACAACTTTTATGACTGAAAGAGGTATCTATTGCTATAAAGTTATGCCATTTGGTCTTAAGTATGCAGGTGCTGCCTACCAACGCCTAGTCAACAAGATGTTTTAAAAGCAGCTAGGGGACACGATGGAAGTTTACATCGATGATATGCTGGTAAAGTCCAAGCAAGCTGGACATCATGTGTCTCACCTCAGGACACCTTCGATGTGTTGAAAAAATACAACATGAAGCTGAATCCAACAAAATGTTTGTTCGGGGTACCAGCTGGTAAGTTCCTAGGTTACATAGTCACGCAAAGAGGAATCGAAGCTAGCCCGGACCAGATCAGAGAACTCATCAACATCTAATCACCAAAAAACCTGAAGGAAGTCCAGAAGCTGACAGGAAGAGTTGTTGCGCTCAATCGTTTTATTTCTATATCATCAGACAAGTGTCACCTTTTGTATCATGTACTTAAGAAAAATAAAGGTTTTGATTGGACCGCAGAACACGAAGCTGGTTTACAGCAACTCAAAGCTTATTTAGCTACTCCAGCCATACTTTCCAAACCAAAGCAAGGAGAGACTTTGCCGCTTTATCTAGCTGTAAGCAACACGGCTGTTAGTGCAGTCCTAGCTAGGGAAGCTGGCAGCCAGCAGCTACCAGTATACTATATCAAAGTCTCTGCTTGATGCAGAAACCAGGTACACATCTTTAGAAAAATTGATATTAGCTCTGCATACAGCTTCCAGGAAACTCCGACATTATTTCGAGGCTTATCCTATATGTGTTATGACTAACTATCCCACAAGTTGTGCTCCGCAAACCAGAATATATGGGAAGGATGAGCAAATGGGTTGTATCCCTAAGTGCCTATGACATTAGGTACCAACCCCGAAGGGTTATAAAATCACAAGCCCTAGCTGACTTTGTGGCTGACTTCAGTCCTAAACTAGCTGCCTCAGCAGATGAGGAAGTACGACACATTAACCAAGTAACACCTATAGGTAGCTGGAAATTGTTTGTGGATGGCTCCTCCACTTTTAGAGGAGCTGGGCTAGGTATAGTCCTAAAGTCGCCACAAGGGGACATGATAGTACGTTCTATTTGCTGTGATTTTAAAGCTTATAACAATGAAGCCAAGTATGAGGCTTTGATTGCAGGTATGACAGTAGCTCATGACCTAGGGGAAACCAGGTTGCAGGTATATAGTGACTCCTTGCTGATCGTTAGCCAGGTAAAAGGTGAGTACGCAGCTAAAGACTCGAAGATGTCCCTCTACTTGGAGCTGGTCCAATTGAAGATATTGCTCTTTCAAGAGTTCACCATACAACAGATACCAAGGGACCAAAATACTAAAGCTGACGCACTAGCTAACCTAGGTTCTGCACTTAGGAAATGCAGCTTCAGCAATATTCCCATCGCTCACTTAATTGAGCCAGTTGTCAACAAGGAGGTAAGCAATGTGTTTAGCATTGGTGATGAAGCAGGGACTGATAGCTGGAAAAAGCCGTTGTTGGATTACCTAGAAAGGGACGTACTACCGGACGATAAGCTGAAGTCCAGAAAGCTACGCATGAAAGCCAGCAGGTACCAGGTGATAGCTGGAGTCCTATTCAAACATGCAGCTAAACAGGACATGCTGCAAAGGTGTTTAGAAAAGGAGCAGTGGGAGACTACCCTCAAACAATTTCACGAGGGAGAGTGTGGCTCACATACAGCAGGAAGGAGCTTATCTAACAAAATCTTATCCTACGGATATTATTGGCCGACATTGCGTCAAGATGCCAAGAGATATGTAGCCAAATGTGATACTCCCTCCGTCCCCCAAAGGATTTCCCATTTGCTTTTTGCACGGTCTCCAATGCACATCTTTGACCGCTTATATCTCCTATTATTTATTAATAAAAATGATAAAATGTTGATATTTTGAATGTACCTATTAATACAAATCTAACAAGATCACCTATGACAATTATTTATATTATATATTATAATTTATGGTCAAACTTTACAAAGTTTGACTTCAAGAAAAGCAAATGGGAAATCCTTTGGGGGACGGAGGGAGTAGTTGCCAAAGGCACGCAGGTATGGTACATAAGCCCTCTGAACCATTACATCCCACCTTGACACCTTGGCCATTCATGAGGTGGGGCATGGACATAGTAGGGAAGCTGCCAGTTGCGCCAGGTCAAAAAGTATTCATGCTGGCCTTAACTGACTACTTCTCTACACTAGTAGAAAAACATCAAATTGCGGCTCTTAATTTGAGGCGTTTTATCTTAATTGCCGCAAATAACCTTTGAGTATTTAAAAATAAAATTAGCACGCCCATTGGTTGGATGCGTTTTTTTCTTAAGATGCCTCAAACGTATTTATGAGGCGTGTAGAAATTTAAATGCCTCTTGTCCCAATAAGTTACTAGGCATGTGTAGAAATAAGCCAACGATGTTCGAGCGCATAATTATAGGGCTTCCTTGCTTCTTCTCTCTCAATCGTCTTTTTCTCTCGAATTGAACATCGCGGGCATAATTCTTGAATTCAAGGCCGCTGGTTGCTCTTCGTCGCCGGCCTCGTGCTTTCTCTCCGTCGCCGGCCTCATGCTTGCTCTCCGTCGTCGGCCTCCACCTGTTCACGATTCCGGGGCAAAATAATTGATCCATGGTACCCAATCAGGAGGCAACCCACCTGCGTAACTCAAAGACCTCGATTCTCGTCCATCATTGGGTATTTTCTCCATTTTAATTCCGTTACTATTGTTTCTATCTCTCTATTTTCTTCTCATTTTTTGTTATCTGATTTGAATGCTTTATCTTGTGGCTGAAGTTCTTGTATGTGGATTAGTGGTTTAGTGGGTAGTAAGAACTGCAGAAGAAGTGTTCAGTTTATTTCGATTTTTTAGGAAATTGTTAATAATGATTTTGATTTTATGGAATTTTGAAAATGATTGAACTCCTTTTCTTATCAATTTTTATTCTCTCCTAATTGTTGAAAGCTAGTCATTTGTTATTGATTATGAATTGCAAAAGGTTGGGTAGTATGATTTATTGGTATAGCATTATATTGGTCTTCTGGGTAAAAAGCATGTTTTTCTACTTCTTTGGAACAATTTGATAGACAAGGTTGTTTTGTTTATAGTTGAAATGATAATATACTGAACACATGAATAGCTGAACCGATAATCTACTTAACCCATGCAATGTTGCTCATTAAACAATCTATCGTACCTGAAAATGATAATTTAACTCTAAACTAAACTCACATTTCCATTTTTCCTTGTTATTCTTTTTAGTACTATGTATTGTATATTTCTTTCCTTTTTTCCAATTTCTGGGTACCAGAGGTCTAGAAATTGGTTTGGTGAAGAGAGGGGAGGTGATTATAACCATCAGGCCATCACCGAACACTATAAGCCTTCTCCTAAATTATAGGACAAGACCTAGCTGCCTCCTACTTTTTTCTCTCTTTTTTTTTTTTATTACAAAAATGACTATTGGTTCACGCAGATCCTGCCTGTGCTTTCCTAATGTTGGGTTGCTGCTGCAATTTTCAAATCATTATTTTTTTGTTAAGGTAAAGGGGATGCTTTATTTATCCTTTTTGTTCTATTTTTATGGATTTATATATGGTTTTCTAGCTTAATTCATAATTTCAAGGTAAATTGGGACTAATTACCTAGGTTTAAAATTTTCCTTTTACCAGCTTAAGTGAAGTGCTTTAGGTATTCTTATGATTATTAAGGACTTTTCAATCCCTATTTGATATTTGAATATCCTGATTTAGGGGTTCATGATCCAGGATATGTGTCTTTTAAGTGGAAGAAACTCTATAGTCTATGCATCAGCTTTTGGTAAATGATCATACTTCTTACAGTTCTGTTTTTCCTAATGAATCTTACATCAAACTAGTCCCTCCAAACAACACTTTTGGTTTATTTTTGGTTTAATTTTGTTGTTGCTACTAATTGAGAGATACTGCTGCTGCTATTGCTTCTGCACGCGCTGCTGATTTGTATGGCTTGCAGCCAAAATTTGATAGGTTTTAGTCGTATCACCTATTCAAAAATAAACCTATAGTCTTCTAACTATGGTAGTCAATGGAAGCAGGGTCGAATCCACAGGGAGACAAAAGTTCTAAATTAATATTCAACAATTCAGCTACTTCAGATGAAATCAGAGATGAATTAACTGAACTAATGATTAAACTAAAGAAGACGAAATTAAATCGAGGAATTGACTATGGACTAAAAACCTAGGGTATTAGGTCGGTCCACCATGCTTATACCAATCAAATAGGGTCAACTACTACCAAAACCTAAGTCAAGAGTCGGGGGATTAGAGCACGAGTTGAGCTATGGTTAAGATCAACGCTCATAGTTCAACATACGCCGCATGGTCACTAACGTAATCAGAACTACTGATGTGTCCTAGGCCTCTAATCGTAAGACGGATCTGTGCAAACAACTATTAACCACAAGCAATCAATGAAATTGTACACTGACATTAATTACTCAATAAAGAACAAACCACATCACAATCACCCTAATCAAGCCCTAGAAGTTGATAGAAATCTAAATCACAATCATGGTATAAACATGGCTTTCCTAACTAACACCCTAGAAAGGGAACTACTCACTCATAATTGAATTAACAACAACAAATCTGATATGAAACCCTAACAATTGCATCATGAACAATTATATAACGAAGCTAAGCAATCAAGAATAATAAAAGAGATTAGGGTAGGAAAGAATACCAATTGACGGAAAACAGGAACTTTTATTGAAATCGAAATAGGTTTGATCACCTTTAATCTAATCTAAAGTGTTTGAATTAAACTAAGAACAATGAGAAATAAAACTAGTCTAAAGCAGTAAAAAGATGAATCAAAGATGTCCCTAAATAATATGAGGAAAAAGGTATTTATATTGCCCCTCAAGTCTAAACAAAATACGAAATAAAAGACGAATTCCGCGACGGATGGCGCCAGACCCGATCGGGCCAGAGACATGCACCCGATCGGGCCGCGGTACAAAACTCAACAGCTTGCGTTTTGGGCCCTCGTGTAGCAGCAGCGCAGCATCAGCTAAATAATACGGCCCACCCGATCGGGCCTTGGGCAGCCACCCGATCGGGCCAGGCGAAGACTTGGGCCCAGCGCACTCTCTTAAACAGCAGCAACAAAATAGGATGTAGCAGCACCCAGCCCGATCGGGTCGGGCACATTATGCCCGATCGGGTCTGGTGCATTGATGCTCGCCCGATCTGATCGGGCACGCCTTGCCAAATCGGGTCCACGACTTTCATACCCGATCAATATATTTTCGCCCGATCAGGCCATTTCTGCCCGATCAATGCACGGAAACCTCCTTTTTGACTCTTTGGTTCTCTAATCTTCACGTTTAGGGATCTTGGGACCTCCTAAATCATCCATAAAGCTCGTGAGCCATCCTACGTGCCCCTTAACATCTCGTAAAGCCGTGGTTGCTTCCAAATGGCTCGGGAATACAGAGAAAACTCCCTAAAACCTGCAATTCAACACTAAAACACGAAACCACAACTATAAACGATAGTTAGCACAGAATAGCTCCCAAGAGCTCCAATGACGCATAAATTAGCTTGTAAATAAGGGAGAAAAGTCTATATAAATACGTGATATCACTTGCAGGCATTCCTATTAACAAGTCTAGCATCAGCAATAGGGAGCCCGTCAACAACAATAATAACAACAACAACAGTAAAAGTGCGAATGACAAAAGGTTCAAGACATTGCATGCTGCGGAGACATTTCCTAGGAACGAGGTGCTTGGTGGATACATCTTTGTGTGCAACAATGACACCATCCAAGAGAACCTAAACTGAGATCTATTTGGTAAACGTACTTTTCCTTAAACTCGCGCTTTTAAAGTTAGGATTTCTTGGTTAGTGTTTCTGGCATCATGATCCTTTTACTTTCTCCTTTAGGTTATGTGTGTTATGAGCATTAATGATCATGCAATTTTGATTTACCTGCAAGGCTGCAATCATTATTGCTATTACTAGTATGCTCTGCTCACAATAGAAGATGATCATGATTTGGTGGTTTCAATTTGCAATGAGGAATGGCTGCTAATTGTGGCTCCTCTGTTTAGGTCTACCCCTAGGATACATGGACTCTTTTCGAGCAATAATACATGGTTTACCTCTATTCCTGTACAACTATACAACTCACTAGCTTCATGGCATATTTAAGGTTTGTGTTGAAGCCTCATTCTATTTTTCATGTCTTTGATGTCAAAAAAATTTGACGATTATCGGCCTCAAATAGATGTTTTTCCACTAGTGTACGCCTCAGCTGTCTCGGTAATCACCGGAGTTGCAATGGATCGTTTTAGTCTGTTCAAGTAATTACTAGGTCTGCAATTTAGTATATTACACCATTTTTTTCTTTCTCAAAACATTTTTGGTTCAATTATCCATTGCTTCAACTTTGTTCTTGATTGTAAATTTTGACATGAAATTTCTGTTTCATATTAGGTGTAATAACCTAATTTGATTTGATTTGATCTGATTTACAGTTCATGCCTCAAAGATTTCTGGTTCTATTCATCAGTTCCTTTAACTCTGTAATTCTTGATTGTGCTTTTGATCTGATTTGCTGTTTCAAACATGGTGTAATTTACTGAATTGATTTACAGTTGTTACTTTAAACATTTCTGGTTGAGTTTCACATTTAGCTTGTTGTAAAGAATGAAGAGGAGCTGAGCATGCTTCTCATCGATATTACCATTGTAGTAGGGTGAATGTAGTATATTATTCTTTACCTTTTATATCTTCTAATTGCCTTTTCTTGTGTCAGGTTTATGCAGTGGACGCCAGTGACATTACAGTGTAGGTACCTTGTTTAGATTATGCTTCCTACTGGTAGTCAGTTCATGCTTTTTATCCCATGATTTTGGCTTCTTACTTAGTTAATATGTTGTCCACATTCTGCTGTGTTGCGTCATGACTCATCTCTAGCCTTCATATGGCTTAGTGGCACTGGCATCATTTATGGTATGTTCTGTGACTTCTCTCTAATCTCCCCCTACTGAGTTATTTTCTCTCCAATCTGCCCCCTACTCAGTTATTTTTTGGAAAAATTGGTCAGTTCTTTGACTTTCTCCAAAGGTTATAATAAACCCGTGTTGCTTGGTTCCTCAATATTATGGTATGTCGAATATTAGGGTCCAACTACATGCTCTTAGCCTCAGCATCAAGCTGCATTTTTCCTCCCGCTCTGTATCATCCCTTCGCTTTGCGACTTCTTTATCCTTCTCCACCTCCTCATCATCCTTGGTGCGTTAGCAGGGTGCCATGCTGCCATCACCGGAGGGACGCGGTGGTACAGGGCACATTATGGCTGCCACGGTCCTCACCGCCATCTTCCAAGGCTCGATATTGGTCCTTATCTTTACAAGAAGTGATGATTTCTTAGCAAGTTTGAAATCGTATGTTGAAGAGAGTAGTGGTGTTATGATCTTGAAGTTGGCTAGTGGACCTTTTGATGTCATGTTTTGTTTGAAGTGGGTTGTTTTTATTGTTGCATTTTTCTTGAAGTATTATACTGTTTTTGAAGGTGATGTTAATGGAGGTATGAAGAGGACTGCTAAAGAGGGTGTTACTAAAGAAGAAATGAGCTATTTGCCTTATCCTTCTGCCTCTCTACATGTCTAGAATTTCAACAAGAAATCGAAGGAAAGAGTTATGATCGGTTATTTTTTTCATTTTTGAATATATATTACTATATAGTAATTCATATTGGAATTCATATAATTTTGATGTTGTTGATCTTATTGTTGTACTTAGGGCTCGATATTGGTTCTAAGTGTTTGTCATTGTGGACAACTTGCAGTTATTCTTGGAGGGCCACTAATTGGAAAACTCATGGACCATCTCCCGAGAGTACATGCATATAATTGCCTAAGTTCCATCCGGGTAATTATTCATTTCTATTCAATATGCTAACTTGCGTCTCTTTCTCATTTTTCTAAGATTTACTGCATATGGCAGGTTGCTGCTCAGCTGATGTCTATGGCAAATCTGGCAATGATAATCCATGGTGTGTTATTCTTCTTTCTGCTGGTGCAATTGAGCGGCTATGTGGGTTAGCTTTGGGTGTTGCCATGGAGCGTGACTGGCTTGTACTGGTAAAGTTGTTTCAGATTCCGTCATGGTTTCTGTTGCTTCCTTATTCCTCTAGTCTAGGAGTTCAATTTTATGATGCAGACATTATGTTTTCATCAGCTAGCTGGAACCAATCGACCTATTGCACTTGCATAGGCTAATGCTGTTATTAATCGAATTGATCTTCTTTGTGAGGTAAAAAGTTGTCTTGCTTATTGAGCTTTACACTCTAATTTTCACTCAGTAACTCAACCATGCTTTCTAAGTAGCTGAGTGATCAGCCTTTATGTAATTGTATACGCGTGTAAGCTTTGGCATTTAGTTTTTTTTTTCCGATAAGCCTCTCACCAGTACCTATCACAAATCTGGAACATCTTTGCGATTATCATAATTTTATGTAATTTTATGTATACTTGCAGATTGCAGCCGCATCACTATTCGGTATTCTTTTGTCTAAAAATGCAGGGCAGCTGGGCATCAGCTGGGAAGGCCCCTACCTGATTGAATATGTAGTAGGTAAAGGAGCGTATCGCCTAGCTACAGTAGAAGGGAAAGCTGTTCCCAGAAGCTGGAACGCATCACATCTGAAACTCTACCATTTCTAGGAAACTAGATACTTGGCTGAAAATCAAATTCTCAACTACAGTAACTCAAAATACCAACAAGGAAATTACACCAGATAGGAAAAATTGTTGGGCAAGGTCAAGAAACGCCAGGTTAGGCTCCCTTCCACCTTGCCTTTCCTATCTATAAGGTATTCCCATAATCCTTACTGACTTAGGCATCGGAGAGCCGTTGGCTATGCCAACTGTCTTGGCATAGTCAACACATGCAGGTACCGCAAGGCTAGCTGCAGGTTGGAACATTTCCCAGCCTCCCAAGCTATCTAAAGACGCAAGTACACCTAGACGCCTTAGAAAGAAGCTATCAAAGAACTAAGCTACCGAGGTTGCATCAGCTAAGGGCTATACACCTGGGTAACTGGGCCCATCACACAAGACATTGTCATCAAAAACGCCAGGTAAAAACATAAAGCAGCGAGCTCATTATACTAAAGTTCTAAGATGCATATATGTACCAAAAGTTAGCATGTTCAAAAACACACCAGCCCCTTAGCTGATGGTAAAAAGCATCCAAGGAAAATTAAAAATTGTTTGACAAGAGGGAAAAGCAAAAGATGTTTGAAGAAATTAAAATAATTGCATCCTTAGGTAGCAAGTTGGTCAGCTGTAGGCATCTGCTCTGGCACCTCAGAAGCTGGGACTGAATTGCTAGAAGGCTCAGTTAAAGCAGGGGCATCAGCTAGGGCCTTAGCTGAAGAATTAGCTGGGACCTTAGCTTAAGAGTCAGCTATAGAAGCTTCCTGCCTATGAGGGTTAAGGCCCAAAGCCAGAGCTTTAAGGTCTGCAATGCTTCCCATGGTAGCTAAGAAAGCGTCAGTATACTTATGCAACTCCTTGTTCTCTACAGTTCTAAACAGCATCAGGTAAGCCAGCTTAGCAGGTTCAATAATTTGAACTTCTGCCATCTTATCCAAGTAAAGCTCCTTTTGATGCTCCAGCTGAGCACTCAGGATGTCTCTATCTCCAGTCACTTTAGTATCCTCCTTATCAGCAGCAATCTCAGCTTCCGCTGAAGCTGCAAAGAGCTTTTTCCGCATCTCTCTCCTTCTCTAGAAGCAGCGTCTCAGCTTTCCGCTGCTCCTCAGCATGAGCCCGTTCTTTCTTCGCCTTTCTCAGCTCCTCCTTCAAACTGGCAACCTCAGCTTTAGAAATCTTGAGCTGAGCAGACACCGAAGCAGCAGCTCTGAAGCCGGAGCGCGCCGCCAGTCAATTGGGAGAGCCTAGCGTAAAGACGTTAAGGTATAAGAAAGGTGGAAAGCAAAATAAACGGAACTAAAAGACTAAGACATAGTAAAAACAGTACCTGAAGAGAGTACTGGACCGCATGCTTCACCATCACCTCAAGGTCCTGCAATCTGAGGCGTTTGGCCGCAGCGGGAAAGAACAGCTTATCTGCATGGGGCCAGATGCCATTGTTTATCCCATCCTCGGACAGAAAGTCTGCAGGCATAATTAGGTTGACCGTTGATGAACCAGGGGCAGGTGGATCTAGGTCCAGCTTGGTTATAGAAGGAGGCATACTAGGAGTTGTAGTAGCAGTCTTAGCAGGAGTCGTAGGTTTAGACTGGGTAGAAGCAGTAGGTGCTTCCATCCTCTTCCTTTTCAGCCGATCCAAAGCATCAGCTTGAGACAAAGTGCTACCTTTGACTACGCAACAAAATGAAAGAAATTACATGCTCTTTCTAGAAAAACCTAAAACAAACTAGCTGGAGGGTTAGGTTACCTGAATTCATGGAGTTATTCCCTGAAGTAGCAGGGGTCAAAGAAGAAACAGGAATAGCTTTGAAGGGTGGAGTGTAAGATCTTTTGTCTAGGGAGATGCTGAGAAAGACCTTCGCCCTTTCGACCCTGTCCTCAAGACTTTCCACAGTAGAACCTATAAAAAGACAGGGTTAAGAACCACTGTTAATAAAATATTCGAGGAAAAAAGGAAAGATGCAGTAAAAAATACCTCCAGCAGGCCAGCCAGAGGGTAGGAAAGCCCAGCTTCGCCAAGGGAATCTTTGGCAACGAAGAAAAAGCGAGTCTTCCAGAAAGACTCCGAAGCACCAGTCCCTTCCACAGGACTAGGGTACTTTGTATTTTGCTTCAAGGTGACTTTGTTAGGGTTTATAATCTTAAGACAATAGATGGTCAGGAGATCTTCTAGGGCAAAGGCTGGGCTCCAGTCCCTAGTAGCTGAGTCAATTGTAAAACAAATCTTCCAAAAACCCGGCCTCAGCTGGCCAGGGGGAAAAATTTAGAACCTCTATGAAAGAACGAATCAGAGGTGTGAACTCAAAGTTGTACCCTAAGAGGAAAGGGTACTCATAGAAGCAGATATGGTTATCTGTAGTTTTTTCCGGCCTATCTAACTCTTCAGGGACTATAAACTCTGTACTTTCTGGAAACCCTCCTCTAATCCTTATGTTCTCTATGTCTTCCCAAGTGATGCTAGAAGCAACGTCATCTCTCGCTTTACCCATAGATGTAGTTTTTGGAGAAAAAACTTTCTTCCTAGCTGACTGCTTGATAGGCATGTAGAGAGACAAAGAGGAGAAGGAGGAAGAGAGATAAAGGAAACTTACCAAAGGAAAGGGAAGAATACACGGAAGAAAATCTTTTGGAGATCTCTTTGATTTCAAGTCGTTCTGACAAAAACGGCTAGTATTTATTGCTTGCCTTAAATAAACTAAAGTGATGATTAGCCTTGATCTTTAAAGATAAGCGTGCTTCATTTAATCGTTTTTGCCTCTTGAGTTTCCATCCTTTATGATAAACGTTACATTAAAATTTTATCTTAAAATCATAACTTGCAGCTTTACTACGCAAGGCCAGCAGTACAAGCTACAAGTTAGGGGAAATTGTTATATCATGAAAATTACGCAGCTACATGTGCAGGTTAAATAATTATTACAGCTATGATCTTCCCCCTTAGGATCTCCTGCTAAGGAATTCCAGCTTGAGTCTACCAGCTAATATCTCCCAGCTAAGGGACTCAGCTCTGTTTATAAGCGTTACGAGTCAACAATTAACGAAGCCTAAAATCTCGAAGAGAATAAAGTCAAAGGTACAGAGAGATAAATGAGAATGAAGATTGTATTCAAAGACATTGATTACAGATATGAGCGAAGATCCAAGGACGGTTACAAGCCGTTGCTGAGGCTGGTTCAAACGGACATTTTTTCCTTAGTATATATATATATATAGCTCAATGATTGTATATGAGACACAAGCTTTTACGCATTCAGCACTTACATTCTAAGATTGAAACATTGTTCTTAAGCTTACGAATTACATTGGTACGTAAAACACTAGGGCTGTAACTGAGATCAAAGTGGATTGGTGGACTCAAAGCCACCCGCTGTTTTTCCCTTATTCCACGGGTTTCCGCGTCACCATCCTTGGTGTCTTTCTCTTTTTTCTGTTTCTTGCTTTCTTTGTTCATCCTAGCTGTGCTCAGCAGCATCCAGCTATCTAGCCACTTCCTAGCTGTAGTTCCCAGCTTAGTTTTGCCTTAAGCAGATTTTAGCATAAACAAGTGCCACCTTCAATACTGGTGATCTTAGTACTTATTATGATGATGCAATTTTGAGGACAAATTCTTTTGAAGATGAGAGAATGATACAAGTCAAGTTCCAAGTCAAGATCAAAAGTCAACTCTTGGAGATGAGCCTATTTGTTTGATTCTTGAAGCATTTGGATTCAAGTTAAATTCCAACTATTTCTTTGTGTCCTTGATTACTTAGGAAGATTATCATAGCCTGGAAGAATGATATGGAGCTTCCTATTAAGTCATTAGAAGTCTTAGTTAATTTTATTTAGTCTTTTTATTCAGCATTTTAATTCTGTTAATAGATAGCCGAAAATATAGTTGTAATTTCCGTTACTAAGAGTCCTTGTTCTAGTTGTAGTTGAGTTGTAATCCCTAAAAGATAAGATTAGATTAGCTAAGAGATAAGGATTATGATAGGCGTGTAAATAAGATAAGGGGGGCCGAAAATCCTACCCTATCTTATTAGATTATCTTCCTTATCTTTTCCTAAATTATAGGGATTAGTTTTTAAGCCATTTTTAGACTAGGATTTGGTTTCCTGATTATGCTAGGAGTATCCTAGTATAAATTGGCATCCATATTTTCAATAAGAAGTAGATTATTTTTCAGTTAAAAATTTCGCTAAGTGTTAATTGTTTCTTTCAATTAATTTTGCCACTTAATAACTTTCAGGAGTGTTGATTTTAATTATCATATACAAGTTACTTGTTCTTGAATTTTCGGACTTAGACTAATGTTTAAGTTCCTTTTCTTTGGAGTTCTTGAACGTTACTTATCATTGGAGTAGCATTCATATCAAGATCTCCAGCGATGTACATGTTCGTGAAGGTGTGCAAATGAAAAAATGGGAAGACTTTCTCACTTCTTTCCATTTTTTTCTTGGTGAATGGTGTGTGAAAGCAAAAGATAAGGCTTCTACTTTTTGCTGAACTTTGACAGCTTTTAGGGGAGTTAATAGGGAGTTAGAGATGGGTTAAATATGTATATAATGGCTACAATAAGTGGTAGTCTACGAGGGTGAGTGAAAGGGTGAGTTTTGGATTGAATTAACGTTACAATGATAACAAAGTGATAGTTATAAACTCTTCATTTCCCACTCTAAACACCAAAACTTTTGGGCCCCCTTAACGCCCATACATGACACGCGCAACTCGTTCGTAAGTTAGACGGCACTAGAAATATATTAACGCTCATAACAAAAATATATTTATGGTAATATTTTTATAAATAAAAAATATTAATATTAATATAATATATATACACCTCATAAGCATATACATTTTATATATTATGCTCACACAAGTATCACATTATTCAGTTAAGCAAAACCGGCACAAGAACAACCACTAAAAATAATTAAAGAAGTCTACATTTTATTTTACGATATAAAATATATATAAATATATATATACCTATATAATGAAACGTAGAAGAAAATATAAGTTTAAAAAATATAAGAGTAAATATAATTATTATCGAATATATATAATTCAACGCTTGAAATTGAATGATACAACACTTAAATTTATAAAATAAAATAACTAACTAGATTATAAAAGTAATACGCACGTTACATTGTCCACCGAGACATTTTCTAGTTCGAATACGACCATTTATGTAATACAATATAGTTTTTATTTACGAAATTATATTTAGATTTATAACTACTCCCCCTTCAAAGAGTTTCTTCTAGAGAAATCAGGGGGTGTTACAACTACTCCCCCTTCAAGGAGTTTCTTCCTCGAAACTCTTAAAAGAATAGTAGAACAAAAGAAAATACTCTTGATAAAGAACATTAACAAAACATAAATCAAATAGGTTTTAGTTAAGGGTTAACTCAACAGAAGAATTTGATGATTCAATGAATATACATTTTATTTTGAAAGACAAAAAGAATTATTTGAAAAATATTTATAAAATGCGAAAGCACGGATGACACTGATTACAAAATGTTAGAGGTAAAAACAGTTGCATAGTAAACCAAATTAATAAAATTATTGAAGAAATGATACAACAATCTATCATAAATATTATTAGGAAGTGAAAAAAAAATGGATGACCACTAGTGGAAAAATAGTCATTAGTTGCGGACCAAAAAGGGCCTTTAGCTGCGTACATGTGTCCGTAGCTATTGTAGGCGCATCTAAAATAGCTACGAGCTTAGCTCTATACGTGTTCGCAGATAAAACAAAACAATTGCTGCAGGCTACTAATTAGGCCCGCAGCTAAAAGCACCTTTAGCTACGGGCCTCATATTAAAGCCCGCAGCAATTGTTATTTTTTTTTGATTAAAAAAATTCCAACGCTAGCATAGCTGCGTGCTGAACATGAAGCCCACAGCAAAGATCCTTTTTTAGGCATACAACTAACAACGCTATATATTGATGGCTACCATAGTAACCAATATCAAACCCTAATCATTAGTATTTGTTATCAAAGAACAAAAATTAAGCATACAACTAACTTCATAGAAAGCTCCAAAACATAACTTATTCAACAACATTACAACAAGTCAGCAACACATTTTGAACTGATATTCACAAACTGTAAATGAAACCAATATTTTCAAACACTACTACAGGCCTATAGCAAGTATTAGATTAGAAAAAAAATCAGTTGATCCTAAAAGTCAAGCAATGAGATCAATTGATCCTAAAAGTCCAGCAGATCCAATCTCTTCCTCATCCTTGACCTTCAGAACTGTAACCTTGAGTTGTATATGGCTGCTCAACTTCTCATTAAGAAGAAAAAAGGGTGTGAGTTTGGATAAAACTAAAACAAGGGAAGAGAAATTGCTGCAATTCATTAGAACATCAAGACGACCCTTTTTGTACTGTTTAACACTGACCAACCTTATACTTCCACGCTTGTATCACGCTATAACATATGCTCAGGACTCAAATTTTAAATAGGAGGACAAGCTTCAGGCACTTATGGTAAGCAAAGCCCCACTACTACAAAATAAATGTTATACCAAATTGCTGACCAAACAGTCTGATCAAAGGCAACTTTTAAGGGAACTACCCACAAGCCTTGGAAATGGAATAGAGCCCGCAAGAGCCAAATTAGTCAAGAGCACAACCATAAAAGACAGCAGAGAAAACTTCATTTAGTATACTAGAGCAGTACACTACAAGTTCAGAAAATAATACCTCACGCAATTCATAATAGAAATGGGAAAGAGAGCCATGTAAAGCGAATCCAGCAAGTCTAGATCTCACCATGCGGGTACGATCAAAGTCAAAAAGAGGTTTCCCTTCATAGCACTGTTAAATTAAAAGAAGAAATTAGCAGGAAAATTCTCAGCCACCTAAGAGTGATCATTAAGGCATTAACCACTAACTAATAGAACGAACTTGTGCTATCCAATCCCACAATGAGTACACTTCTCCACTAATCACCATTTTTGCAAATACAAGATTGGTTTTAAGGATTTATTCATAAGCATAAAGTTCACAAAAAAAGCCACCAAAAGACATCAATAATCAGTTAAATTAACTAAGAATATACAAGAAAACAAAAAATACGTTGCATTTGAATATGAAGGACTCACATGCCAAGAATCATGATCAATAGTGAGCAACTTAGTCAAAGCAAAAGAACCAGCAACAAGAATAATAGAAGCATTAATAGCTCTATCAATCACTTTATCCATACGTCATACTCGCACTCAGGCCTCCACCAAGGCAAGAGGACCAGCATGTCTTCAGGTGTTTAGAGTGATAGTCGCACATTTCATTAAAACAACTTAAAGAAAAAATAAATACCGCATGAGCTCCTTGTCCTGACTCCGACATCCCTGACAATGAAGCGGATGCTTTTTCATTCAACAGTATCCACATTAAAGGCTGAAGAAACGGACAATTTCTTTCAGCAAATAAGAAGTTAAAGCATTTCAGAAATGTACATGATACACAAGATATGCGAAAACAGATTAGTAAAATAGCACATGTTGTAAAAGATGGAATAACACTATCGCCTCACATTCTAATTGACTATTGTCCTACTTACCCTGCTTATATTAGCAGAGCATTTCATATAACCATTATTGCGTGTAAAAGTTGAAGATCAGATTCCAATATTTCACCAATCTTCAGAAATGTCTTGTTTTCCTTTCAGGGCCGTTTATGACATTTTAGAGGCCTGGGGCGAAGTAATAATTTAGGGCACTTTAACCATATGAGTTTTTAAATATTGCCTCAAGTGTAATTTATTAACTAAAAAATTGATATTTTTCGTTAGTACCTATTTTCAATTTTATATAAAAAATTTACATTAATACAAGTTATTAATAATAGTTAAATATAATTTATAAAATAAAATACTAAATATCCTCTTTTATACCTTTAAGTCTTTCATTTATTATAATATTATGATTAATGATCTTCATATAATTAATATTATATCTTAGTTCTTAATCATTTTTTAATAAGTTATCTTCTTGGATACAATTAAATTAGATAAGGAAAGCAAACTTATATACTACATGACAAACAAAACATAGGCATTACAACTTTGTGGGTTTGCTTGAGTTCCTGTCGAAAAAAAAAACTTTGTGGGTAAAAAAATAAAAGCTTAACTAGAATAAAAAAAATTGAAACAAATAATGAAGTTAAAAAATCAAAAAAGAAAAAATGGAAACAAACAGGCCAAAGGCCAAAATAAGTAAAGGTTTAAGGAAAAGGAAAAGATATTGAAAAATAAGGTTTAAATCATAAAAGCAAATGCAAATCAATAGAAGTCAACTACAACCACTAAGATTCGAACTCTGGACTTCCTGCATGCAAGAAGCAAACAACTACCATTACGCCATCATACTTTTAATGTTCACTCAGCGCCTGATTCTATATTAGGTAGATCCTTTGTCTGATGGAAACTCAAAACTGGGCTTCTCCTCCGTGGGCCCTGGGCGGTTGCCCCGCCTGCCCTGCCCCAGGGACGGGCCTGTTTCCTTTCGACCACAATAGCAGCTTGTAGTTAGCTGAAATCAATAAGCAAACAGGTTTTTAGAATTCCTTTCACTTATTAGGCACAGTATAGCATCTAAGAAAGTGATTCAATCCTTTAATTCTAATGCAAAACATCATCCGAACTTAGCCACTTTATAAAATAATTCAACCACATTTGAACTTGGAACATAATACACACATGCACATACTTATAACACTTAAACATCGGAAGGAAATTCAGAAATGAAAGGTCACAATGAAGTAATGAACTTATAAGCTCCCCATTATAAAACCCATTACCAAAACCAAATAAAAATCTACCTGGCAAGCATCAAAATAAAGCACATTCCAACTAACCACAATCCAACAAACCAAATGCTAGAGCAATCCAAAACAAATTCTCACGCTCGACCTTAAGTTTGTCAAGCACCCAAGCATACTTGAAGGACCTCTTGTTTATCAAGCTCGTCCTTAAGTAGTACTTGAAGGTCCTTCTCGGATCTCTCAATCACACGCTTGTCAATACCACCATGCTTGTAGATCAAGTGAGTAGTGGTAGTCGACTTGCTGGAGTCAACATGGCGAATGACCACCAAATTAATGTGAATATTTTCTTTACCCATGATTAAATTTGTGGAGCTGTACAAACAAAATAGTAAAAACAAGAATTCAATTAATATTGGCATCTATATCCACCAAGGGTCAAAAAATGAACGAAAAACAAAAGGCCATTTCAAACCAAAAAACTAACATGTATATATTACAAGGAATCCTAACTTCAGAATTTAAGCAACTTAATACCTAAGGCTCGTAATGAACTTTCCGCAATTTGTTAGTTGCCGAATATTGAACATTGAGTATATAACACTACTGGTTAAGAAGACTATGTTGTATAAATACTCTAAGAAAGACAGTGTATCCATGTTTGTGATTCCTCATTTATAGTTGGTCAAATATATGTGATAACATTGTATTAAGATAGCGAATTTCTTCTTATTCAAATGAAATCAACCATTATGTTAACTAAAAATGTCTCTGAATTTCATTTGCTCAAACACTTGTCTAACTTTATCATATTTACCCAAAATGTGGCAACAAATCATGCAAACTAAACATCCCCGTATTAGACTCATTAGGACCAGCCCCCACCGACCTCGGCGTCGATTGAGGTTACTTCTTCCCTACACCACATAAAAGAATATCAACACAATCAAGACCATATTAAAATACGGACAAATAAACAAAAGAAGAAGAAATAGTGATTGGAAGAGCAAAACAAAAATGCAAACACAAACCCAAACCTATGTCTAAACAGATTTTATAAGAATTTGGATATAACGTATTTATATAGAGTTTTCTCCCTTATTTATGAGCTAATTCGTGCGTCACTGACCTCTTCGAAGCTATTTTATACAAATTATCGTATATAGTCGTTGTTTTTTGTTTTAGTGTTGAATTGCAAGTTTTAGGGAGTTTTCTCCTTATTTCCGAGCTATTTGGAAGCAACTACGGATTTGTGACTTGTTACGAGGCGCGTTCGGGTCGTTACGAGTATGTTTGCTTGCTTTAGGAGGCTCTCGAGGTTTTTGACTTGTTCATCGAACTCAAACCGCAAAGAAAAGATAAAGAAACAAGCTATTAGAGTTGTCTCGTACTTGGATCGGGAAAATGGCCCGATCGGGCGAAGGTTTATGTGATCGGGTGATGGAGTTTCGGGCTCGATCGAGCAGACATTGCCCAACCCGATCGGACGAGGCTCATTTATGTGATTTAGCTCCTTGGGCGAGAAAACAAGAAAATAGGGCCAAAAACACGCACCCGATCCCATCGGGCATCCACCACCCCGTCGAGTGGGCCAAGATTCTCACCATATAGCTCCCCATAAAACCAATCCCAAACTCAACCCATACAAAAGCTACCCCAAGCTAGGCTTGGAAATAGTATCAAAATAAAGGCCATGTGCTCATAATAAGGGTTTTAGTAACACGAAACAAGACATCAGTGGGGCTAAGGAGGATAAAAGTATTTCAAAAACTCACTCTGAGGCTCAAGAATCAGATAAAATGACGCCTTTATCACAAAAAATGCTACAAGTCATCGAATATAAGACATGTACGAAGTCAAAGTCAAGATCAATCCACTAAAGGGGAACTAACACACAAAAACAGAATGGGTAATCATATGAATCCAATAGGCTACAAAGAGGCCTCACAGTCTAACCAATTCAGGCATGCAGCACAAAGTAGTGTAATATAATAAAAACTCGCTCGAAATCATAGGAATCAAATATCAAATCATAGCCGTAAGATCACAAATGCCCAGCTATCCAGAAAACAGAGTCAAATCATTTTCGATTAGAGCGCAACAAGGGGCACAGGGAGGCAACTAAACCAGTTATGGGAATCATATTTTTCTGATTTTTTCATGTTTTTTGAAAGTAATAAATCTATCCTAGAAAGCAGTAAAAGAGATAGAGAATACAAACAGAAATCCTCCCCCAAGCTGAACTTGGTAGTGTCCTCGATGCCAAAAGGTGAACAAAGGACGATGCTAAGAGGAAAAACAACGTTAGTACCCTCACTCTCGCTCACTAAAAAAAATAAGAAAAATAAAAATAAAAGGAAAAAGGGGAAAAATACGAGTTGCCTATCGCTCATTGCTGGTTTATAAAGGTCCCGTACGGCCATAATACCTCCATCTCTCAAATAGGAGGGGCTAAGCAGTGAGTGTCACCATCATCAAACATCTTCCTTCTCCAAATGTTCTTGATAGACTGTGAGGTAACCTTTGGTGCATTTTAAACTTTCTCTACACCTACCTCATCCAAAACCTCAACCCGGTAATAAGATTGTTCAAGCATAGGTGCCTTAACAGAATTGGTTAGTTTAAAAATCACTTTATCATCACCAACACTCAGAGTTAAAGACCTAGACTTAACATCAATGACATCACCAGTAGTGCACAAAAATGGTCTACCCAGAATAATAGAATTTGGGCATCCTCATCCATATCTAACACCAAGAAATCGACAGGAATATAGAATTTCCCGACTCTAACAGGAACGTCCCCTAAAACACCTAGTGGGTATTTTATAGAACGATCAGCCATCTGTAAAGTGATTTGTGTGCATTTAAGTGCTCGCATGTTCAGTTTCTTATAAACAGATAATGGCATGACAGAAACATGAGCACCTAAATCACACAAAGCTTTATCAATAAAAATAGGTCCAAGATGGCAGGGAATAGTAAAACTACCAGGATCTTTTAACTTAGGTGGGGTTTTATTTTGAATAAAAGCACTGCACTCTTCAGTAAGTGTGACACGTTCTACCCCACAAAAGTCTCTTTTCTTGGTGATCATGTCTTTTAGAAATTTGGCATACATAGGGACTTCGATAATTAAATCTGTGAATGGAATCGTTACCTCAAAGTTCTTAACCATAGCCAAGAACTTACCAAACTGCTGATCGACCTTTGATTGCTGCATCCTGTGAGGAAAAGGTAGCCTTGGGGTAAAAGGCTCTTCAGAAACCTTCTCATTTTTCTTCCTTGTCTGTTCAGCTACCTCAGATAAGTCAACTTCAGACGTCGAACTCTTCCCTTTTCCTTCCTCTACCACCTTTTTTTTCCTTGTAGTCGGGGCAACCTCATCAATGGGAAATGGAGGAGCATCATAAGCAGCACCACTACGAAGAGTAATGGCATTAACGTGCTCCCTCTCAATGGGTTCATGGCAATTCCCCTTGTCGCCTCTGAGCATGATTGCTTGCCAATTCTGCAATCTGAGTCTTGAGAAGTTTGATATGCTTCTCTTGAGCTCTTTGCGCCTCCCCTTGAGCCTGTATATGCTTTTGCGTTTCTTCATTTGTCTTTTGCAAAGCCAACATCAACTTCATCAATTCAGACATAGAGGGCTCTTGTGGGTTTATGTTTTGTGGATGTGGGGTTTGAAAATTTTGGGGGGCTTCGAAGCTATCAGGGTGATAAAAGTTTTGTGGTGGGGGGGTCTCTGAAAACCAGGGGGTTTGGTAGTATGATGATTTAGAATGAGTTTGCGGAGGTGGAGGTTGATAGTTTTGCTGATTTTGGTAGGCATGTGTAGGGGGGAAGTTTTGTGCTCTCTGCTGGCAGGTGACACGGTCGTTGCATCTGCCGAATTATTAACCTAACTTAGCCTAGTTTAGGGCAAGAAAGGGTCGATTCCACGAGGAAGCAAGGATTAGCAAGGTTTGAAAGTAATTAAGCGAGCTAAGCCTATTTTTAGTGATTTTTGAGATTATTTGATCAACTAAGAAACCAAGAACTAATTAGCTAACAATTAAACTAAATGATTGGATTTAACAATAATAAGAAGACACTAGGGATAGGGGAATAACTAGTTAACCAATTGCTAACCTATTTGTCAAGCCAAGGGGATTTATTAGGGTAAACTAAGGGACTAAGTCACTCATATGTTTCCTAATTACTCTCTCGAGCTAATTAGGAGGACTTAATCAACCACTTTTACCTATTCTGATGGTAAAATCAATCAATCATATATTTCCACAACTCATAGCGATTCGATTAAGGTCCTAGGAAGCCTAACACATTTTCTCATGGTGAAGTCAACCTATTGACTAACCTAAGGTCCATCAAAAGCTTCATCTCTCAATCCTTCACTTTTGATCCCCTAATCTAATTCAATTGATGATCAAGAAATTAAACAAGCAATTAAATAGGCTAGACAACCTAATTTCACCTAAATCTAACCCCCTTAGCTTGACTTTTGAGGTCAACTCATGATCAACCTAGGTCAGCCCCTTCCCCTAGCTACGAAATTACTCTAAAGCCATAAAAGAAGTAAAATAAAAAGCTTGAGATATTAATGGAAGATCAACAATGGTGGCAAACATGAAAACAAACCAATAGGCAACTAATCACTACAATCAAAGGCTAAAACAAAATAAAGCAAGTAATAAAGCAAATAAAGGAAAGAGATAGAAGAAATACTCTAAATAGATGAAAATCAATGGAAAAACTCCATGGAAATACCTTCAAAAGCTTCAATTTGGTTTCAAGATCTACTTTATCTCTCTAAAAAGTACTTCTCTCTCTAAAGTTCTCTCTCTAATTAAGGTAACAATGATTCAGAAATTAAAACATTCTCTAAGATTATTACAAAATTGGTTTTATACCCCGCAGAAATAAGGGCAAAACCGTAAAAGACGAAACAAAATTACGGAGCCTGGGCCCTGGAGCGCCCGCTCCTCACACGCTCCCGGGTCGCTCCATGTTATTATCGGTCTCAACGGCCTCGTCCTGAGAGCAATCTTGGTATCCGAGCCGGACCCGCTTGCCTTTTCGGGGCGGTAGTAGACTGTTGAAAAATAAAAACTTGGTTATGAAAATTTAGGCAAATTAAAACAATTTTCATCACCTTACACAAAATTTGTATACTAGTGCAATGAATAGTAACTATGAATAGTACTATGAGCATGTTATATGCCATTTGATGATCATCTTTTGCACAAATTAAAGCTACGTAGTAGTTTTCTATAAGTGTGCATAAGTTTTGTTTTACTATGACATGAATAGTGTTATGATCATTATTTTACAAACTTGCATGTACTACTTTTCAATTATGTTTAATGTTTAAAGTTATAATTAAAGTTTTGTGATGTTAAGTGGAAGTTAAGTTTACTTTTTATGTACTAATATCTAGTATTTATTATTAGTGTTAAAATACTTTTTCACTAAAAGTTACCTAAATCATATAATTTTTAATTTAGTGTGCCTTAAGTAATTAAGAGTTACGTTAAGTGTTGGTCAGACGTTGGTCAGCCCTTGTTAAATCCGTTGGTCAGCCGTTAAGAGGATAGGTGGTCCCCGTAAGGGTGGTCCCGTTGGTCCCATTTAATTGTGTCAACTTAATTACCTTTGAATACTAAATTAATTAATTTTATGACCATGGCTACTTTAGTTAGAAAGTTATTTTCGCACGATAATCGTAACTCGGATATAGTACGTAGTAGGGAAATTTCATTTCCTATTAACTTTCAAAATTGGACTATTCCTAAAAAACATATAGATAACATATATCAAATAGGAAAATTTGACTTCAAAACAGCCTTTTCTATTAAACACCATGAAGAGACTACAAGTTTAAATCAAGAATTTCAAAGTATTAAATTACTTAATAAAACGGCTATTGATAAATATTTAAAGACCTATAGATATATTCATTTTGGAATGATCCAAATAGCTTTAAAACCTCTCTCTCGAGAAGGCTTAGATTGTCCTATTTTTATAGCCTTAAGAGACAATCATTTAGTTGGTTATAAGGATTCCCTCTTAGCCATGATTCAAACTAATATTTGTAATGGTCCTATATATTTTAATTGTTGTCCAAATTTTATCGTAGATATGACTAATCCATGGATACTAGATACTTTAGTATTCGATGTTCACCTTTCAAATAACACAACTGTACAATTCAGAGAACATGTTAAGAAATTTGCATTAATATATAGTGTTTATTTTAGATTATTATCTTCTCAATTAAATCCTAAATGTTTATTACATCCTACTATAGATGAGACTATTTTATTAAAGGTAGAAACTGAAAATGCAGCCACCTTTACCCCCAAGAAACTAAAATGGAATGAAATTACAATTCCAGAACAATTTCTTATCCAATATAGTCCGCCACCTCATAATATTGCTCAAAAAATTATTGATCAAATTATAGAAGAACCTGATGGTTAAGTAATTATAAGACTAGGTAGTAATAGACCCTGTACCCCTAGTCGAAAAGATTCAATCAATAGTTTTCAATCTCCTATTTCTCAAAAATCCCATTTTGAAGATCATCAAAATTTTATTATAAAAATCCAATCCCTGAACTGTAGCGGGATCTTCTACTAATTCAAATTCACCTACCTCTTCAACCATGAAACCACCAACCTATTCTTCTATTAATGTTATCTTAGAAGAATTTCAAATTGATTTAGATTATATTCAAAAAGATTTTTATTCAAAAAAAATAGTGATAAAAAAGACTGGTTTTTTGGATATTTTGATCAAAATGCAAGAAACCTTATAAGAACAAATTGGATTTCAGATATGAAAAATTTAAAGGTTAATATTCCCTTTTTTATTTGGTTTTCTAATTATACTATCAAAAATAACATATTTTACCCATTTAATCAATGCCAAATAAATACTACTACCACTAGTTTAGTTCAAAGTTGGACATTAAAAGACGGAAAAATTGTCAAGTCCATCTATCCTCCTTCAACTGAAGTTCGAGTCGACCATGACGAAGGCTCCTTCGTTATGGCTCCCTTTAAGAAGGGTAGGGATGAAGACAATTCTTCGTCAGTTAATTTAGGTGATATTAAAAAATTATACTATCAAAATAATTATTCAAATCAACTTCTTACAACAATTTCCAAACAAATAGAAATTTTAGCTGCTCGTACAACTACGAAATCTCAAGAAATTAAGGATCTAACTTCAAAATTAGGAACGCTTTCATTAACTAAAAAGGAGACCAAATTTCCAGTAGACCTTGCTACCCCACACATTAATACTACTCAAATTCCAATATGTCGTCAAAAGGCTCTTCATTTACCTGAAAAACTAGCCCTTTAATTAATACAATTAATGAAAAATTATCCTCTTTAACCAAACCAAATAATAATATTGATGTTTTAAACAAATATATCCCCAAGGAGGAAGAGGATTCAAATAACTCCGATAGTTCAAATGATAATGAAATTAACAGAATAAAAAATAGTTCATGGAAAAATATTTCCACTAGAAATTATTATAATAGACCAACTCCACCAGATATTCAATACGAAGAACGACATAAATTTTGTAATAGCTCTGTTTTAGGAGCACCTTTATTATTTATTAATTATAATATTAGCTTAATTAATTGCTGAAACCCTTGTGTTTAAATGAAAACTTATATTTGTTTTTATTATTATTATTAAGAAGCTGTGCTATATTTATTGATGTAATTATTTTAAATTATATTTGTGGAATCACTTTTAATAATTTATAGCTTTATATTAATTTAAGAAATGGGTTTGAGTTATTCTTTTGATGACACTTTATATTTTAAAGAAATAAATTAATTATATTTGTCTTTATATATCCTAGAAGGGGGTATTATATTAAGGAAAATTTGTCAAATGACACCTACTTGTAATCCAACTTTGTGAACTAGCACCTTGATTTTATTTATTTGTCAAATGGCACCTACTTTTAATCTAACTTTGTGAACTAGCACCTTGATTTTATTTATTTGTGAAATGACACCTACTTTTAATCTAACTTTGTGATCTAGCACCTTGATTTTATTTAATTGTTATTTAGCACCTTAATTCAAGTTTGTGATCTAGCACCCTAATTTTAATTTATTGTTGCTTAGCACATTAAGGCCTAAACTACCCTAAACTATTTTTCTTGGTACCTTACTAATTTGTTTTGGCTAAATAAGTAAAACATTCATGCGGTTATTCTATCTCGTCAACACAAGTTTAATCATCTTATGAATGAAAAATTCCTAAAAATTGTACATCGTATATATACGTCGTCGTCTAAAAATGGTCTTTCGACTTTTAGGTTGAATGCAACATTCATGGACCGCACCGATACCATCGTTTCATTAGAATTCTCGAAATTTGTGCCCCTTAAGGACCAACACTTAAGTTTGTTTACCCGAAAATGTTGTATTCGACCTAAAGATCGCCGCAAAAGTCACATCGAAGTGTGTGCCCCTGGTACTCGTGTAGTAGATCACAAACTTGAATTAAGGTGCTAAATAACAATTAAATAAAATCAAGGTGCTAGATCACAAAGTTAGATTAAAAGTAGGTGTCATTTCACAAATAAATAAAATCAAGGTGCTAGTTCACAAAGTTAGATTACAAGTAGGTGTCATTTGACAAATAAATAAAATTAAGGTGCTAGTTCACAAAGTTGGATTAAAAGTAGGTGTCATTTGACAAATTTTCCTTATATTAATGGGTTTTAAAAACAAATATTGAAAAGAAAATAAAGGAAGTGAGGGAGTAATGGCGTGGCAGATTAGGAAGGAGGAAAGAGAATATGTGTTTGATAGAGGGACAAAAGAAGGAGTAACTCACGAGTTTAAAACAAAAAAAAAGGAAAATAAAAAGGGGAAGGGGTGTTTCTTCACGAGCAGGAACAAAAGGGAGAAGAGAAAGAGAAAAGGGGAGACGGAAGAGGCGAGAAACAGAGGAAGAGAGAGAGAGAGAGAGAGAGAGAGAGAGCATTTGAAGGAGGAAGAAGGCGGCGGACGGAGGCGCAACTCCTGTGGGGCGGTGAAGCAAGTGACGAGAAGGCGAGGAAGATAGCAGCGCGAGAGAGAGAAGAGGAGCGTGAGTCCGCGCGCGCCACCTTATTCAGACCATTTCCGGCCAAATTCTTTCCGATTTCCGGCGGGTAAGATCAACCCTCGGCAATTTCAAAGAATTTACGTGAGATTAAAGGTTCTTTGAGAAATTTAAAGAAGATTGGGTGAGGGGCCATGAACCACCGTAAACCACCACCTCCACTGCCATTCTTGCTTATTTTTGAAACCCTAACTGAGGCACTAAACACTTTCACATGAAATTGCTATTTCTTGATTTACTAGATTGAATCTATATACTTTGTTTGATAGATTTCTCAAATTATTTATGAATTTTGGAAGTTTGTTTGTGATGTTGTTACTGAATTGAGGGAAATGAAGTATTGATTCTATGTTGTGGAAATTGATAGTAGATTGATTTGAAGTATGAAATTGTGTGATATTATTTCCCGAATTTGGGCTCCATTAGAGTATGTATCTTCTTGATGTTAGTAACACTGATATTAGAATCTGAATTATGAAAATCAGTAGAGGATTGGTTTAAGGTATGAATTCTGTTAAGATTAGAATAGATGACTCAAACTAGTGTTGGTTGAAAGTTATGGGTTGTTGTGATTCTTGGAATTGAAAGAGGAGTGGGAAGCTTGCGTTTTGTCTAGTTAGTAGCTGGTAAATAATCTGAGTTACCATGTATATCCGAAATCGGTTCAGAATCTAATGATCAATAGGTTGTTGAAATAAGATAGATTTGGAATTAAAGAACTGAATTAAGGACAGGGTCGGTACGTCGATAAGAAAACTCAAGTCAGTCTATCAAATTGAGTTGAATGATTGTAATAGTAAGAAATTAAGTAAGTGATCTGATCACTATTGATTTGGAAAGTAATTTGAATTGGCTTATAGAATTGATTTAAGTAGTCTTGTCCTAAAAGAATCGAGTTAGTTAGTTCTGTGTAATTTAAGAAAGTTAAGTCCAAGTCTAAAGATTTCCATTAGTCAGGAGCAAGTTATAAATATGAATTGGATATAAGCTCTGAGAGTTCTAGTTAAATTAAATATATTGTCTAACTGTCATTAGTTGTGGTTTTAGTCTAAGAACGAGGATGACCTAGGTGTCAATTGAATAGTAACCAAGAGTATTGATTAGTCTCATTTAAAGTTTAATATTAACCTATATATGTCATTAGTAATGAGATTAGTTCTAAATGGTTTTAAAATGTAATCAACGGTAACTAGTTAGTGAACGAGCTATAGTCTATCATGAAAGTAAATCAATAAGTTCATTAATTGTGATGAGGTTCTAACTAAGGAATTAAAATATGAAAGTGTAAGGAATAATGGTTGTTGTCTGTCTACTATAACTTGATATTAGTTTTAATAACTGCTTTTAGTAATAAAGAGAAATTTGTAAAAGCCATCGCCAAGGTTAGTAAAGACTATATAAACGAAGTAAGAAAATAGTAAAGTAGACCATCCTGATCTTATGAAGTCTATGTTTGTAAGATTTGCAGAATCTTCTTAGTGAGTAACCAAGTTACGTAAATGTCCTAGTTGTTAGTTTCAGTTGTTATTGGCTTGGGAAATTCACAAAGGAACATGATTAAAGGAGAACAAGTAGGGCTAGCTTGTGTGAGTGATTCTAATATAGGATAAATATCGATCTTATGAGAGTAGTATAGCGTATGTTTCATAGGAAGTATGTCTCATTTGTCGGAAGATTAAACTAGCTTACTTGAGGATATTCTATTCTTACTCAACTGAGCGTATTGGCATGTGAAAAGCCATTGGAG
Source organism: Patellifolia procumbens (assembly GCA_947645195.1). NCBI lineage: Eukaryota > Viridiplantae > Streptophyta > Magnoliopsida > Caryophyllales > Amaranthaceae > Patellifolia > Patellifolia procumbens. Next base: position 416,228 of record CANSGD010000194.1, read on the forward strand.
ACATCTTGGGTTTAGTACGTGAACCCTTAGGATATGTTATGAGCTTTTGGGATATATAGCAAGGTTATGATAAGTTATTATGTTTTCCAAAGCCTATTTTCGTAACGTGAAACTTACTTTATAAAGTAAAAGCGTATTTTATTGTATGAAAGTGCTATGGAAAGTGTGTGAAAGTGTGATTTGTGTAATATGGTGAAAGTCACCAATGTGCATATATTAAAAACAATATTATTAAAGAAGCAATGTGTGAACATGCACCCGAGTTAGGGCGGGGGGTTCCTAGCTGTTGCCTTCCAGGATGGGCGAAATTCTGGCGTTATAGGGCATGTCCGGGTAAGTCTTGCAAGCAGAACAGTAAAAGGTGGGGTGACGACCCTCAACAGTTTGGAGACAGCCGGTACTGCGTGGTACCCCTCTCCATTCGCGTTCACACCAAGATAATAAATAACAATGAATGTTTCTTGTAAGAAACTTAATTGTTGTGGAAGTAAATTGAGTTTTCAAACATATATTATATCAATGATATATTTTGTTATGAAGTACTATTTTGGTATTGAATATTATGATGTTCCAATATCTTTACGGTAAATGGTTTGAGGTATACATGGTTGTATGAGTTAGATGTGAATATATGTGAAGAGTGTTTTAAACAAAAACCACCAAAGCATGTTTTACTTATTTTACGGGTTTAGTACTCAGCACGTTGCTGATGGGAGTCAAATGTTTGTTTTGTCATTTCTGTGGCCTGTCACTTGGGTGGGTGGCAGTGTCGTATTAGTTTCAGGTGGGAACAGTGAAGTTATGAAGCTTTGATGCAGGAATTCTTATTGCAATTATCTTTATATGTATTGAGGCGAGGACGATCGACTTTGTAATAGTGTAATATTTAGTTATGTTGTAAATAGTTTTTAAATAGGAATTTGTAAAGTAGAAGCTGGGAATAGTTGCTGGAAATATATCAAAATGATATACAGGTTTATAATTTGACGCGAGTCCTAAGTTAAATTTTAGGCGGTCCGTATTTCAAACGGAGCTCTGCCGAATTTTCTGTAGACTTTTATTATTTAATTAATACCATTTAGATCATTTAGATAAATTCATTTAGTGTTAATGTTTTATAGTTAAAGTTTTAAAAAGTTCAGGTTTTTAGAATTCCATACTCGTCGTTTTAGGACGATGAGTGTGATGGTAATAGTCCGGGTTAAGCTTTTCGCTGTGTTTAGCTCTAATTAAGTTGGTCGGTGAATCCGGGCTATTACAAATTTAGAGACACACAATATGATGGCTCCGCTGTCTATGAATGGAATATAGATGGAAGATCTGAGTATGAAATATTAAATGTTCTATCAGAAATGACTATGGCTATCACCACCTATAGATCAAAGCATTGTGATGAGGAAACCATAGTTGATTTTCTCACCACCGGCTTTACAGGCCAACTTAGGAATTGGTGGGATAATAGCATTAGCACCGATATAAAACAACAAATAGTGAATCATGTCAAAACTGAAAGAGAACAACAAATCTATGACGGTAGCTCAATTCTCATCAATATGATTGCTATGCATTTTATAGGCAATCCTAGAGAAGAAATGTCAACAAATCAAATAGTTCTTACAAATCTTCGATGTCCAACACTTGATGATTATCGTTAGTACAAAGATGTTTTTCTTAGTAATACTTTCAGGAGAAATGATTGTAATCAAGCCTTTTGGAAAGAAAGATTCATATCTGGACTTCCATCATTATTTTCCCAAAGAATATTCACTAAACTAAGGGAAAATTCAGGTCAAGAAGAAATCCCTTATGATAGTATGACTTATGGTCAAATATTTTCTTTTGTCAAAAAGGAAGCAATAGCGCTATGTTAAGAACTAGCCATCCAAAATAAATATTCTTCTGAAAAAAGGCAAAGACGAAGAGAACTAGGTAGCTTTTGCGCTGCCTTTGGTCTTCCTAAAATTCAACCCCCATCCGCAATCAATAGAAAACGATTTAAGAATAAATATAAATCAATTAAACAACCTCCAGATAACGAACAATATTATAAAAAACCTTTCGAAAAAACCATACGGCAACCAAAGAAAACTTTGGATCCAAAACGAAGAATTCATTGTTATACTTGTGGTCGAGTAGGTCATAAGTCTAATGAATGTACTATGAAGCAAAAAATCAGTGAATTATGTGGTAATGACACAAATCTTAAACAAAAATTATTAGCTCTATGTATTTTAGAAAATCCTACAAATCAAAGTATTTCAAGCTCAAACGAAAATGATTATATTCTTCAAATAAAATCAGAAGATGATTCTGATTGCTCAAAAGATTCCTCTCCATTTTGTCAAAAAGGATGTTGCAATAATATTTGCATTATTTCCAAAACCAATAATGAAAAAGAATTCTTATCAAAACTTTTTCAACAAAATTATCATTTTCGAAAAAAATATATATTACTCATTAAATTTATACCCCTACAGATGGATTTGGCAACTTATATCGCATCAATGGAATCACAAAAAAGGAAGGAGAAGCAAGAAGAAAGACATGCTCTCATCATAGGAACCCAACATCTACTAAACAAACTCTCTCCATCTACCAAACAACTATCTCAAGACCTGATACAAGCCTCAAAAACCTTTGATCGAGAAAAACTCGTATATAGAACCTATAAGATGGTCTGCAAATTCTATATATACGAGCTAATCCTCCACATTCTTCTACTCCCTTATGACCTCCAAGCCATCATCATAGACAAAATTCAAACAATCCAATTCAAAAATTGGTATAGAGAGTACTTAATCAATGATGAAGTCTACGAAGTGGATATTTCACGAATTTGGGGAATTCCATTAAGTTTTTTTGGTTCTCGAGGACTCGAAGGAATGCTTTTTCCAGTCAACAATATTGAAGCTGATGATCCATACATCTTAAGTTGGAAATATGGAATTACATATAAGTTCACTGGGCTACCACATCCAGAAGCAGACTTTTTCAAGGAGATGACAAAATTTCAACAATATATCTTCTCAAAAGCATACTATCTCCAAAGACAAGAATGGATCTATGAAGAAATTATATGTGCCAACATTGAGCTAGATAATGGCAAAATTAATTATCTAATCACTCTCAATGTCCCTAATAAAGTCCAGTACGTGGCTACAAACAAATTGTTAGATCCAATTGAAGCAAGAGCAACCGGATTCTATCGCATATTAGAAAGAATTCAAAGTATTATGGATCTCATAGAACAATATCCATCTATATTCATTCATTATGGCAACACCACTGTTATTATCCCGACATGGTTATCTGACCACTTTACTACGGCGATTGATCGATCAGAACCTATCGATCAATACCTAGTTCAAATCAAATCAGGAAAATTTCTTTCCAACGACGGAAAGATTTACTTTTCAAAGATTTACGAAGATGTAAAAAATAATAGCCCGCAGGTTTTACCTGGCAAAAATTAGGGCAATGTAAAAATATATAAATAAATAAAGATCCCGCTAAGTGATTTTTCACTTAGGCAAAAATTAGGGACAAAAATATTTACTAACGCTTTTTCTGCAGGTTCAAATTTCAAAACGGTGTTTTTTGGACGTATCAGTCGAAGAAAAATATGACAAAGTAGACCGAAAAGTAGACAATTGTCAAGCAAAATGGATGCGGCACTGCTCAAGCACCGCACCACGTATCAACATATTGATGAAACTTTATACAAATGCCAAGACAAGCCTAAGACTCATGCTTGATGATGATGATGAATCAACATAGCAACATGTACATCAAATATCATATGCAACAAAATAATCAACAGTAAATGGCATGCAGTTGCTCACTATAAAAGCCTTCAAAAGAAGTTGACAGAACAACAACAACACATAACCAACAATACACAACAACATCAAGCTCTCCAAATATTCCAAAACACCAAATAGTAGTATCTTTGTAATACTTTCATATGTTTCTCCGTAGAATCAAAATAGTAGATCATATGCATTTTCTTTTCAATCAAAAAATCACAAAAACCTATACAAAGGCCTTAGGCCAAAAATCAAATACTAGTTTGTTCATCTTTTGTATAAATTATTCCAATCATATATCAAAGTGAGTTATTCTACTCATATCTTTGTTTTTTAATTTACATTTCTGTCAAATGTTTTAGTCGTTTAATTATTTCGACGACAATTTTATTTTAAAAACTATTTCAAATTTCAAGTTAATTATATTATCAACCGCTTCCGCCTTCATAATCAATTAATATCGGTCTCCACGGCCTCGTCCTGGGAGAAATCTTGGTATCAGAGCAGGACCCGATTGCCTTTTCGGGGCGGTAGTATATAATATAATTAATATCGGTCTCAACGGCCTCGTCCTGGGAGAAATCTTGGTATCCGAGCCAGACCCGCTTGCCTTTTCGGGGCGGTAGTAGACTGTTGAAAAATAAAAGCTTGGTTATGAAATTTAAGGCAAATTAAAACAATTTTCATCACCTTACACAAAATTTGTATACTAGTGCAATGAATAGTAACTATGAATAGTACTATGAGCATGTTATATGCCATTTGATGATCATCTTTTGCATAAATAAAAGTTACGTAGTAGTTTTCTATAAGTATGCATAAGTTTTGTTTTACTATGACATAGAAAGTGTTTGTGAATAGTGTTATGATCATTATTTTACAAACTTGCATGTACTACTTTTCAATTATGTTTATTGTTTAAAGTTATAGTTTAAGTTTTGTTATGTTAAGTGGAAATTAAGTTTACTTTTTATGTACTAATATCTAGTATTTATTATTAGTGTTAAAATACTTTTTTACTAAAAGTTACCTAAATTATATAATTTTTAATTTAGTGTGCCTTAAGTAATTAAGAGTTACGTTAAGTGTTGGTCAGACGTTGGTCAGCCCTTGTTAAATCCGTTGGTCAGGCGTTAAGAGGATAGGTGGTCCCGGTAAGGGTGGTCCTGTTGGTCCCATTTAATTGTGTCAACTTAATTACCTTTGAATACTAAATTAATTAATTTTATGACCACGGATACTTTAGTTAAAAAGTTATTTTCTCACGATAATAATAACTCAGATTTAGTACGTAGTAAGGAAACACATTTTCCCCTTAACACTCAAAACTTAACTACTCCCAAAATGAATAAAGATATTATGTACCATCCTTCAGTTAATGTCATTACAAAAAATAAAGATGAAAAGGAATTTTTATTTGAACTTATAGATAAAATTTAAGACGTAGATGTTAAAAAAGAATATCTTTTAAAACTAAAGGACATTATTTACAAAGAGGAAAATCCAGTTAGGTCCGAACCTATAACTTTGTCTAAAATATTTAATCAATACCCTGCTCCTAATATATTTAAACAAATTACAACTAAAGATTTACAAGCAGAGGTAAACAGTCTTAAGTCTCAAATAAAAGAAATTCAAGAACAAATTTTAGAATTTAAAACAAAAGACCTAGAACTTCAAACTAGAATTGCTATTTTAGAATCCAATAATAACAAAAATAAATTTCAAAAAGAGCAACCTTCTTGTTCTTATAGTCCTACTTTACCTCCAATTCAAATTTCTTCACAAGAACCAAATGACGATCAAATTAATGTAATAGATAAAATAAGTTTTCAAAAATGGTATATTCTCATTTCCCTTAAAATTGGAAACGATTTTCACATAAACACTATAGCGCTACTAGATAGTGGTGCCAAAATTGTATCAAAGAAGGACTAATTCCTAGTACCTTTTATGAGAAAACTACAGAAAAATTACATAGTGCTAATGGATCCCCTTTAAAAATAAAGTATAAATTACCAAAAGCTTATATTTGTAATAATAGATATTGATTTAAAAATTCATTTATACTTGTAAAAGACATCAACAATGAAATTATACTTGGCACTCCTTTTATAACTCAAATTTATCCTTTTACTGTTGATCACACAGGTGTTCACACAAATATTATGGGGAAGAAAATATCTTTTCAATTTCTTGCCCCAGTCTTTCAAAAGGATTTAGCTTTACTTCAATCTTCTTCTATTTTCCAACCAATCAATTTAATTACAAATAAAAGGTCTCAAATTTCTCTTTTACAACAAGAAATTTCATATTTAAAGATAGAAGAACAATTACAAAATTCTCATATTCAAAAACGAATTTCTGATTTAGAACAAATTTTCAAAAATGAAGTTTGTGCCGATATTCCTAACGCAATTTGGGAAAGAAAAAAGCATATGGTCTTACTTCCTTATGAAAAAGAATTTTCAGAGAAAAATATTCCTACAAAGGCAAGACCAATTCAAATGAATCATGAAATGTTAGAATTTTGCGAAAAAGAAATTCAAACATTATTAGATAAAAAGTTAATTAGACCTTCTAAATCTCCCTGGAGTTGTGCAGCATTTTATGTCATGAACCAGGCAGCGAAAGAAAGAGGAGTCCCTAGATTAGTTATTAATTACAAACCCCTTAATAAAGTTTTACAGTGGATTAGATATCCAATTCCCAATAAAAAGGATTTATTGAGTCGACTTTATAATGCAAAAATATTTTCTAAATTTGATATGAAAAGTGGATTTTGGCAAATCCAAATAAAAGAAAAGGTTAGATATAAAACTGCTTTTAATGTCCCTTTTGGACAATATGAATGGAATGTTATGCCTTTTGGACTCAAAAACGCCCCTTCAGAATTTCAAAATATTATGAATGATATTTTTAATCCTTATACTCAATAAATTATTGTCTATATTGATGATGTATTGGTTTTTCCAAATTCATTAGAACAACATTTCAAGCATCTAAATACCTTTTTACATATTATCAAAAAGAATGGCTTAGTAGTATCATTTCCAAAAATGAAATTATTTCAAACTAGAATAAGATTTTTAGGACATGATATTTACCAAGGTACTATAAAACCTATTAATAGAGCAATAGAATTTGCTAATAAATTTCCAAACGAAATAAAAGATAAAAATCAACTTCAAAGGTTTCTCGGTTGTCTTCATTATATTGCTGACATTTTTCCCAATTTAAGACAATATTGTTCATGTCTCTTTAAAAGACTACAAAAAAATCCTCCTGCATGGTCAGACGAACATACTCAAACTGTTAAGATTTTAAAGGAAAAGGTTAAATCACTCCCATGCCTAGGACTTCCACATCCTGAAGCTTTTATGATAGTTGAAACAGATGCTTCTGAAATAGGATATGGGGGAATACTTAAGCAAAAACTTCGTACTAGTAAAACTGAACAAATAGTTAGGTTTCATTCAGGCATTTGGCTTGGACCTCAAAAAAATTATTCCACCATTAAGAAAGAAATTTTATCTACTGTCCTTTGCATTTCAAAATTTCAGGATGATTTATATAACAAAACCTTTTTACTACGTATATATTGTAAATCTGCAAAAGAAATTTTACAAAAAGATGTTCAAAATATTGTTTCGAAACAAATCTTTGCTAGATGGCAAGCTATTCAATCCGTTTTTTATTTTCAAATTGAATATATAAAAGGAGAAGCTAATTCTCTTCCAGATTTTCTAACAAGAGAATTCTTACAAGGTAAAGAAAATCTTAATAAAGTTTAATTTTTCAGGAAGCAAAATGAGTCAGTACAACGACAAAGGCAAAGGTGTTCAAAAGCCAGAGGATTATGTAATGAAAATTCAAAAGCTCCATCCCTCAAAAGATAAGCCCTCTACCTCCAATAAATTTGAGGCATTTCAAGAATTTCCGCCTCTAACCTATTTACAAGCCGTAAAATATCCACCTCAAGGCTCAAATTCAAATTCAAACACTCAAAATCCAAACACAGATACCAATAATTATATTACCAAAACTAGTAAGGAACATATGTTTCTTACTCGCTTCAAAGAAATCCCTCAAATCCCTGACATTATTAGATTTACTAGTACTCTTTTCCCCACAAACTGTCATCATAAACTAGAAGCCTCATACAAAACCCAAAAGTTCTATGAGTTTATACTCGTTGACACCAAATCAGCTGAGATTGAACATATTGAAAGAGCCTCAATCACAGTATATTCAAAATGCAAAATTAAGAAAATTATCCCTCAATCAGAATGGGTATCAGTTTATGCTCCTAAGGAATTCTCAGTTCCATATCATCCACAAGAGTATAATTATGTTGATTATCAGATGGCATGGTATCGAGCATTTTTTATTCGAGGATTTCATCACTCATGGTTTATCAGTTTTTGTCCTCAATGTACCTCCAATTTTCCCATTTGGTTCTACGAATGGTGGTACTATTTTGGGAGTATCCAACAAATTTGGCCAGAGGAAGTCAAAAAATCTTATAATTTCTTCTCTACACATATACATAATGGAAGTCCATATTCCATAGAAATATTATTTCAAAAAGAATTTGGTATTCCATGGATAATAAGTTGGGCTTACAATATTGCTCAATGGTATCCACCTCCATTTCCAATGTCATTAGTTCGAGAGTTTAAAATCAAATGGTGGGAAAAGTTTGCTATAGAAAAATTTTGTTCACTCAAAGTAGTTCAAAGTCATATGTTTATGAGCAATCAGTTAGTCAAGGCAGTGAAGGATGTTCCAAAACCTCCAACTCCAAGAAAAGACAAAGAAATCAAGAAACCAGAGGATAACTATATTTCAGAGATCGAGCTTCTCAAACAAGAAATTAAATTACTCAAAAGAAAGACACAACTTATGACTCAATCGTCAGATAATTCCTCCGATCAGTTCACTCTCCTTCAAATGATCCGTTTGGAGGACCTTGTTCCCAAGATCCATATATGCAGTAAAAATTTCTTTCCAACGACGGAAAAATTTACTTTTCAAAGATTTACGAAGATGTAAAAAATAATAGCCCGCAGGTTTTACCTGGCAAAAATTAGGGCAATGTAAAAATATATAAATAAATAAAGATCCCGCTAAGTGATTTTTCACTTAGGCAAAAATTAGGGACAAAAATATTTACTAACACTTTTTCTGCAGGTTCAAATTTCAAAACGGTGTTTTTTGGACGTATCAGTCGAAGAAAGATATGACAAAGTAGACCGAAAAGTAGACAACTGTCAAGCAAACCGGATGCGGCACTGTTGAAGCACCGCAACACGTATCAACATATTGATGAAACTTTGTACAAATACCAAGACAAGCCTATGACTCATGCTTGATGATGATGAATCAACATAGCAACACGTACATCAAATATCATATGCAACAAAATAATCAACAGTAAATGGCATGCAATTGCTCACTATAAAAGCCTTCAAAAGAAGTTGACGGGAACAACAACACACAACCAACAATACACAACAACATCAAGCTCTCCAAATATTCCAAAACACCAAATAGTATTATCTTTGTAATACTTTCATAAGTTTCTCCGTAGAATCAAAATAGTAGATCATATACATTTTCTTTTCAATCAAAAAATCACAAAAACCTATACAAAGGCCTTACGCCAAAAATCAAATACTAGTTTGTTCATCTTTTGTATAATTTATTCCAATCATATATCAAAGTGAGTTATTCTACTCATATCTTTGTTTTTTAATTTACATTTCTGTCAAATGTTTTAGTCGTTTAATTATTTCGACGACAATTTTATTTTAAAAACTATTTCAAATTTCAAGTTAATTATATTATCAACCGCTTCCGCTTTCATAATCAATTAATATCGGTCTCAACGGCCTCGTCCTTGGAGCAATCTTGGTATCAGAGCCGGACCCGATTTATGCAAGTCTAAGACCTAAAGGAGAGAAGAAGAAAATAAGGGGGCGTTTGGTTTGTTTAGAGGAAAGGGAAAGGGTTAGAGAAAGGGTTACAAGGAGAATGGAAACGTTTACTCTTTGATTTAGTAAGTTGTTTGTTTCAATACATCAAAGGGAAACCTAAAATAATCACCACCACCACCCTCTCACTGTACCACCTCCTCTCCTGCAGCCCTTGCAACTGACGCCACCTCTCTCTCCTCCCTGCTGCCGCCTCTCTCTCCTCCCCGCTGCCGCCTCTCTCTCCTCCCCTGCTGCCGCCTCTTTTGCAGATCTAACTTTTTGGTGGTAAGGTGTTTTTTCGGGTGGATGATGGTGGTATTCGGGTGGTTGGTTCTGTTTGTGTGGTTGGTGGTGGTTTTCGGTGAAGGTGATGGTTTTCGGGTGCAAGGTGGCTGTTTTCGGGTGGATGGTGGTTGTTTTCGGTGGATGGTGGTGGTATTTGGGTAGAGTGGGCTTGTTTTGCGGTTGTGCAAAGATGGTTTCGGCTATGGCTGTGTTGTTTCCGGCGGTCTAATGGTGGTTTCGGGTAGTATGGGGCTGTTTTCGTTGGTGCACAGGTGGTTTCGTATGATGTTACAGGGGTTTCGGTGATGAAGTGGTGGTGTGGTGGTGGTTCTGGTTGGGGTTGGTGGTGGTTCCGGCTGAGGTTGGTGGTGGTTCCGGCTGGGGTTGGTGATGGTTCCGGCTGGGGTTAGTAATGTAGCAGGGGGTGGGGTTGTTTCCGGTGGTGGAGTGGTGGTGGTCATGGTGACCAACTAACCATGGAGTTAGAGGAGAGAAAGGGTAAGTGAAACCCTTGGGGGGTGAGGGGAATCAATGTAGAGGACTTTGGGGGTAACCAAGGGTTAAAGGGAATGATTGAATGGACTATACAAACAACAAGTAAGGGAATTAGCTTACTTGATTCCCTTTCCCTTTCTTATAACCCTCAAACCAAACGCCCCCTAAAAAGAAAAGCAAAGCAAAAAGATATATACAAAGAAATAAAAAGGGTAGAAAGAGGAGGAAGTCATATACAAGTCATATACAAGTAAAAACAGTCAACCACGGTTCTTTTCATTCAAATCCTCAAGGCAATGATCAATAAAGCACACTCTCCTATCATGCCCCGTAAACCCAACCTACCAATGCGTCCTCTCTAACACGTGTACCCAAAAAGACACCCCAAACCCTCAAAAACAGCCACATCCCGCGAGCATAATCAGATAAAAACACTCCCCAAACAATCAAGGCACCATCCTCGGTGTAATCACGCAAAACAAGTAAAGGGGGAGCGGGGCAAGAGGATCTAGTCCTCTTCCATGTGAGATGGACCTTCTCCCGAAGGGGGAGGTGGTGGCATGTCGCTCGAAGGGGGAGGGCGCGGCATCGAGCGGTAGAAAGCTAAGGGGGCGGGGCTATGAGGCTCCCAACCGCCCGTGTAACCCGGCGGCCAAGCGCCGTAGGGGTGGGGATAGGCGGGATCACCCATGGGGTTAGAACCCCCGGGTGCCTGCCAATCATAGGGTGAGTCGCGGTGAGGCCAGTAGGGGTACGTGGGTTGGCGTTCATTCCATCCCGGTACCGGCCCATGTTGAGGAGGCCAATTTGAAAGTTGACATAGGGGTTAACGTTTCCACTCTCCACGTGGTGATGATACATTGAACTAGTTTGTATCATCATACCACTCAAGTCCTCTCTCATGCCTTGGATCGTATTCATCATACGATCTTGGTTGAGAGCAAGACTGTAGTAGGCCCCCTCATAGTCAAAGGAGCAGGACGACACTAAGGCACGACGGCCGGAACTCGGCTCCTCGCGATGGAGAGGAGGAGCTTAGTTGCCGTGTGCGGCCTGGCAATCCGCGACGGGGGGCTCATAAGGGATGAGAAAAATATCGCCATCCTCCCCGTCGCGGTCAAATGTGGTCACCTCCGGGTTTAGGAGGTAACAATGATGACGACCCCTTACCTTCCAAACGAACCGCGCGGGATCAGGGGTAAAATCAATCCACCCGGCGGCTCTAATATAGTTCAAATCGAGGAAGGGGTTATCATCAATTGCAGTCAACAAATTAAGTTGCTCCCCAAACCCTAGAGCGGAAGCAATGATAGTAACCATCCCCCCACAATGAATATCGGATTTAAATAGTTCTCCACGGCGTATAGCAATACACCGTTGGTGAAATAGAAATCCGAGATTCAACTTGCCTCCTATGTCATTAGGGAAATGGGAGGCAATGATGAACACACTCACCTCCTCCGAGGCTACCTTACTTGGTTCTTTTTTTGAAAATATAGCTGTAACCAAGAGGCGGTGAATGTATCGAACGATGGGGGAATGCATATGAGCGGAATATCCCGTTTTGGGATCAAAGGGGGCGTATCCGGCAATATCATGCCAAAATGCGTCCCTTTGATAGTAGACGGGGTATTGCCAAGTCTCGAGATTTCGGATGGCATTTAAGGGATCACATTGGAAGATGTCATTGAGCCTCCCCAAAGAGATAAATTGGGGTTGATTGAACAATTGGAAGTTGATTTTCATACTCCCCCTCTTGTCCATCATCCTCATTTCTCTCGAGAGAGGCTAAGAATTCGAATGTGAGCCGCTCATATGTCAAAGGGCTAAAGGTGTAAAAGCGTTCCATGCCTAAAACAAATAAACAACGCCTTACATCTTGCACTATCCCGAGACTCTCAAGAGTGTCACCATGGAAGAACTTGGAAGCCTTAATCTTCCGGTGCTTAAGTTCGTCATACCGACGTTTATGGTCGGGGTTGACGAACTTAAGGGCCGGAAGGGTGCCCTTTTGGTTCTTTTGGGAAGAGGAACCTTGGTCTTTTTTACTTTTTTTTCGTGAACGAAACATTCTTGGAGTTTAAACAGAATAACTCAACCAAGATGATTATAATAAATTAAAAGACCACAGTCTCAACCCAACAAATAAGCACGAAAATAAGAGCACCAACCAAGGAAAAAATTCAAAGCAAAAATGAAGGAAAACAAAAAATAATGAAAAGAAACTAGAAAAATTAAAATTAAAAAAAAAGAAACTAGGAAAAATTAGGCTAAAAGTAGTGAGTAACTAAAACGAAAATAAAAGAAAGAAATCACACAAAAAATCAAAAAATCAATTAAAAATCAAAATCTATCTAAATCTACCAGCTAAGTCCACAAGCAACACCACAATCATCATATTATCAAATTTCTAGTATAAATCTAGAAGAAAAATAAAAATTAGGGTTAGGTTTTACCTCCCTCTTTAAGAGGGGTGAAGAAATTCCACAATTGCGAACAATTTAGGTGCCAAGCTTCAACCGTGTTCCTTAACCTTTTTCTTCAAGAGATCTCCCCCAAACTTCAACTTTGAAGTGATGATGAATATTTGATTTTGGGGCTTTTTGACGAAAGTGGGTTCTTTGTGTAGAGGAGGAGAAAAGATGAAGGTTTTGTGAAGGAGGGGAGTGAAAATGTTGAGAAATGAAGGAGATATGGAGGTTTGAAGTTGGAGGTTTAATGGAGTTTAGAGAGAGAAAGGGAGTTTGAAAATATGAATGAGTGAATGAGAGTGAGGGGATGAGGGTGATGTGAGGATGAGTGATAGGGGAAAAAGGGACGGATGGGGGTGTGTATTGATTTTGGCACGTGAAACATCATAAAAAAACGAATAAATGGCCTGGCGAGCTGGAGCGCCCGCTCCAGCTAAAACGGAGCGCCCGCTCCAGGCTTGGAGCGGGGCACTCCCTACACGCTCCAAATCACTGATTCCCTGGCAACGGCGCCAAAATTTGACACGGTCGTTGCACGTGCTAAATTATTAACCTAATTTAGCCTAGTTTAGGGCAAGAAAGGGTCGATTCCACGAGGAAGCAAGGATTAGCAAGGTTTGAAAGTAATTAAGCGAGCTAAGCCTATTTTTAGTGATTTTTGAGATTATTTGATCAACGAAGAAACCAAGAACTAATTAGCTAACAATTAAACTAAATGATTGGGTTTAACAATAATAAGAAGACACTAGGGATAGGGGAATCACTAGTTAACAAATTGCTAACCTATTTGTCAAGCCAAGGGGATTTATTAGGGTCAACTAAGGGACTAAGTCACTCATATGTTTCCTAATTACTCTCTCGAGCTAATTAGGAGGACTTAATCAACCAATTTTACCTATTCTCATGGTAAAATCAATCAATCAAGTATTTCCACAACTCATAGCGATTCGATTAAGGTCCTAGGAAGCCTAACACCTATTCTCATGGTGAAGTCAACCTATTGACTAACCTAAGGTCCATCAAAAGCTTCATCTCTCAATCCTTCACTTTTGATCCCCTAATCTAATTCAATTGATGATCAAGCAATTAAACAAGCAATTAAATAGGCTAGACAACCTAATTTTACCTAAATCTAACCCCCCTAACTTGACTTTTGAGGTTAACTCATGATCAACCTAGGTCATCCCCTTTCCCTAGCTACAAAATTACTCTAAAGCCATAAAAGAAGTAAAATAAAAAGCTTGAGATATTGATGGAATATCAACAATGGTGGAAAACATGAAAACAAACCAATAGGCAACTAATCACTAATAATAAAAGGCTAAAACAAAATAAAGCAAATAAAGGAAAGAGATAGAAGAAATACTCTAAATAGATGAAAATCAATGGAAAAACTCCACGGAAATACCTTCAAAAGATTCAATTTGGTTTCAAGATCTACTTTATCTCTCTAAAAACTACTTCTCTCTCTAAAGTTCTCTCTCTAATTAAGCTAATAATAATTCAGAAATTAAAACATTCTCTAAGATTATTACAAAATTGGTTTTATACCCCGAAGAATAAGGGCAAAACCGTAAAAGACGAAACAAAATTACGGAGCCTGGTAACATGGAGCGCCCGCTCCGGGCATGGAGCGCCCGCTCCTCACACGCTCATGGGTCGCTCCATGTTCCTGCCTCTCTGTATTCATTTCTTGACCCATGGAGCGCCCGCTCCCCTGTTATGAGCCTCTTTCTTGCTTGTATATCTTCAAAACACTTCAAGCAAACATTAGATGGGGGAGGGGGGTATGCAGATGCAAATGCAGTAACCTATATGCACCCTAACTATATGAAAATGAACTAAACTAAACTAGATGCTAAACATAAGATTATAAGAAATGATGAAAAAGGGAAAGAAAAGGAAACTAAATGGCCTAAAATGCATCTAAATGTCCTAAAACTACATGCAAATAAGTGAACCTAAAGTCCACTTATCAGAAGGCATTTGCATGCTCCATCTGATGTTGACTGAACTGACAATCGTGCCCCTGAAGACCACATACCTCGCAGTAAGATGAGGTAATGGGTGCCATGGCAGACATAACATTAATACTCAAAGGAGGGGATGTCGAGGTAAAGGATCTCAAGGTGTCAATCTTCTGGCTCAGCTTTGCCATCTGCGAAGTCAGCAACGCTAGGGAATCTACCTCCAATACCTACTTTGTAACCCTGCGAGAAGTGGAATGATCATTGGCCGCAAGGTTTGACAGAAAATCATAGCCTACATCCACTTCCTTATCAAGAAAAACTCCTCCCGCAGACGAGTCAACAATACTCTTCGTCTGAGGCTATAGACCATTGTAAAATGTATGCGTCAAGAACCATTTGTCCATGTTATGATGTGGACACTCTCTCTGCAAATCTCTGAACCTAGACCACGCTTCCCGAAGTGTTTCATCAGTCTCTTGGGAAAATATGGCTAGTTTGTTTCTGATTTCTGCTCTTTGTAGGTGGATAATACTCTCTCAGGAACGCAACATAAATCTCACTCCATTCAGTTTCTTTCACGTCGTTCAACCACTTCTGGGCTCAATCTCTCAATGAAAACTCGAAGAACATGACCTTTAGTTGATCTGGAGTAACGCCGACATGTTTGACAGTTCGACAAAGCTGTTGAAACCGTTGCAGATGATTTGTCGGGTCTTCAGTAGGATGCCCACCAAACTGATTTTGCTGAACCATGCTGATAAGTCCAGGCTTAATCTCGAAGTTCGCTGCGGCGATGGTGAGCATAGTAGGTCAAGTGGAGAGACCATCTGGGTTGGTCACCCCATATGACTTCAGTGATTTAGACATAACTGAACTCGAGGTGTCTGATCCAGAGATATTCAGCTGAACAGACTGCTTTTCTCTCAAAATTTTCTTTCGAATCTGCTTGATTGTCCTTGTAAGATTGGGATCCGCTGGGATGGGGGAACCGTTTCTTTGAGACCTGGGCATACAAAAGAAACAAAAAGAAGTAGTAAAACGTACCTCAATTAGAACAATGAAGTTCCAATGAGGCACAGAGAAGTAGACCAAATAACCAAACAAAAACTTAGAAAACTAACCGTCTCCCCGGCAACGGCGCCTAAATTTGATAGGCTAAAGTCGTATCACCTAATCAAAGATAATCCTAAGTCCTCTAACAATGATAGTCAAGGGAAATAGGGTCGAATCCACAACTAGACAGAGTTTCTAAGTTAATATTAAGCTAAACAACTACTTCAGACAAGATCAGGGAAGAATCAGCTGAACTACTTTTTCGACTAAAGAAAGAAAAATAAAGATGGAAATTAAACTGTGAATTAAAGGTCTAGGGAATTAGTTCGGTCCACCATGCATATACCAATCAAGGAATCAAACGGCTATCAGAACCTAGGTCAAAAATCGATAGATTAGAGCCGTGTCAAGCTATGGTTAAGTCTCAACGCCCATAATTCAACATATGGAGCATGTTCACAAACATCAAATAATTATTAACCTCAAGCAATCAATGAAACTGTGCAATTACATTAATTACTCAATAAGAACAAATCACACTATAATCAATCTCATCAAACCCTAAAAACTAATAGCAATTCAAATAATCAAGTTATAAATGTGGCTTCCCTCACAAAATCCCTAGAAATTAGACTACTTAGACATGATTGAATGAACAATAATAAAATAGAAATAAAACCCTAATCCTAACACCATGAATCAAATCAATAATTAAACTAAGCAATTAAAAGTAAATTAAAGAGATTAAGAGTAGAGAAGAATACCGATTGACGGAAAGCAATAACTTTTATTGAAATCAAATCCAAGGTTCAGTCACCTTTCAAGCTAATGTAAAGTGTTTAATCTAATAAAACTCTCTAAAAACTAAACTAAGAGCATTGGAAAATAAACTAGAATAAAAGTTTTCTCTAAAAAAAAGAGGAAAAACTATTTATAATACCCCCAAAATATAATTAAAAAGCGAAAATAAAAGATAGAATTTTGCGGAAACGAGTGCGGTACCCGATCGGGCAATGGGCAACCCGATCTGGCCCACACTAAAATTGCCCAACAATTGTTTTCTTCAAATATATGCAGCAGTAGCAACAAAGCATAAATGGGCTTCACCCGATCACTGGCCCAATCGGGTCCACAACTCAAAAGGCGGCCCATCATTCTTTGGCGTGAACAGCACCAGCACATCTTGTAGAGGGCTTGGGCCTCCCACCCTATCGGGTCGGGCAGCAGTGCCCGATCGGGCCTGGGACAAAGTCAGCCCACTTTGCCTTCTTTTCCACGTAGAGCAGGAGCATCATTTTGCAGGATTTGGGCCTGCCCGATCGTGTTGGCCTTAAAAAAGCCATCTCATTTTGTTTGATTTTCCATCCGATTGGGTCGGGTCATGTTCGCCCGAACGGGTGCGAAACTTTACCACCCAATAAATCTTCTCCCAATCTGGCCATTTTCAGCCCGATCAGAGTACGGGAAGCTCCTTTTGACTCTTTGACTCTCAATTCTTCACGTTTAGAGGTATTGGGACCTTCTAAATTATCCATAAAGCTCATGATCATTCCTAAGTGCCTTGTAACAACTCGTAAAGTCGTGGTTGCTTCCAAATAACTCGGAAATAAGGAGAAAACTTCCTAAAACCTAAAATTCAACACCAAAACACAAAACCACGACTATATACGACAACTAGTATAAAATAGCTCCGAAGAGCTCAAATGATGCACAAATTAGCTCATAAATAAGGGAGAAAACTGTATAAAAATATGTCATATCATACGCTGAAGACTTAGTGTGCTGCTGCATATGCGTCCAAGAGGAAAGAGCTGGGCCTTAGGACATTGGCCCGATCGAGTGAAGCTTGCCCGATCCAGTCTGGTGGCCCACTAGGAAGGAAAGAGTTGGGCCTTAGGACATCACTGATTTGTAATGTTGCTGCTGCGTGAAGAGGAAGGAAAGAGTTGGGCCAATTTTTGTACCAACCCGACCGGGTGGCCCGTCGCCCGATACGGTACCGGGCTCGCGGTTACAAAATTCTATCATTTAATCTTCGTTTTTATTTAGATTTTGGAGCTATTATAAATAGCTAACCTTCATTATTTTAGAGGGGCTTTTATTCTATTTTAGTTCCATAGTTCTTAGTTTAGTTTTAGATAGCTTTTCTTAGATTAGTTCAAGAGGTGATTGAACTTCAGATTTATTTCAATAAAGGTTATTGCTTTCCGTTAATTGGTACTTTTCTTTACTCTTAATCTCTTTAATTACTTTTTGATTGCTTAGTTTAAAAAAATTGATTCATGATGCAATTGTTAGGGTTTCATATTAGTTGTATTATTGTTCATTCGATTATGTCTGAGTAGTCTAATTCCTAGGGATATAGGGAGGAAACCCATGTTTATACCTTGTTTATTTGTATTGCTATTAGTTTCTAGGTTTAATTGGATTGGTTATGGTGTGATTTGTTCTTATTGAGTAATGAATGTTATTGCGTAGTTTCATTGATTGCTTGAGGTTAATAATTGTTTGCACATATCCATCTTACTTTTAGAGGCCTAGTACACATCAGTAATTCTGATTATGTTAATGAACATGCGGCGTATGTTGAATTATGGGCGTTGAGACTTAATAGTAGCTTGACACGTGCTCTAATCTATCGATTCTTGACCTATGTTCTGATAGTTGTTTGATCCTTTGATTGGTATAACCATGGTAGACCAAACTAATTCCCTAGACCTCAATTCATAGAATAAATCTCTCTTTATATTTCTTTCTAGTGTTTAATTAGTAGTTCAGCTGATTCTTCCCTAATCTTGTATGGAGTGGCTGTTTAGCTGGATATTAACTTAGAAATATTGTCTCTCTGTGGATTCGACCCTACTTCCCTTGACTACCATTGTTAGAGGACTTAGGATTTATCTTTGATTGTTTGATACGACTTTAGCCTGTCAAATTCCCATCTCACGATCCAGAGAGCCAGCAAAAAGGAGGTAATTAACAATATTCGTCCGATTCATTATCTTCCTGTTCTCTTTATCTTTCGTTTTCTGCACTAAAAAGCCCGAAAATTTTAGTTTCAATTATGTTTTGTGGGATGTTGTTCAAGCAAAGGTAAAACAAATCAAATACAACAGACATGAAAATCAAACACAATGTTGTAGAGAAACCCTAGCTGGCTAAGGAAGATGAAAGGATGGGATAAATCCGAAGATACGGATAAGACATCCACTCAATCCAAAATTACACAAGCAATACCAAATTGCATCACATCCATAGAATAAAGAAAATTTTAGAAAATTAAATAAATCTTTAGTTCGACAGTGATAGATAACGTTGATCCAAATGTAACAAAAACCAAATGCTAAAACCTACAAAATATTCGGCAAACAAGATTAAAATTTTCAGATCAATAAGCCCTAATTTGGTTTAAATCGTCTACAGTATAATGAAAGAACACAGAAATAACATCAAAACTACAACAAATCCCTCAAAAATTAAAAACCTAGAATCGAAAATTGGCGGAAAAATAGAGGGAAGGGTTTACCTTTAGGGGTTGATAAAATGAGATCGTCAGGCAGATCAATCTTGCGATTCGACATAGTTAGGGATTGAGATTGAGATTGGAATCGAATCGAAGGGTCAGATTCGACGAGCAGAAGAACGGAAGGAGAAGATAGAAATATTGCGATTAGACATAGTTAGGGATCAGATGTTGTTGAGATAAATCTTAGATTGAGTGAATAACGAGAGGAAAGCAAACCAAACCTGAGAGTGGGGCGAACTGAGATTGGGAAGCCTGAGATTCAGGTGAACTGAGACGTCAGAGAGAGAGAGGGATCTTCAATGGGACGCAACTTCAATGGTATAGAGGGAAAGAGCGGAGAAAGCCTCGCGTATGAGTTATACCTAACATTAAAATACAATTTAAATTTTTTTTGGGTCGTTAGAGCTGGGGGCCAACACGAAGCGCCTGCAGCAAGAAATCTGTAGCTGCGGGCTTCCTTATAGGCCCGTTGCTAAAGCAAGATAGTTGCGGGCTTACTTTCAAGCCCGTAGCTAGAAGGGAGCAGCAATAGCTATTTTTCCACCAGTGAACATTCGAAATCCGAAAACCAAATCAACATAAGTAGAGATAACCACACATGCATACACTCCACCGAAAGAGATAAGAATACTTTAGTGAAAAGTAGTTGACGGTTTGATAAAAAAATATCACTTACGAACTCAACCATCGATATATGCCATAAGAGCATCCTCATAAACATATATGAAATTTAAAGTTCACAAAAAGAATTGATAATATAAAATAAATTTTACCATAAAACTAACTAGCAAAAATAGACGATAAAATAATAATTTATAAACAACGCATATAACAATTTTTTTATAGTCGATACTATTCTGCATGGAACGAACCATTACAAATTGATCGCAACAAAAAAAGTTTAAGATTTATGCTTAGTATATAAAACCAAATAATCAAAATCAGATAATTAAATAATAAATAACAAAAATGCAACAAAAACCTTAATACATAATTAGAAAGCACTTAATATTTAGACAAGAAATAACAAATGGTAATTGGAATCCTTTTTACACATTGAGTTGGGAAATAAAATTAATGATAAAATTAAATTAGCAGGTAAATTAAAAGGTTGTAGTTTGTATCTATATTTCAATCTATAACGCCAAAATAAATCATTAGTGTACTTTTTTTATCGAATACTATGAAACCTTATTACAATAATTAAAGGCTAAAATAAGGATTAACATGAAGATAATATATTAAAAGAGATAAAGAGATATATAAATATAGATGGTCAACAATGGTAAAAGTAGTTTGTAGAATCTCTTGAAAGACAATATATTCCACAACCTTTTTCTTTCCCTAACCAAAGTAAAACGATTATTGGAATTAAATGTTTTTCAAAAGAGTGTTTCAAAATATTAACAATAGAGATATTTGAAAGTTAGAAAATAATTCTAATATAGGTATAAAATCTATTAAGATCATACATCTAAAATATAAAATTTTAAATATAATCTCAAACCAGAAAGCTTTTATAATAACAAATAAATAAGTATTGCTCACATAAAATAATGCTTAATTGGAAAAGAACCGAAGATATATATTGTTTCACACAACAAGCCAAACTATAAATAAACAACAACCTCAAAATAGTAGTTAAATTAAAAACTCCAAACACATATATAAAGTGAAATCAATTCCCATACCCTCATCTCTAACCAAAATGTTCCAAAATCCATAACCCGTTTAAAGTAACTCAAAAACCAAATCCATAATTCAAAAGGGGTAAAACTAATATCCAAAGGATAAAACAAACTTAGCATAACAAAGTAAAGCAACTTGACGCCCACTATAAAACAAGTCCTAACTTCCGACTCATATTGCTCGTCCACAATGACTAGCACGACTTCCTTGCTCACACGGGTAAACCACAAAACCTCAGTAGTACTGTAATCACTTTAAGTTGCAACATCATCTGCAATGTATATCCAAAAAAATTATACAATCAGTGGGGAGTAACTAGCAGTTCTCTTAGCCTAATTTAGGAAACAAATAGTAAGCTTAAATGAAGTTAGAACAAACGTCAAAGACAAGGCAACACAAATAGCAACAAAAGAAGGCAAGGTACATCGCTTATGAATAACATGCTTAAAGTTAATTACTAATTAAGGAGGTTGCTTTGAAGTCTAAAATAAAGAATTTCAAAAGACCATCAATTTGAAAATAAACAATCTAACATAGAGAGAGCGAACGCTAGTGACCCGCAGCCCACTTCCTCTGGAAATGTCAGATCGCAACCTCCAGAACGGCCTATAGGTTATGTTCCCTAACGTCAGTGTGTCTAAGAATGGCCAAACTCCTAATGAGGGACAATACACGCGGTATCTCCCGACCTCTAGGACGACAACAAGTCCTGGGTATATCCAATGCAGAATAACACCCAACGTGATGTCCTCTAACCCCTCGTAGTGCATGTTCGTTACCTTCAGGACACAGTCCCTTAGGCTACTTAACTCAATTAACAACCAAACATCAAAGTTCAAAGGCAACACAATACACTTCAAACCATCAAATTCATCAAAACCGTCAAATTCATCAAAATAATTAAATTCATCAAATTCATTAAGATCATCAAAATCATTTAAACGTCAAAATCACCAAAATCTTTAAAATCATTAAAAATTATCAAAATCATTAAAACAATTAAAATCATCGAACTTCACAAATTCCAAATTGATACGGTAAACTAATAAAAGTATACTACAAATACATTAAAATGCATACAAAACATCATATGAGTTTGGGCACAAAGTAAATTATGATCAAGTCAGAATACTCTCTGTATAGAACTCTTGGCGAAGTGTTGCTAAGGACATTGCTATTCTCCCCCGAGCATTGCGACGTCGACAACTCAAACTTGGCATAAGATAATCTTAAAAAATTTTAAAGTACTAACATTATACTTCTAAACATTCCTCGGGATACTCCACAATACTACTAAGGTCATTTAAGAAACATGGAATCATGTTGTAAGCTAACAGTGCACAGAACGTACACAACAACAACTTTAAACATACCTGACTCTCATCACATACAATATTTATGAAAAGTTCCAATGGGACATTAAAATTTTGCTCGTTAGATTTTCAACGGCTGGTCACAATCTCAATTTCGATAACAAACGAGTGAGATATGACCATTTGAAAACAGGCTGGCCAAGTCTGTCGCGGGCCGCGAACAAGGTCAAATGCCGCAACCAAACTACTGTTTGCCTCCTGCGATCAACCCTTCGCACACAATTCGACACAAATGACTTTGTATGCAAGACATCAAGCATCCAACGAATTCATCACAAGGCTCAAACAACTCATAATCATATATATATATATATATATATATATCTTTGACAAAAAAATATACAACCTACAAAATGGCAACACTCTACACTCAGGCATAGGACAAAAGCATCAGTATAAGAGAAACGCCACCTTCTAGGAAGGGTTGGAAACTCTTATTCTTCATGTGCCCCTATCTCAAGAGACAGAGAAAACGCCTACCTAAGAAGAAGCTTAACAACTTCTCCTTGGCATCTACTAGCAACCTAAAAATAACATCCTTCACACTTCTACCAACACTAGCAATCACCTTATCAAAAACAAGCCTATTCCTTTGACACCAAACCTGATACAAAGACTCAGTAAAACAAAATAAAATAAATTTTAGCAATATCAGATTTATTCCTACTATCCTTCCTAGCTAAAATAGCTTCCTCGTGAAACCCCATCATATATCTCTGAATCTTCAGTAAACCAAGGACTTTCTGCCAAATTTGAGAAGCATATGAACACTCAAAGAACATATGATGCACAGACTCAGTAGTTAAAGCACAAATGAGACGCAAACTGTCTTCGGTTACATTCCAAGCTAAAAGTCTATCCTTGGTAGCTAACCTATTTTTCACAGCCATCCCCAATATAAAAACACTCTTAGGAGAAGCAGTGTTATTACAACACAACCTCTTCCATTCAAAGACACCAGAGGTCACAACCAACCTATTATAAAATTTAGCAATATAGAATTTCTAATGATGCATAAAATCTGCCCAACCAACCTTCTACTTTGCATAATCTTTTGCAACATCCAAGAGCATTGTTGAGAAATATCCATGTTAAGTAGATCCCTATTCTTCACAAAATACATATGCACCCATTTCACCCAAAGCTTGGATAATCAAAATAGCAATTTTATTCCATTCAACCATACTTTTAATGTTGAGACTCCCAGCAGCTTTAGGCAAGAAACAACCCTTTCAAGCCACACAAGCCTTCTTGCAGTCAATCAAGCTACATGTCCACAGAAATTTTCTACACACATTTTCAACTTCTTTAACATGTTTTTAGGCAAAGGAGAGATGAGAGGACAATAATTCTTGCATAGAGCTTAAAATACTTCTAATAATTTGAACTCTAACAGCATAAGAAAGCATATGAGCAACCCAAGCTTTAGCCCTTCCTGTAATCTTCTCAACTAGAGGTTTAAAATGTAAGTAAGAGAGTTTCCTATTAGCCAAAGGCACCCCCAAGTATCTGAAGGGAAGACTACCCATAGGAATCTGCAACTCTGCACTCAAGGTGGCCTTCCTCTCATCACTAATACCACCAAAATAGATAGCACTCTTCTCTAGATTAGCAAACAACCCAGAAACACAAGAGAACTTCATAAAGGATCCAAACAAACACTAAAGAGAAAGAGAATAAGTTCTAGAAAACATCAATAAGTCATCAACAAACATTAAATGAGTCAATCCAAGCTTAGTACATTTAGGATGAAACTTGAACAAAGGATTCTGAGACAACTGGCTTAGGCTTGTACTCAAATATTCCAACATAAAGCAAATAAGAATGGAGAAAGAGGATCTCCTTGCCTCAAACCTCTTTTTGCATGAAAAGGAGCAGTAAGATAGCCATTTACAAGAATAAAATATGAAATAGATTTCACACAACTCAGAATCCACTTGACAAATCTCCCATAAAAACCCAACTCATTCAGTATACTTTCCAAGAAAAGCCAATCCACAGAATCATAAGATGTCCTAATATCAACCTTAATCATAGCTCTAGGAGACATATGGGCTCTAGAGTACCCTCTAATGAGCTCAGTAGCTAGCAAGATGTTATCAGAAATTTGTCTCTTAGGTATAAAGCCCAAAGTTATCAGGATTGCGATTCTACTTTGGATCGGTGAGGGCCCATAGGATCGGATCGTTGGATCGAATCGTAGAATCGTACGATCCTACAAAATAACTAAAACTTGATAAAATATAATCTAAATATGTTCCGAATGGTTCATAATTTAAGGAGAATAATCCAAAAAGTGCAAATTAGATTGTTAAAGTCAACATGGGGGTTGAATTATAAGATAACTAGCCTAATATGCACGCGATGCGTGCTTCGTGTTAAGGATGTAGGCAGTGAAGTGTATACATATTTTTCACTAGATTTCTATGCACGCGATACGTGCGATAACAATTTTATTATGAAATTTTATAATCTACAGTAGATAATTTTATGGATAGTCGCATCTTACCACTTAAACTTTTCATGTTTTTAGAAACTCCCACCTTAATGATTTTTTTTTAAAAATTCCACCTACCATTTACAATTTTATTAAAAATTCCACCACTTAACGGTTGTCGTTAAATTTCATTAACAAAAAGCCGTTAAGTGGGTCCCACATATACATTTTGTTAACAAAATGCATGGAACTTGAAATAGTTGCAATTCTTTTCAAATAGTTGTAATTCGTTCCAAATTTGCTCTAAATTTGTTAAGGATTTGCCCTTAAATTTATGAAAATGACTTCATTTTCAGCGTAAACTAATAATAAAATGCATATGTGGGACCCACTTCACTGTTTTGTTAACGGAATTTAACAAAAATCATTAAGTAATGGGAGTTTCTAATAAAATTGGAAATGATAAAGTGGAAATTTAAAAGAAAAATTTATAAAAGGTGTGAGTTTCTAAAAACGTGAAAAATTTAGGTGGTTTTGAACAAAAAAAATCCTAATTTTATTTGCATTCGATGTATGTTTTGCTACTGTAACATGATAAAATATGAAGGTACACAAAATATTTTATTTTCAAGCTAAATTAATTTTGGCTCATTTTTCTTTGAAACATCCCTTACTCCCCAACATCAACTACAACTTTTAATATATAGTACCAGGTAAGGTATTTTTTGCTCATTGTCTAAAGTAGAAAAAATTCAAAAGTACTTGAAAATATTTTATCATATTTCTCACTCATGCTAAAATACTTTATCAGGATCAATTTGATCAAATGTGCCTTCACTCATGAACAATCAATTACTCATGTATTTCAAAATAAAAAATTTCAAAAGTATATAAAAGTATAGCAAAGTGGGTGTCTATCTATAGATCTCAAGAAAATAAAATCGTTTATATTTTTAAAAATTGTTTTTACTTTGTAGGTTATTAGATATTTTAGTTAGAATTTTTGAACATCTTTTATTAAAAATCTGATGGCTAAATTTGGAAATAAAACTTAATTAGTTAATAAACTCATTGATTTATTTTATTTCTTTTTCCTTTTTTTCTTTTTGGTGTCCACCCCCACCTCTTCACTTATATAATAGAGATAATGTGTTTATACACATATGTTACCATTCATATAATAATATTAAATTTTTTTGGTTTTAAAATTAATTTAAAAAATCTGGATAAGTAATAACAAAGTGATAATAGTAAATTTATTTGCTTATTTTTGCATTTTAGATGCATTATTCATATATTTGGATGACAAAATACAGGTAGAGAAGCAAACAAGAAAGAAAAAATTAATAGGCTAGTTGTATGTAGGATCAGTCGATCCTACCGATCCTATGAAACGAACCTACGATTCTATACGATTGATCGATCCTATAACGATTCCAACCGATCCTGAGCGATCCTATGGAAGGTCGTATCTATAAGCGATTCGGATCGTTTGGTCATATTAAGATTGTAGGATCATACGATTCTACGATCCGGATCGCGATTCTAACAACATTGATAAAGCCAGATTGTGCTTAACAAGCAACATCCCCAATAACCCTCTGCGATCTCCTACTCAAGATCTTAGAAATAACCTTGTAAATCATAGTACAACAAGCAAGAAGAAAAAATCCTTAGCCATATTAGCATTAGAAACCTTAGGAACAAGAGTAACAAGAGTGAAATTAACAAGAAGATGCATACAACTATCAAAATATTACAGCATAGTAGCACAAACATCATGTTTAATAACCACCCAAGATTTCTTAAAGAGCACAACATTATATTCATCAACTCTAGGGGATTTGCTGTCATCAATACTAAACAAAGCTAGCTCAATCTCTTCCCCGGTAACCGGTGAGATGAGCATAGTACAGGCATCACTACTCACCTGAGAACCAGCTCTAACAACAGCGATATCAAGAGCCTGAAGAGAGGAGTCAATTGTACCTTGCAGCCTCTGATAAAAGTCCACTAAGTGTGCAGCAATCTCAGCTTCATCATACAACATAGTACCAGAATCACATTTAATAGCTGAAATTCTATTAACTACATACCTGTCTTTCATAGAAGTATGAAAGAAAGTTGTGTTAGCATCTCCAAGCTTAAGCCAATTAATCCTAGCTTTCTGTTGTAGGATGCTCTCATGAATATAACTCCACTTTCTAAGCTCCTGAATATAAGACTTCCCTCTGAGTTGGAACTCTTCATTCCAAGTAAGGTCCTCATCAGCTTGCAAAGCCAATAACTGAACCCTAGCATCATCAATTTTAGGTGCAAGTCTGTGAACTCCTTTTTCAAATCTTTCAATGATTGGCAAACATGCTACATATAAAAACCCCTTTGTTTTGGCTTCCAATAAGTCTGAAGAACCTTAATAAAATCTTTATGCTCAACAATATCATTAAAGAATTTAAAAGGTCTACCCCTAGTACAAGCATACTGAGCTAATTGGAAAACCAAAGGAGAGTGATCAGAGATGCCAGGAACACAATACTCAATCTCCACCGAAGGGAAAGAATGAAACCAAAGTTGATTTCCAAAAGCCTTATCAATCTTGCTTTTGATCCTCATAAACCTTGCCCCTTTTCACTCCAAGGAAAGAACAATCCCCTCCTCTAAATATCCTTAATCCCAGTAGCCTCAATAAACTCAGTAAAATCCTGAGTTTCAGCATTACTAATAGGATTACCATTCTCTCTATCATAAGAATGAGTAACAGACTTAAAATCACCAATATAGATCCAGGGGTCCCTACAAACAGCATGATACTCAGTCAACAAACTCCATAAATCCTCCTTGTCTCAATAGTGCACAAACCATACACAGTAGAAAAGCAAAAGGACAGATTCTGGATTTTATAAACTACTCTACAATGTATAACTTGTCTAAAGCATTGTATCAACTCAACATCAGCCATTTGGTGTTGCCAACCAACCCATATTCTACCTTTAGAAGAATAATCATAATTATGAATCCATGACCAAGGAGCTCCAAACTTCCTTGTGATCTTCTGTATCTTAGACCACCTTACTCTATTTTCAAACAAAGCAACAACTACATTATTATTGAGACCCCTCACCTCTAGTAATCACTGGACAAGAAGTTTCACCAGACTGCATAACCATTCTAGGCTTAGAAGAGCTACTATGAAACCTCACTTGCTAGCCCTTGTCTCTTGTTTTTCTACTAACAACCTTCCACTCACCCTCCTCTTCAAGTTGATGTTGGATAATTTGAGCCACAAGAGTAACCACTTTATAAATAGGATGAGGAACTGGAGAATAAATCACATCAATATCCACCAAAAGTACCTCATCCCTCTTCTTAGCTGGCTGCTTCTCCTTAACTACCCAATTCTGAACAAATTTAGGTTTCATCTTAGTTGCACAGTTATGCCCAACCCTATCACAGGTACTATAGTATGAAGGTACCCAATCATAACTCACTTTCTGCACCATAGATTTGCCCGAAGGTGATATCACGTATTTATATAGAGTTTTCTCCCCTATTTATGAGCTAATTCGTGCGTCATTTGATCCCTTCGTAACTATTTTATACTAATTATCGTATATAGTCGTGGTTTTGTGTTTTAGTGTTGAATTGCAGTCTTTAGGGAGTTTTGTCATTATTTTCGAGCTATTTGGAAGCAACCACGGATTTTCAATTTATTACAAGGCAGGTAGGAATGATTACGAGCTTTATAGATGGTTTAGGAGGTCCCAAGACCTCTAAACGTGAAGAATTGAGAGTCAAAAGTAGCTACCCCGTAACCTGATCGGGCGAAATATGGCACAATCGGGCGAAGATTATGTGATCGAGTGGTAGAGTTTCGGGCCGGATCGGATAGACATTGCCTAAAAGCATTGGGTGAAAAGAAGAAAATAAGTTGGGAAAATTTAGGCCCAACCCGGTCGGGCAATGCATGCCCGACCCGATCGGGTGAAGCCCATGTCATAGCACTGCTGCTGCTGCTTGCGCCCAAGGAAAAATGATGGGCTCCCTCTTACACGCGGCCCGATCGTGTGGCTGTGGCCCGATCGGGTTGGCCTTGACTCTCACAACTCTGCGTTGCTGCTACGCGTATGAAAAGAGCGAATGGGCTGCTTATGTACCCAGGCTTGATCAGGTAGTGATGCCCCAATCGGGTGGGCCCAGTCTCCCCTTTATTTTTGCCTGGGCAGCTCTTTAAACAAGGAAAAATGTTAAGTTTGACATTTTTGTGTGGACCCGATGGCATAGGGCAACCTTTGCCCGATCGGGTATCGGGCTCGCGGAGCCGAAAATCTATCTTTTTTATTACGTTTTTAATTAATCTTTAAGGGCTATTATAAATATCTAACTTCATTACTTTAGGCATACATTTTATTCTATTTTAATTCGATTGTTCTTAGTTCAGCTCTTAGAGAGTTTTATTAGTTTAAACACTTAGAATAGTTCAAGAGGCGATTGAACCTCGAATTTTATTTCAATAAAGGTTATTGTTTTCCGTCATTCGGTATTGTTCTTCTCTCTTAATCTCTTTAATTACTTTTTGATTACTTAGTTTAATTATTGTTTTGATTCATGATGTTAGGATTAGGGTTTTATATTAATTTCATTATTGTTGATTTAATCATGTTTGAGTAGTCTAATTTCTAGGGATTTAGGGGGAAACCATGTTTATACCTTGATTACTTTGAATTGCTATTAGTTTCTAGGGCTTATTTAGATTGGTTATGCTATGATTTATTCTTATTGAGTAATTAATGTTATTGTGCAGTTTCATTAATTTTTGGGGGCTAATAATTGTTTGCACAGATCCGTCTTAGTTTTAGAGGCCTTAGTACACATAGTAATTATTATTATGTTTGTGAACATACTGCATATGTTGAATTAAGGGCGTTGAGACTTAACCATAGTTTGGCACGTGCTCTAATCTATCGATTCTTGACCTAGGTTTTGATAGTTGTTTGATCCCTTGATTGGTATAAGCATGGTGGACCGAACTAATTCCCTAGACTTTTAATTCATAGATTAATTCCCATCTTTATATTGCTTTCTTTAGTCTTTATAGTAGTTCAGCTGTTTCTTATCTGATCTTGTCTGAAGTAGCTGTTTAGCTTAATTTCAACTTAGAAACTTTGTCTCTCTGTGGATTCGACCCTACTTCCCTTGACTATTGTTGTTAGAGGACTTAGGATTTATCTTTGATTAGGTAATACGACTTTAGCCTGTCAAATTTTAGCGCCGTTGCCGGGAAAACGCCTAGTTTTCTAAGTTTTTGTTTGGTTATTTGGTCTACATCTCTGTGCCTCATTGGAACTTCATCGTTCCAATTGAGGTACGTTTTACTACTTCTTTTTGTTTCTTTTGTATGTCCGGGTCTCTAAGACACGGTGCCCCCATCCCAGCGGATCCCAATCATATAAGGACAATCGGGCAGCTTCGAAAGAAAATTCAGAGAGAAAAGCAGTTTGTTCAGCTGAACACCTCTGGATCACACCCGAGTTCTGTCATGTCTAAATCAATGAAGTTATATGGGGTCCCTAACCCATATGGTCTTTCCACTGGACCCACTATGCCCACCATCGTTGCAGCAAACTTTGAAATTAAGCATGTACTCATCAGCATGGTTCAGCAAAATCAGTTTGGAGGGCATCCTACTGAATACCCGGCAAATCATCTGCAGCGGTTTCAACAGCATTGTCGAACCGTCAAACATGTCGACGTCACTTCAGACCAATTAAAAGCCATGTTGTTTGAGTTTTCTTTGAGAGATAGAGCATAGAAGTGGCTGAACGACGTGAAAGAAACTGAATGGAGAGAAATTTGTGCTGCTTTCCCGAGAGAATATTACCCACCTACAAAAACGGCAGAAATCATAAACAAACTAGCCACGTTTTCCCAAGAGCCTGATGAAATACTTCGGAAAGCGTGGGCTAGCTAGTTCAGAGACTTGCCGAGGGAGTGTCCACATCACAATATAGATAAATGGTTCTTGACGCGGACATTTTACAATGGTCTGTAGCCTAAGACGAAGAGTATTATTGACTCGTCTGCGGGATTAGTTTTTCTAGATAAGGAAGTGGATGTAGGTTATGATTACTTGTCAAACCTTGCAGCCAATGATCATTCCACTTCCCGCAGCCTCACAAAGAAGGTATTAGAGGTAGACGCTATTGCATTGCTGACTTCGCAAATGGAGAAGTTGAGCCATAAGATTGACACCTTGAGATCTTCTACCTCGACACCCCCTCCTTTGAGCGTTCATGATATGTCTGCTATTTCACCTATTACCTCATCTTACTGCGAGGTATTTGGTGTCACTAGTGGAAAAAATACAAATTGCATCACGCCAAAATGACTTAATGCATCAGCCATAGCTGCAAAAACTAAATAGTATTTGTAGCGGGCTTGGACCGCTACAAATACTACACTATTTGCAGCGGGCAAATATTAAAACCGATGCAACGAAAAAATTGAAAATAACTAATATTCCCCGAATTAAATGTTCGTAAAAAAAAGTAATAATAACAATAAAAATAATACATTGAAATGACATGAAACAAAGTGCCTAAAAGTGACATTAAAATGGACGGTAAGCCAGCATCAACAAGTAGATAAATTAAGGCGGCAAAAGAGTCTCCTGACTCCCCTTAGAGACTCCATCACAAAGTCGCTTCCTCAGAGTTATCAAGTGTGATACTCTTGCTGCAAAGCACCAAAAACATCAGATTCAAACCCAAAGGAATTCCAATATAATTTCAAAAAGATTGTCAAAATGCAATACGGTTTAGAGAAGAAGAAATCCAACCCCTTAGCTTCCAAAAGCTCTGCTTCCATATCAGAACTCGTTGTCTTTGCCTTCTCCTTCTCAATCGACCTCTATAGATTCTAAGGCTTCTCTTCCGGCATTTAGATCTAACTAAATCCATGATTTAGAGGATTGGATACAATTCAAAACAAATGCCTCTTGCCCTCGGCCAAATCCCACCGTCTATTCCACCAATAGAACAGAAAGAACCATCTGTGACCAGTCAAGTTGTCCCTCAACTTGTAAACAAAAAAAATTCAAAACAAAAATAAAACAACAAAAAATACAGATATATAAGCTAAACTGAAAATCAAAAGCCAAAAGAATGAGGAAGAGAAGAAGCACTCACCTTAGAGAAACAATCCAAGTGTATGAAAATTTAGGGGTTTTCTACACTAGTTATCAACTTCGATGCAAGTAAAGAAGCACCTCATCTATAATCTACGTAAAGCTCCGTACACAGAGTTTGTCTGCAACCAATACCAGAACTTTCAACATATTACAACTCAAAAAGGATTCCAAGGTTTATAGGAGCTTTAGTTATAAAATTAATAAAAAGTATTCAATTGCTTAAGTACAGCAAAATATAGAAAATTCGAAGGTTTCCAGAAGCTCTGGTTATAAAATTAATAAAAAGTATTTAATTGCTTAGGGGTTTAACGAAGCAGGATGAGCCTTGCCTTTCTTTGCTGCCTGAGATAAAAACGAAGTCGTTAGCAGCATAAGCTTCGGTGTAAGGATGACATGACAAGGTGGAGATTGAGATTGGCGTGGGCGTAACTGTTGAGAGAGAAGATGGCGAGTAGCAAGTGTCACGGGCTGGTGGCGGGGCATGCGACTTGCAAAACCTAATTACAAGGCGAAAGAAACACAAATGTAAGAGGGCAAAGCTAAATGCAACATTGCGCCAAAATCAGATGTTAACTAGACCAAATACAGAAACCAAAATAGCATCCAACTTGTTCAAACACCTCAGACTGATTATTTTGAGAAAATGCGACACTGGCCTCACAAAATAGCATATATCATAGCTAAATTTTCTAATTGAATTACCCACACTTGCAGATTGCAATTGATAGAGTGTCCAAAACAGAACAAAGAAACATTAAAATCATATCATATATACAGTGCTTGACAGGAAATTAGGCTAAGAAAACTACAATGTTGTAACCAAGACTGAAAGGATGAAGCAAATAGTGAACTAAAGAGACAATGCTTTACAATTGCGCCAAATGAAGAGTATAAGAGTTAGGCTATTTGTTCTAACTTTGGCTCCTTATCTTTGTCTCGAGTTAAGAGAAAGGTGTCCCTAGATAAATCTTCAATGAAAAATCACAAGTTAATAATCCTAAGCAAGACTTCAGCTTATCAATACGATAATTGTCAACAACAAATGCACAGAAGCAAAAATTGTAGTCACCAGCATTATCGCACAGTTCCAATATGTTATTCGAAACTTAAAGAGAGCCACTTATTGAAAATATTATCAGTACACAGCCTACTTATGATACTGAACCAGCCACTTATTTTACCAAGGCCGTGCACAGCCTACTACACCAGACCTGCAGAACCAAGACCACACGATTCACAAGATCCTTCGCAAATGCACCTGATGGTCCCTAATCCTGCTCTCCAAACCCTTCGATTAGCAAGTGCAACCAACGAACAACGTTTCAAATTAGAACCCTAATTTCAAAATTAGGCAATTGTCGAAGAAAGAAATTAAGGGACATGGAACAAACCAGGAGACAAGGAGTGATAATAAAGGACCAGAGTACGGGAACACCATGGATGATGAAAGATTCATAAGGGAAGTTTCTAGATCTTGGTGGGTTCATCTTCTTTGCCGCAGCACAAGGTACCACGATGACCTTGGTAGCAGGCGGAGGAGGTGCTGCAGCGGCAGTAGGTGGCGAAGTGATAGTAGTAACGACAGAAGAGTCGATTGTAGAAAAGTAATGAAGCCCTACTTGTTCGAAAATTGGAAAAAATTAAGTGCAAGTATCAAATAGAAACCTAGATTGCAAAACTACATATCTAAGACAAAAAAAACCCTGAAAATCAATGCGAATTTCAACCTTATGCATCAATTGAACAAGTGAAATTCATACCTCGAGCGCTGAATTGATAAGTAAATTCATTTGAATTGGAGATGACGATAATTTGAAACAACTCCTCTTATGTGGCGGGTCGCCTGAGAGAGGGAAAAGAG
Source organism: Patellifolia procumbens (assembly GCA_947645195.1). Taxonomy (NCBI): domain Eukaryota; kingdom Viridiplantae; phylum Streptophyta; class Magnoliopsida; order Caryophyllales; family Amaranthaceae; genus Patellifolia; species Patellifolia procumbens. The sequence continues at coordinate 450,358 of CANSGD010000194.1, forward strand.
GGGATTCTTCGTTGGTGCAGTTGAGGGTTTGAGGCCTTGAACGTTCTAGAAGGAGCAAAAAAAAATTAGAAGGCGCGGTGGTAAAGGAGGAGTTTTGCAACGGGTAAAAGTTTGGTCAAACTCTTTTTGACCTTATTATTTGCAACGCGCACATAAAAGCCCGCTACAAATATCTTTTTAATAGCGGTTGCAATTTTAGCCCGCTGCAATATTACTTAGCCCGCTTCAAAGTGTTCTATTTGCCACGAGCCACCAATAACCCGCTACTATCAGGGTCATTTTGAGCGTGATTGCCAATTCAGTCAACATCAGATGGAGCATGCGAATGCCTTTCAGCAAAGACCTCAAAAGTTTCCCATCCACATAACTACCACAATACAAAAAACTTTCAACCCGCACCACAAAATCATCCTAAACCCTCATTATACCAAAGCCCCCTGGTTTTCAGAGACCTCCACCACTAAATTTCCATCACTCTAATAACTTCCAATCTCCACAAAATTTCCAAACCCTACCTCCACAAATAAACTCACAAGAGCCTACCACGTCTGAATTGATGAAACTGATGCTGGCCATGTAGAAAACCAATGACGAGGCACAAAGAGCACAACAAGAGGCTCAAAGAGCTCATGAGAGGCATATGCAGGCTCAAGAGAAGCATCAAACCTCTCGACACTTAGATTGCCCAATTGGCAAGCAATAATGCTTAGAGGCAGCAAGGGGAATGATGAGACCATACTAGGCGTGTTTTATAGCATTTTGGATTTCGTTTTGCAAAGGTTTAGGCCTTGAGAAGTGGAGTTTCGGATATATTAGCCTAAGTATGGTATATGGAGAATTGGGTTGGCTTCGGTGCTTTAGAGGTGTTTTAAGAACATTTGGGGACTTCATATTATTTTAATTATTTACAGGTGGAGATCTTCCCGTGTTCGTCGTTCGTTCGATAAAGAAAGTCAACAACTGTTATCGTTCGAGTTGATGTGTTTGTATAATAATTAGCTATGTTTGTAAATTGACAAGCCAAGCAAGACAATCCACCGCAAGCTTCGTAAGCAACCCAACCCGCGAGCCCTGATACGCAAGCATCCGCAAGCTCGTAAGCCAACCGTCGCAACCATGGCACGCAAGCCAAGCTCGTAAGCTCCACCTTGCATCGTACGCACAAGTAGCTTCCACGCAGCAGCCAAAGTAGCGAAGAGGCGCAACCCACGCACCAGCCAGCACACCCTCTGCATCCGTAGCGTAGTCCTCAAGCAGCAGTAACAGTGCACGACCCACGCACAAGAAGGCGCACCTCGTGCGCTAGACGTCTTCGCAGCACGCATAACCAGTAACTCCGAGCACCCTGCGCACCTTACTTGAACGACTCGCGTGATAAGAGGATTTTAGTGTGTCGTTAAGGCACTAGTTAAGAACCGCTTAGCAAACAATAATTATAATCCTAACGAGCAACTACTATGAACGTAGTAATGGCAAGTCAAGGGTCGAACCACAAGGAAATTGGGATTGACTAAGTCTATTAAGTCTCAACTACCTAAGTGAAGGGTAATTGGGGGGGTAAAGGATTGAATAGTTAACAATTAACAACTAACGAAAGATCGACAACTAATAATCAAGTAAGAGATGTAATATAATTACGAAAACACTAGAGTTCGGGCTACTCATATGAACTTGGGCTAGACAACGAAAATCAACACTATAGCGATTCAAGAATGATGAAAATACAGGGTTAAGTCTCCCTCTAAATTACTTGAGTCCTCTCTCGAATGGTCCTCAAGAGTAACGATTAATCAATCAACCAAATCCTCTCTCGAATGGTCTTTGGTCAATTGATTAAAAGATTCAATGAGATCGAAAAACCCCTAATTAAATGACCCCCTTAATTCCTACCCAATCCCTTGGCCTAAAAACTAAGTCGAAACAAGGGAATGACAAAAGGGATCAAAATTCAATTAAGAACAATAGAAACCCTAAGTGCCCTAACATAAATGTAATCAAGATCTATCCTACGGTGTCAAAACACCAAAGTCAATGCATAAACATCAAATTGAATCATAATAACATTAACAATCTACATTAAGCCCGTAATTCATACTTTCGCCCAAACCCTAGATAATGAACTACTCACTAATCATGGATTCAAAGCAAAAGAGATTAATGAAATTAAACGTGATTAACAAAACAATTAAAGTAAAGAGAAGAGATTGAAAGAAATATACTTGGATTGAATGTATGATTGAATCTTCAAAGTTGCAATAATGAGTAAACTAAGAGTTTGAGAGAGTTTCGAGTCTTAAGCTATGTAATTAGGTTCTCAGTCATGACATAATCCTAAAACAAAACGCTAAAAACTATTTATATGGTCCATTAAATGAAGACGGAAAAACGGGCAAAAGCCCGGAATCAGGTCGACACGGTCGTGTAGATCTGTTCTTTAGATTTCTTCAGCATCCCAAAAGTTACTGCTTCCGTGGAAAAAGATAGACACGGCCGTGTCAATATCTACACGGCCGTGTAGACCTGGACTTCTCAAATTAGTGGGCAAGCAGAACAAGACTGTCTTCATGGAAAAAGGCCAACACGGGCGTGTTGAAATCAACACGACCGTGTAGACCTGCTGGTGAGCGGACAACTCAACTTCAAACGATCATATCTCTCTCGTCTCTTATCGGAACTGGGCTTATGACCAGTCGTTCGAAAGTTATCGAAACGAGCTAACACCTTCCACTAGAATTACCTTAATTTTGATTTATGGATCAAACGTTATGTCCATTTGAAGTTCAAAAGTCCACAACTAGTCTTCCAATGATCGTATGACTTCAAAAACCTACTGATTAGCCTGGAAATCATCCAAAAACAACTAATAAGATAATGAAGCGACAATATAACTCAAAGCTAACAAAAACATACAATGCTAGGCTTAAATGCTCTAAACTACATACAAGGACACTAAAAATGACCTACAATTATGCAGAATAAAGTGCTTATCAAACTCCCCCAAGCTAGTCCAATTGCTTGTCCTCAAGCCATGCAAATCAAATACAAGGGTAAAAGTTCAATGACTCCTCGCAATAGTGCGCATGCCAAGATAGAGAACCAAGACCGTTCAAACATTTTCATCCATAAATGCAAAACACTATCAAGTCTCAAAGTTTATAACACAAGCAAAAGGAACCATTCTTACCACAAGTTCTCCCCCAAGCTTGGCTCAGTCATATGGACGGTAGCTCTCACTTTAGTCGTGCTCAAAGTTTATCGTGTGTTTATATGGTTACAAAGATCGCTCAAGGCTCAATTCCGTTGACTATATCCTACCATAGGCTTGCATATCTTCTCACTCTCCATCGCGTGAGACATAAGTTCTTTTCAAGAATCATGAGGACTTATCGAGGTTGTAATGAAGGCTAAAAGGTAAGGGTGTGGATACATTTGGGAATTAGGTGCTAAATAGGGGAAAGTGAAGCTTCCTAAATCAACACCAACTAGACCAACGCTAACCCGAAACCATATAACTTCGTTACAACCACTCAACCAACCAATAATACCTCCTCCAATAGCATCTCCTAATCTCTCTTTATTAAGAACAAAGAACAAAACCACGATTTTTTTGTTAGGATGTTTGATGTTCCCATTTTTTTCTTTTCTTTTTCTCTCTCTTTTTTTACTAATAAGGGAGAGAGATAGGAGATCAACAAGAAGTAGAGAGGAGATGAATTCAACACAGAACGTGAATTCTACCAAAACACACATCATACAACCAACTCAAATCACTATAAGAGCACTGAATCACAAGATGTACAACTCACCAATATAGCTTCACAATCCCCTAGGTTAGGAAATCGGTAATAGGCTAAAGATGCGGTTAAACAAGAAAACAGGCTCAGGCTCACGAGGGTGACAAAGGAGATAATATAATGTGGGTGGCATTTGGCAATGTACTTCATATATATAATTAACGCCTCAATCATATTCAAGAATCAAACCAGTCAATGCAATTTCAAGGAGAATCAATGCAAGTTCTAGAGAACATTCGTCAAGGAAGCGCATGAAAAGATGTCCGTGTATAAGTCTATAAAGACATGCTCTCAAAAAATGTATAGCTACAACCATCGGTCGAGCCGCACAAGATGGAGACAAATCGTATCACAACCCAACAATTCCTTGGCCTACTAGAGATTATCAAAGCATTTCCTGTTTGAGTTTTCAGGTCATCAAGAAAAACACATGCGTACCAAGGGCGGAGTTCAGACCTAAATGCAATCTATATGCACATGCAAGGCTAAAGGAATCTACATGCACCCTAAACATGATATTAAATGCTAAAATGCAAACTAAATATGACATTAATATACAACTAATGCAAATTACATGCATCTAATGCAAACTATATGCAACTAATGCAAACTATATGCAACTAATATATACATCCTCCCCTAAGCTAAACCACATAGTGTCCTCACTGTGAGAAGTCAAATGATAACAATAGCAAGGGAGGGGAAAAATCCCGACTCAATGGTCGGGAGGGGGTCGTGAACCATGAGAGTCGAGCTTATCCCCTTAAGGTCATCAATCGAGTTCCCAGTGACATCTTTATTTTTTTGCAATATCTTAATCAATTCTGGTATAGAGATGTCATCAAGAGCCGAGTTAACAATAACAGGATAAGTACATTCATCATCAAGGAAAACATACTTAAGAGAGGGGGAATGGGTTTTAACTCCGCTTAGGAGAAGGCTTAGAACTCTCCTCTTTATCAATGGAAGCGGTAAGGACCTTCAACTCCGCCTCATGTGTCTCCTCGACGATAGTTTTATCGGCAAGCATAGAGATTTTCTTCACCTCATCAATGTTTAAACTTAGTGCTTCATTGATAGAAGCATAGGGCTCATCATCAGTGTGAACTTCTCTCTCAAAACCTTCCAATTCACTCTCCACATGACCAACCCGAAAAACTCTCTCTATCATGGGTCTCTTCAATGTTTTAGAGAACTCAAACACAACCTTCTCATTGGCTACCTCAACGGTGATTGTATCATTCCTGCAATTTATTACGACACCCAATGTCTTAAGAGCCTCTCTTCCAAGAATGAAAGGAGTCTCCGGATCTTCCTCCATATCCATCACCACAAAATCACACGGCACCAAGACATGCCCAACTTGTATCGGAACATCCTCCAACTCACCATGCGCCGCTCTCAAAGATCGATCCGCCAATTGATAGTCCTCCTTGTAGGAAGAGGGAAGTTTAGGCGCTTAGCTATGGATAGAGGAATCAAACTCACACTCCCACCCAAATCGTCCAATGCACCCTTAGGCGCGAGGTCACCTATCTTCACCGCAAAGTGAAGCTTTTGGGGTCTCTTTGCTTCTTAAGCATATCTCGTTGCACTAGAGCACTTACTTGGTATGGCAATTTGATAACCTCGTCTTCAACCTTCCCTTTGTTGGAGAGGATCTCCTTTAAGAACTTGGCATAGGCCGTCATTTGAGACATGGCCTCAAGGAACGGAATGTTTATTTGAAGGCCTTTCATAACTTGGAGGAACTTAATGAATTTGTCGCTCAACTTCCTCTCTACCAACCTTTGAGGATATGGGACCGATGGCACATAGGTCTTAGGTGGAGGAGGTGTAAGAAATAGAGCTTTGTCACCAACTTGCTCATGAGTTTTCTTATCTTCACTTCCTTTCCCAACATCAACCTCCCTCTCATCTTCCTCAACTTGATCGTCCTTCTCAACCACCTCAACTTCACTTTCTTCACACTCATTACGCATCTTGGGGACCTCATAGTTTGCTCCCGATATCAAATGGATAGCTTTGACTTGATGTAAGTTGGGGTTAGAATGGGTTGGCTTTGAAGTTGATTTGTGGGGTTAGAGGGGTTTTTCTCGGCTACTTGAGCCAATTGGGTTTCAAGCATTTTGGTGTGAGCTTGTAACTCTTGAAACCTTTGGTCATAACTTTGAAGAGCTTGGCTTTGAAGAGCAAGGGTTTGGGTGATGGTTTGGAGTTGTTGGAGAATTTGGGAGGTAGGGTCGGAGGATGGAGTAGGTTCGGGATTCGATTTAGGAAATGGTGGGTTTAGAGGGGTTTTTTTAAAGTTGGATCTTTAATGAGGAGCTTGGTAAGCATTAGAGCCTTGAGAGGAGGTAACCTTCATTGTATCTTTGAGTGAACCCTTTTTGAGGTTGATTAAAGCCTTGTTGAGGTGGATTCCAACCTTGTTGAGGTTGGTTGAAACCTTGATTGTAGCCTTGTTGAGGTTGTCTCCAACCTCCTTGTTGATTGCTTCTATAACCTTGGTTACCTTGATAACCCTCTCCTCTAGTATTCATTTCCTCCACATGCTCTGACTGAGATCCTCCACAATAAGAGGTATCATGATTTGTACCACCACATATGTCACAAGAGAAAGCATTCACTTGTGAGGGACTTGATGATGCAAGGGTGATCTTAGAGTGTTAATCCATCTTCGCTTGAATTTGATCCAAAGGGTCCAACTCAAACTTGCCACCCTTCTTAGGCTGAGCACCTCTCCTTCTTCCACCCCATGAGTAGTTCTTTATCACTTCTTCTATGGTGGACTCAAGTTGATCTTGCGGGACCTTAGAAAGTTGACCTCCCGCTCCAGCATTAAGGTTTGCACGTGACATAGAGTCAAGACCATCATAGAAGAACCTCATGAATAGATTTTTATTGAACTCATGGTGAGGGCATGAACGAATCAACTCCCTAAACCGTTGCCAAGCCTCCGCAAGTGTCTCATCACATTCTTGCTCAAATGAGGAGATCTTCCTCCTAATATCAGCGGTTTTCGACTCTGGCAAGTACTTCTTCAGAAAAGCCAATGTAACTTACTCCCAAGGAGTGAGGGAGTTAGCAGGCACGCTCTTAAGCCAAGACTTTGCCTTTCCGGAAAGAGAATACCGGAAGAGATGCATCTTGATATAGTCTGGATATACATCTTTGTTGTTATCATAGCACAAATCTTCAAAAACCGATCAAGATGATCAAGTGGATCCTCATCCGACCCTCTATAAAATTGCTCTGCTTTCACCATCTGTGTAAACTAAGGGTGAATGATGAAATTTGAAGTGGTTCTAGGGAGTCGAACCACCCTGTAAAACATAGTACCCCAGATTTCTGAAATCCCTGAAAAGTTGTGCATTATCATCACCCATGTCTGATTCACTTTCACTTGTTGAACTTGAGATTGGTGAAGCTGGTGCAGAACTCAAGGTCAACCGTTCCAAACCTCCCCGAAGCTTTCGCAAAGTGCGATTGATTTTCGGGTCTAAAGGCAAGATGGGTGAGCTATGAGTTCTCCTTCTCATGTACCACAACAATGCTAAGTAGAGGATTAGCGAATAACAACACAATAAATAAAAAATCACTTAAGCAATACTAAGCTCAAATAAACTTCAATCAATAGCACAATTTCGCCGGCAACGACGCCATTTTGATAAAAGGTTTTTAGTGTGTCGTTAAGGCACTAAGAACCGCTTAGAAAACAATACTTATAATCCTAACGAGCAACTACTATGAATGTAGTAATGACAAGTCAAGGGTCGAACCACAAGGAAATTGGGATTAACAAAGGTCTATTAAGTCTCAACTACCTAAGTGAAGGGTAATTGGGGGTGTAAAGGATTGAATAGTTAACAATTAACAACTAACTAAAGATCGACAACTAATAATCAAGTAAGAGATGTAATATAATTAGGAAAACACTAGAGTTCGGGCTACTCGTATGAACTTGGGCTAGACAACGAAAATCAACACTACAGCAATCCAAGAACGATGAAAATACAGGGTTAAGTCTCCCTCTAAATTACTTGAGTCCTCTCTCGAATGGTCCTCAAGAGTAATCGATTAATCAATGAACCAAATCCTCTCTCGAATGGTCTTTGGTCAATTGATTAAAAGATTCAATGAGATCGGAAAACCCCTAATTAAAGGACCCCATAATTCCTACCCAATCCCTTGGCCTAGAAACTAAGTCGAAACAAGGGAATGACAAAAGGGATCAAAATTCAATTAAGAACAATAAAACCCTAAGTGCCATAGCATAAATGTGATCAAGATCTATCCTAGGGTGTCAAAACACCAAATCCAATGCATAAACATCAAATTGAATCATAATAACATTGACAATCTACATTAAGCCCGTAATTCATACTTTCGCCCAAACCCTAGATAATGAACTACTCACTAATCATGGATTCAAAGAAAAAGAGATTAATGAAATTAAACATGATTAACAAAATAATTAAAGTAAAGAGAAGAGATTGAAAGAAATATACTTGGATTGAATGAATGATTGAATCTTCAAAGTTGCAATAATGAGTAAACTAAGAGTTTGAGAGAGTTTAGAGTCTTAAGCTATGTAATTAGGTTCTCAGTCATGAGATAATCCTAAAAAAAAATGCTAAAAACTATTTATATGGTCTATTAAATGAAGACGGAAAAACGGGGAAAAATCCCGGAATCACGTCGACACGGTCGTGTCCAAATCGACACAGTCGTGTAGACCTGTTCATCATATTTCTTCAGCATCCTAAAAGTTACTGCTTCCGTGGAAATAGATCGACACGGCCGTGTCAATATCTACACGACCGTGTAGACCTGGAGTTCTCAAATCAGTGGGCAAGTTGAACAAGACTGTCTTCGTGGAAAAAGGCCAACATGGGCGTGTTGAAATCAACAAGGCCGTGTAGACCTGCTGGTGAGCGGACAACTCAACTTCAAACGATCATATCTCTCTCGTCTCTTATCGGAACTGAGCTTATGACCAGCCATTGGAAAGCTATCAAAACGAGCTAACACCTCCCAATGAAATTATCTTAATCCGATTTATGGATCAAACGTTATGTCCATTTGAAGTTTAAAAGTTCACAACTAGTCTTCCAATGATCGTATGACTTCAAAAACCTACTAGTTAGCCTTGAAATAATCCAAAACAACTAAACAGATAATGAAGCGACAATATAACTCAAAGCTAACAAACACCATGAAATGTTAGGATTAAATGCTCTAAACTACATACAAGGACACTAAAAATGACCTACAAGTATGCACAATAAAGTGCTTATCATCGCGCATATCGGGGCTGCGACGCGGCTGGGCGATTTAGACGATCTCTTAGTTTATTATCTTAGTTTTAATAGCTTTATTTTTCTAATCTTTTCATAATCTTTCATCATTAGACATACTTAGAACCCTAACTAGAGAGAGAAACACTCCTTTCTTCTCTCTAATCCTTGGATGATTTGGTTTGTCTTTGAAGAATTATTGAATTGCTCTATGTCGATCATAGCGTAATTCGTTTCTTGAGAACGATGATATAATCTTCGGTTAGTTTTATTGTGAGGTTTCTTGTATGAACAATTGCTTAGTTATAATATTGATTTCTATTTGAATTATATGATTATTTGTTTGATTGCTAGGAAGTACAACTAGTTTATCTTTTCAATTGATTTATTGCTTGAACATAAAACGTTGCCGATCCATTTGTTCTTTGTTTATGAGTAGCAAACCAGGGTTTAACTTTGAATCTGATTGTTCTTGTTATTTCCTAGTGAATTCTTTATTTCCAAATTGAATAATTGCGCTAGTAATTGTTGTTTGGCTCATACTTTCCTAGTGTTTTAATGTTCTTTAGAATTGAACCTAGATTGTTTATTTGATTAGGTTGTTCTATAGTTCAGTTATTCTATCTGTAGATTAGGGTAGTTTAACTAATCTTTAGAGGGAAGGGGATCAAATTCTCAATCTATGTGTGATTAAGATTAGTTGTTCATATTTAGAAACCGATGATTAATAACCCGAACTGAAGTGACGATTGACCGAACTGAAGACCTTTCTCCATTGATTTCTTCCTATTTTATTATTGTTTTCTTAGTCTGTTAGTTTACTCTTTTAATCTGAAAACCCCCCTTTCGATCTCTTATACACACACACTTTGGTACCTAAGTCTCTGTAGTTCGACCCTACTTGCCTCCTACATTAATTGTGTTGAAAAGTCGGAATTATAAATATCATCTTTGGTAAACGCGTGCGACCGCGTCCCACCAAATATTAGCGCCGTTGCTGGGGACTTGGCAACAACTAAAGTGTGTTTATATTAGATTGATTTTCTTTTCTTTTAATCCTCAGATTTTCTTCTTTATATGGTTGAAACCCGTGCTACTAACCAGAAGCAATTGCAGTACGATATAGAACTTAAATTGACTCTTTTCAGGTTGCGGAGAGATTTTGAGGAGCTTCCCTTCCATATTGATTTTGAGGAAGCCATGCCGCCACGAGTGGAAGCACAAACTTTGAGGGAGCTCACTGAACCCAACCTTGATCAGCAACCCTTGTGCATAGTGTTCCCTGAACCTGAAGAGAGAGACACCAACACCACCACTTTCGAGCTCAAGTCAGGGCTCATTCATCTCTTGCCATCTTTCCACGGACTCAGTGGGGAGGATTCGAATAATTTTTTATCTGAATTTCACGTAGTCTGCTCAAGCATGAAACTAAGCAGCGCTACTGAAGAACAGGTGAAACTGAAGGCGTTTCCTTTCTCCCTGAAGGATACCGCCAAGGATTGGCTCTAGTATCTTCCGCCAGGTTGCGTCTCCACATGGGCAGAAATGAAGGGACGGTTATTAGTGAAATTTTTACCAGCTTCTAAGTCCTCCACTTTAAAGAAGGAGATAAGCAATATTATGCAGCAATATGATGAGACTCTCTACTAGTATTGGGAGAGATTCAAGAAATTGTGTGCGAGCTGTCCATATCATGGGTACAATGACCAATACCTCATCCTCAATTTCTACAATGGTCTCACTAATGAGGAAGTGCGTATGGTCAATGCTGCTAGTGGTGGGTCTATCATCAACAAGACCCCTGACGCAGCTCGAGCTTTGATAGAGGAGTTGTCTGAAGGCTCCAGGCACTTTGGTAGGCGATGTGGTCAAAGGAAGAATGTTAGTATTGCGAGTAGTAGTGATCCTTAATTGGGCGAGCAAGTGCAAGCTCTCACTTCCTTAGTGAGAGAGCTTTTGGTAAAGGGGCAAGTACAACATGTGAAGAATTGTGGGATTTGTTCTTCTAACCATCCTACAGATTGTTGTCCCCAATTGCAAGAGGGGCCGAATGAAGAAGTGAAGAACATGGGTTTCTATGTCCAACAAAGCAACCAAAGGAGGTATGACCCCTATTCTACCACTTATAATCCGGGTTTGAGGGATAACCCGGAATTGAGATATGGCAGTGACAACAACAACCAAGCTCCCAATCATGGGAAAGGATCCTCTATGTCTTGTGAGGATATGATACACACTTTGACTAAGAACATGAACGCTATGCAAGGAAACATGGTACAGTTTCAAGAGGAGACTCGAGCTAGCATCAGAAATCTGGAAAATCAGATGAGCTAAGTCTCTAATGCAGTGAGTAGGTCGGAGGCTCGTGATAGTGGAAAATTGCCTTCCCAAACTAAGTTGAACCCAAAGAAGAACTTGAGTGATATCATGGTGGTGGATGAGGCTACGAAGCAACATAGGGGGAGTCTTGTGATTCCAAACTACAAGCCCCCTCCACCTTTCCCTGCAGCATTACGGCCCGGCATGAGATATGAGAAGAGCAAAGGTCTTTATTTGGTCCTACCAGAGCCCAAGGTAACTCCCCCTAACTCTCATGTAGTAGAGCGAGCAAATGAGTTTGTTGGCTATATCTCTCATAATTTGCCTCCCCCTAAGCATGAGGATCCTGGCATGTTTACTATCCCTTGCACAATACATGACATCCCCATTCCCCATGCTATGTTAAATTAGGAGCGTCAATTAATGTGATTTCCCTCTCCTTTATAAGTCTTCAAAGCTTGGTCCTCTTATTGCTACTAGTGTCATTGTGCAATTGGCCAACGGATCCACTATCCGCCTGAAAGGGAAAGTAGTGGATGTGTTAGTCAAAGTTGGTAAACTGCAATACCCTACTGATTTATAAGTGTTGGAGATGGAGTCTAATGCTTCTCCCGTTCTCTTAGGGAGACCGTTTATGAATGCCTCCAACACTAAGATTGATGTAGGTGCTGGATCATTGAGTGTCGAGTTTGGGGGTCGGGTTGAGTCTTTTGGGCTGTTTGGTTGTAAGAGATCTGTGGTGTCTGAACCATCAAGTTTTGTTGGTGCTATGGAGTCAACGTCACATACTCCTTGTGGCACTACTAGAAAGAAAAAGACTAAGAAGGTGAAAAGTCCAAACGAACCTCCCGATTTGCCCAATGATTCTCACTTATTTTCACTAACATTGGTTGGGCAAGGTGTGGTTTCCTCTGATTTGCAGGTACAAGAGTTCAACCAAGGAGGTGATTCCTTCCCCGATTGATTTCGGGAGGTAAGTAGTCGTGCTCACGACTCTAAACTAAGCGCTACTCGGGAGGCAACCCGAGCTTCTTTTCTTTCTTTTTATTTTCTTTTTTTTTCTTTTCCTTCCACCCTCCATCTTATCTTTCTTCTTCCATTTTCGGAATTCCACCATCTTTTCTTTTCCATCACAAAAAATAAGCCATACCCCTTTCCTATTCCTTTTTCATTCCCCTTTCCACAAAATTTCAAACACATTGAGAATTTGCATCCTAGGATTTATCTTTTGTGTGTGAATTTTGAACTTCCCCTTCCATTGAGGTTGGGTTCGAGCTTATCATTGTTGGTTGGTTGAGGGAGTTGGGTTGTAAGTTGAGTAGATCTTTGGTCGTATCTTTGTTGTTGGAGTTGAGTTTTGGATTCATCATGAGTGGTGGTGTTGAGGGAATGAAGACTTTGTGAAAGTAGATGTGGTTTTTGTCCCCTTTTCCCTTCTATTTCCTTCTTATACATGTTCTCACATTGCGGACAATGTCTTGATTAAGTAGGGGGGAGATATTCATTGATTTGGGTGTATTTTGTGTTTCTTACACATATATTTGCTTTTGAAAAAAAATGAAAAATAAAAAAATCCAAAAAAATATTTGAAAACCCGCTGAATTGGAAACTGAGGAAAAAATGGGGGCCCGGATAGGTTGAAAAATCGAAAGACCAACCTAGGCAAAAAAGTGGCTATCTAGAGGGGGTGAGATGGTGAGTTCATTGTTTTGAAAAAAATATGTGAAGCTAGGATGAAAACTCGAAAGAGATCCTAGGCAAAATGAGAGCTAAAAGATAGATACTTTGAATCTTTTGTCGGAGTTGGTGTCATAAGAAGATGGTGATAGAAGGAGTGTCTAGGGTAGGATTTCATCTTGGTGTTTGAAGTAGAGGCGAATAGGTTAGAACTCATCTATCTCTGGAGAAATAAGGAGTGGTGGTCGTGTTTTGTGCAGGTGTAGTTTGAGTTAAGTACCTTGAGATCTTTCAGGGCTCGAATTCATTTTATTAAGGAAAAATTGACAAGAAAAGGCTCAACTATCACCCATTTACTTTTATAAGTCCCACCTATTGATTATTCCATGTAGGACTCGACTTTACTATTTTATGACTTGTATAGGTCCTTACAGGGATATTTACTTATATTTTGTGTCATCCAATAATAATTTATTTTTTGCCATCCAATTATTGATTATTTTGTGACTTTTTTTTTTGGAAAAAATTCACAAGAAAGTAACATGTAAGGACCTATACAAGTCACAAAGTAGTAAAGTTGGGTCCTATAGGGAATAATCAATAGTTGGGACTTATAAAAGTAAATGGGTAATAGTTGAGCCCTTTCTTGTGAATTTTTCCTTTTATTAATCCTTTGACTATTTGGTGTGATCTTGGTGTTGATCGTTATTGAGTTTGATGCTAACGTTGTTTCAGGTGAGCTTTTGGTTCAAGTGTGGGGGTACCTTTACCCTTGTGCTTGGGCTTAAGCAATTCGGAGGAGTAGCATCGTATTTCTACAGTAGGATGGAGTGATAAGGGGAGTAGTTCTTTTATGAGTTGCTGTAGAAAGGTGCACCCCATGTTCGTAATGGACGACTTAAATCGAGGACGAATAAAGTTCAAGTGTGGGGGTATTTGATGAGACCATATTAGGCGTGTTTTTAGAGCATTTCAGAGTTCGTTTTGTAATGGTTTAGGCCTTGAGAAGTGGAGTTTCGGATATATTAGCCTAAGTATGGTATATGGAGAATTGGGTTGGTTTCGGTGCTTTAGAGGTGTTTTAAGAACATTTGGAGACTTCATATTATTTTAATCATTTACAGGTTGCCATCGTCCCGTGTTCGTGGTTCATTCAATAAAAAAAGTCAACAAGTGTTAGCGTTCGAGTAGATGTATTCGTATGAGAATTAGCTATGTTCGTAAAGTGACAAACCAAGCAAGCCAATCCACCGCAAGCATCTGCAAGCTTCATAAGCAAGCCAACCCACGAACCCTCATACGCAAGCATCCGTAAGCTCGTAAGCCAAGCGTCGCAAGCGAAGCTCGTAAGCTCAACCTAGCATCGTACGCACAAGTAGCTTCCCTACGCAGCAGCAAAGAGGCGCACCCCACGCACCAGCCAACACACCCCTTGCATCCGCAGAACATTCCGCCAGCAGCAGTAACAATGAGCGACCTGAGCACAAGCAGGCGCACCACGCGTGCTGGATGTCTTCCCAGCACGCACAACCAGTAACTCCGCGCACCCCACGCACCTTACTTGAGCGACTCGCGCATATCAGGGTTTCGACGCGGATGGGCGATTTAGATGATCTCTTAGTTTATTATCTTAGTTTTACTTACTTACAACTTACAACTAAGCCTTATTCCCAAAGTGATTTGGGGTCGGCTAACATGAATCGTCAACTGAAACCGTTGCCAAAGGAGATGACATCGACAAGAGTAATAAAATTTTTTTAAAAGGGTTTAAGTTTTAAGAATTTTTAAAAACGTTTTTGAAAACAAGGTTTACACCAAAAAGTTTTAAAAGAGGTTTTCAACAAAAGGTTTTAATACCAACACAATTAAGGAAAACAAATAAATGCATTAATCACATCCCTTCCTCCACATGGATACTGCACCTCCACCCACTTCTATCCAACGCTATGCTCTCATCAATCCAAGTAGCCTCATATCACTTTCAATTACCTTCATCCAAGTCATCTTAGGTCTTCCCCTACCCCTTACAATTTGATTACTCCTCCACTCTTCAATTCTTCTCACCGGTGCATCACCTGGTCTCCTTTTCACATGACCAAACCATCTTACCCGATTCTCCCTCATCTTTTCTTCAATGGATGCAACTCCAAATTTTTCCCGAATCACTTCATTTCTTAATCGGTCCTTCCTTGTGTGGCCACACATCCACCGTAACATACGCATCTCCTCCACGTTCATCTTTTGAACGTGGCATTGTTTCACCGCCCCACATTCGGTGCCATATAACAAAGCAGGCCTAATTGTCGTACGGTAGAACTTTCCCTTCAATCTTTGGGGAATGCCAGAATCACAAAGGAACCCGGTGGCGCTTTTCCACTTTAACCAACCCGCGTTAATTCTATGAGCCACGTCTCCATCTAGTTCTCCATCCTTTGGAGAATGGATCCAAGGTAACGGAAGACGTTCGATCCTTGAACCACTTTGCTATCCAAAGTGACCACCCCTGTCTCGTTGCTTGTAACACCACTGAACTTGCATTTCATATACTCCGTCTTACTTCTGCTCAATCTAAAACCACGGGCTTCTAATGTATCCCTCCACAATTCCAGCTTACTCTTAACACCTTCTTTTGTCTCATCAATCAACACAATATCATCCGCAAACATCATACACCACGGTATATCATCTTGGATTGACCTTGTTAGTTCGTCCATGACTAGAGCAAAGAGAAAGGGGCTAAGTGCAGAACCTTGATACACTCCGATCGTAATAGGGAACTCTTTTGTCCTCCCACCATAGTCCGCACACTCGTAGTTTCCCCCTCATACATATCCTTGATGATATCTATATATTTATGTGAACACCTTTCTTTGCCAACGCCCACCAAAGTATTTCTCTTGGTACTCTATCATATGCCTTCTCCAAATCAATGAAAACCATATGTAGATCCTTCTTCCTATCACAGTAATGTTCCATTGTCTGTCTCATGAGGTGGATGGCCTCTATAATCGATCTTCCTGGCATAAATCCAAATTGGTTCTCCAATATCTTCACATGTTTCCTAAGTCTTTTCTCAAACACTCGTTCCCAGAGTTTCATCGTATGACTCATTAGTTTGATTCCTCGGTAGTTGGTACAATCTTGTACATCGCCTGTGTTCTTATACAAAGGAATCAAAGTACTCTTCCTCCACTATAATGGCATTTTGTTGTGTCTCCAAATCATGTTGAAGAATGTAACACCCCGTAATTTCACTAGAAATTTCGCGCATTAATTATTTATTTATTACGTTATATTTATTTATATCCTTTATTATTTATATATTCTTTATATATATATATATAATTATTTTGAGTGTTGTTGTGTATAATTATATATGTTTATATTTGAAAACTAAATTTATATATAACTTATTATTATTTTCTTAAGTATTGAATGTTTATATTTATTTGTTGTGATTAAATGTTTATGATTAATGTGTTGTGATTATTTGAATTTTTATTTTTTTTATAGAAGTAGTATTATTATTTATATTTTAGTAGTGTTGGTACTTGGTATTTATTTTTAGTTTGAGCCTTGTTATTTTATTGTTTGGGCTAAACTAATTGAAGGTTCCATTTACCGTTTAAGTGGGCCGACCCACTTGGTTGTGTGGTTTAGGGTGGCCGGCCAAGGGTGTCTTGGAGGGGGGATTTTGGTTTGAATTTTATAGCTTGCCTATTTTATTTTTGGGTAGAATCTCTTCCACCAATGAGAACCCTTTCTCTCTTATTCTTCCTCCTTATTTTGGTCACTATTTATTCTTACTCCTATTCTCTTATTTGCTGTCCTAACACTTAAATTACAGCAATTAAACACCCCTCCTAATCCCCCCTATCACACGCCTATTACAAAAAAAAGGGAAAAGGTTTTCCCACTTGTTCTTCACAATTTCCTACTTGCTAGTGACCTGAAAATTCTTATTCAAGCATTAATTCGAGAATCAAGTTCGAGTTTTATTTTCTCTTGGTATTTCTCTCAAGTGGCGATTTTCTAGGCCATTTCTTTACTCTTATTTTTCGGTTTTATTACTCCTTGGGTAGATCGAGGTAACTAACATCCCTTCTAGTATAGTATTTAATTAATTATTTAAGTATGTTAGAATCATGTTAGGATGTGTTTTAAATGTTAGATCTACGATGTTAGTATTATTATTTTATTAGAATTCATGTTAGGTTTGTTTTATTGTTTTATTTCATGTTTAGAGTACTTAAAATTGTTGTTTATGATGTTAGAATGGTTAGTATTGAGTAGTATCATGTTAGGGTTGTTACTTTTTGTTTACTTCATTGATTAGTATGTTTAATTCATGATTTTATTTATTTTATTAATGCTGTAATTTATTTTAAATTATGAAATTATTGATTTTGATGTTTTAATTGAAGTGTATTTGATGATAGAATTGTTATGATAACTTGGATTATGATTTAGCATCTTTTTAGTTGTTCTAGAAGCCTTTTTATTTATTTTAATATTGCTGGAATTTAATTTCGTGAAGTGAATGAATTTAATTGAGTAGTTCTTGACTTCTAAGCATGCCCTAATTCTTATAGTATGATGTATATGCTTTTGGGATTGTTCTTTGATGTTTTTAAAGGGTTTATTTTGATTATTAAATTGATGGAATTTTAGTTGGGTTAAATAGATTGATTATTTATGTTTTGAGCATGTTCATAATTGGAATTTTATGAGCTAAGCGACTTGTAATTATTTTGTTCTTTAATTCTTTGAAGTATTAATTTCGAGCATGCCTATTTTGATGTTATGGTTATATTTAAATTTTCCATGAGAAATTGAGAGCATGTTTGATGTGAATTTAATTGATTTCGTAAATACCAAAAACGGACGAAGAAGAGAGCAGTAGCCGCTCGCGCCTCGCGAGGCCCGATCGCGGCCCGTGAGCTGGGTCGCGGCCCGTGAGCTGGGTCGCGGCCCGCGACCCAGTGCTGCTCCTCCTTTTTCCTTTTTGGCCTACTGCTTTGTCTTGTTGGGTATTGGCAGCACTGTTGTACTATTTTATTATTTTTATTATTGCAGTTTTGTTGCATTAAATGTTGGAAGTATGGTTGAATGATTTAATTCTTGTAATGTGGTGTTGTATGTTATTGTGAAACCGCCTTTAGTAGTTTTATAAATTTGAGTTATCGACGTCGTAATGCTCGGAGGAGAATAATATTGTCCTTAGCATTATTTCGCCAAGAGTTATGTACGGAGAAGATTTATAATTAAATTTATAATCAACCTCGTACCCAAACTCAGATAACGACTTTGATGGATTTATATTTAAATTGTGATTTGAAGGAGTTTTAATATATATTTTCTAAACCTTGTTTTGAAGAGCATTTGATTTAAATACTTTATTTTGAAGAATTGATTTTTTTGAAGTATTTATTTGAAGAATTATGATTTTATCTCTATTTGAAGTATTTGAAGTATATTTGAAGTATTTGATGGTTTGAAGAATATTTGAAGAATGTTTGATGTTTGTTGAATATTTAAGTTTTGAAGAACTTATTTGGTTTAATTGTTTTTACTTTGAGTTGAGTAGTCTAAGGGATTATTTTATCCCAAGGATACTGAACATGCACTCCAAAGAGTGAGGGGGCACTGAGCAGGGTGCTACCCTACATTGGAGAAACTTAGGATATGTTGTCGTCCGAGAGGTCAGGAGATACTGCGCGTATTATCCTGCATCGGAGTTTGGCCATTCTTAGACACAGACGGTGGGGAACGTAACCCATAGGCCGTTTTGGAGGGTTGCGATCTGACATAATCTTAGGAAGTGGGTTGCGGGTCACTAGCTTTCATCTCACTCATATTATTTTATTTGACGATTTATTTATTGATTTCACTTACTATTTTGAAGTCTCTTTCTTTTGATAATCTATTTATGGAAACATTTATACTTATCCTTCTTTGATGACTATTAATGTTGCTCTTGTCTTATAGTCTCCTACTTTGCATATTGTATGTTTTCTTTATGCTTT